>CM053788.1:244360596-244960596 GCA_028749045.1 Cupressus sempervirens | reverse complement strand
TAGTTGTATGTTTAACAATGTCTTATTCTCTAGGCTTTTTAAATAATGCACATATGCTACCTTTCACTGTGTCTTTTTTCTTGCATCTTTATAGGATATTTTTCTTGCATAATATATTCTTTCTTCTTCTCTCTTAACATGAAAAATATCCAATTAACCACTAACAAAAGCTACATGGCTCATAATGGACTTAAGGGAGGATGCCAATTGTGCTCTCATTGGATTAGTTTTCCTACAAATTTTCAACCTATCAATTATTGCTTTTAATTCATTTTTCCCTCTTTCTATTTTATTCATTATATTTTTTTGGGTGCTAGGAGGAGGTCTTTCAATTGGTGGAGGTTGCATAAGTTCTTGCTTTTCTTGTGGAGGGTTTTCATTTTGATTTTGTTGATCAAGTTGGGGATTTGGTGGTTGATTATTCTCATTTCTTGATAAGAAACCAATTGTATTTTAAATAAATAAACAATTTTGAAGCAAAACTGAAGAAAAACTTTTTTTAAAATGCAAAAAAATGCAAAAAAGAGTAGAAATCATACTTGATAATCCAGATCTTGGTCTCTAGCAATGAGGAGGCATTTTGAGGAGGAGATTGAGAAAATTCTTCAACTTTTACAAACTATGTGTGAGTTGTTGAGGGGAAAGAAGGCACCAACAAAAAGAAACAAGAGAAAATGGAATGAGTCGTAGGTTTGCAGCCCATATATAGAATTTTTAAAAAGCATGCACACATTTTGGCTTGGGCTCCATAGCCTTAGGCTTGTGGGACCCAAGCCAAATTGTGTGTGTGCTATAGCGAGTGCTCACTTTTAGAATTTTTAAAATTTGAGTTTTGTGTCATCTTTTTGGCACCACAATTTGGTGAATTTTCCCTACCCATGTGATAATTCTTGCTATAGTTAGGCGATAATTCTTACTATAGCCATGTGATACTTTCCACTCTGGCCATGCAATACTTTACCAGTATTATATGATATTATTCAATACTATAGTGTGATACATTTCTAGTATTGCCCAATGCTGAAAAAAATATCACCCAAGTTTTGAACATAAGGCCAATTAGACATTTAATAGACAAAGTAGGGTTAAAACCTCCACACGAAGGAGTACTAAAATAACAATAGTCAAGGAGTAAACACTTGAAACTATAAAGAAGATAAAATAACTCTAACATCTAATCCATAGAATCTAATGTAATCATGTAAAAAGTAACATCGAAATGAACATACATGTGCATAAAACAACTATCTCAAGAAGGAAAGCACAAGAAAAGAAGCCACAAAACTAAAAACAACCATGCTTGTTTCCTACCAAACATAATGGCATCATGAGACTGCAAAGGCCCTAACCATACCCCAAGCATGAATCTCAAATTTGAACAAGGTAGTTGGAGTTGTCTCATGAGATCATTCTTACCAATAACCATCAAATAAAATCATAAGAATACACATGTACAACTTGCTAATCTACCAATACCATCACTAATCCAAGGTAGTGGTAAGAAACATCATCTACAAATATAATAAAAAATCATGATAAAGGAATTCATAAAGTAAACATACTAAACATCATATAGAACATGATATCAATGCATCCAAGATAAACCATAAATCACAAGAGAACATACTCTAGATACACAAAAGTACCAAGTGAATATCCAACACCACCTCAAATTGGAAATAGACCATCTTTGTACACTAGTCCCCAGCAATGGTATAGGTAGCTAGGCCTCCCAACCATGTGGTACCTGCAGGATCACACCTACAATGTTTATGGAGATAATGATTTGACCACAAACACACAATACAATTATCCATGGATAAAACTCATTCCAAACAATATAGAGGACTAAAACCAAGATCATGAGACAATGGAATAGAATAGGTCTTGGTTAGACAATCTATGGGTCTACAATGTAGGGACTCTAATAAAGAGTGGATCACTTAGCATCGCGAAGCCCAAGCTAAACATTGTGCATAAAATCTCCCTTAGGACTCCCTTGGGAGGCTATCACACTATGTCCTTGGTATACCAATACAAAAACCATCCCTCACAACACACGTATAGGAACATACCTGTGAATCAACCCATACAAGTTTTCTCTTATCTTATCTTAGTTTTATTACCCATTAATTAATTTAGTTATCACTTATTCGAATCATCTTCATGTTTACCTTATAAAAGATGTTACCCAAGGTAACGAGAGAAGCCCCTCCACTTGTCTACCCTACATACCAATGCTCATCACATGATGAGTGGCCATAGGCAATGCCATTTTCCAACCCAACACCAATGAACATAACTCTACCAATATCAACTAGGAGTTTGGGTCTCACAAGAACCCAACAAATGAATGCTTGTCTGTGTGCACACCAACTAGACTAAAATCATAAACAACAAGGGTTAGATGAGAAATAATAAAAATACTAACTATAGCAAGATCACTCAACTAATCTATATCCAGGAGTACAGATTCTACATGAATCCAAATAATGAAACAAAATCATACATCATGAACTCACTCAACTGACCTAAATTTAGGAGTATGGATTGTACACAAATCCTAGTGTCCATGACATAACAATATAACATGCAAGGAAATATGGAATACAATCCATTTCCACCAAATAAGGAGATAATGCCAAAATCTCAACCAAAGATGGGTGGCATGAAAAACAAGGAAAGATTAAAAACCCCAAAACTCAAAGTTCTTGGATAACAACAAAACTGAAACTCCAATTCAAGAATAGGGTCACAAGACTAAGGGTCCAATAAAATTCACCAATCATGCTTGGACTCCCAATCTAGAAAATATGACAAAAGACACAAGTTTATATTGAAAGATAAAATACTTTGGAATGTCCTATAACCATTATAATTCAAAGATCCTAATCATTAAGGCAATGGATTTAAGATCCAATCTCTAAATAAGCCAAACAAAGAAATCAGCAAAAAACTAGATGGCACACAAACTAAGACAATGTCAAAACACCACAAACTAAAACATCTTTGAATTCAACAAAATAAAAAAACCAAATTAGAAAATAGTCCCAAAGTAAGGAATATCAAACAAAATTTGACTTCCAAGAAACCACATAAAAACTAGCAGCATAATGATGTCTAAACTTGTATTTCTAATTTCCTACAACATAGAAATGCTCACTCCCATCCAAGAAAGTGATATGAATGCATAAAAATAGAGGAGAACACTATTTCAGTACTCCCTAACATTTAGAAACAAGAATAAGAAGATAAATTGGAAAAAAAATATCAATAAAACTCAAAAGTCCTACCTCACGGCCAAAATGGCAAAGCAAGAATTACCACTGTACAATAACTCGAACACTGAATCAGATGAAACTATCGGCATAGTAGAGAAATCTTGATATAAATCTAATGAGATTGAACTCACAATGATCTATTGAGCCAAACTCTCACAATGAGGAAAACATTGATTTCTCACAAGAGGGTTTGGAGGAATTTTCTCCAAAACTAAGGAATAGAGAAGTGAGAAGTGAGAATAGAATCACTTTTAGCCAATATATGCACTTTTTGCAAAGTGGCATATAAATTAGATTATTTAAATTAATTAATATAATTGGCTTCCTTAACCCAAATTAAATTAGGTAGTTCCAATTGAATTGGAATTCAACTACAACAAATTAGTTGGCAATAAAATAAAGATTAGATCAAATAATTAAACCCTTCTAACCCATTAAACAACATTTAATTAAATCTTTTCCATGACCATTGTGGAATCCTAAATGCACAAACACGCTCATGTGTCTAATCACATAATGCATTATGAATTTGAATTTACCAATTACCAAAGGATTAAAATAACAATAAAAGATACATCACCCATATAGGGACGATATTGGCTCAACATGAAATGTCTAATCGCTAACTCCATGTTAGAGATTAAGCCCTATATAATAAATGAACACAATCAAGTGTAGATGTACAACAATAATAGTTGAAGCAATAGTTACATGAAATTATGTAATTAAAGCATCTAATTAATTTCATTTACATAATCATTTAAATAGCCCATTTTGCATAAATTACTGAAATGAACAAGGTACTTATATAGCACTATAACCAATGAATCCAACATGAAAATTCATTTATAATTATTTAATAATAGAATTAATAAAAAAAAATCAACGACTTAAATGACACTATGTACATTTAACTCAACATTGTCAAACACATGAGTAAATACTGCTATAAGAACCTAGTCAAATATAGTAGGAAAAACAAAACATAATGCAACCACTTTTCATATCTCATGATAATCATGGAAAAAAATCTTGATACCAAATCAATCTAGGTAGCCACTAGCACAAACATTAGTGAACCCATCTAGTTTATCATAATCTCATAAATCAGTCATAAGCATAATCAATCCAACTAATATAATAACATAAATCTAGTCACCCTAAGGGTGTAGGCCGCTCATGGTCTCAATCATGATCACTCACAAAGAAAGATCATCAAGGTTGCATCTAACAAGTATGTACTTTTATCAACTTTCTTTCTCTTTTTTAGTAGTATTACATTTAATCAACATTGAACCAAAAAAAAATTGTTACACTTTTTATCTATAACACACATGCACACGCGCGCACACACGTGCACGCGCACACACACACACACACACACCAATATGTTCTCTACAATCTCATCCCTTATACATACTATCAGTGGTTCAAAGTGAACATGATAGAGTCACAACATACAAATGGGAAGTAGTAAGAGACATTTAGAATAGTCATCATGAAATAAAATAAAATCCCAAATATGGGAGTTATAAATTCCAATAATAAATCTCAAAAAGTTTCCATTTCAACAATAAGTCAAATGTAACAACTATCACAAAGAGAGTGATCAAGAAATTTTGATGACTAGTCCAAGAAGGAAAATACTTAAAACCAATGCTAGCCCAAAAAACACATGGAAAGTTCCACTAGCCAAATAAAATAAGGCATCAACTGAATCACATTCATTGTTATGACTAAGAATAGTCACACACGAGGGATTAATTACCACACAGTGCTAAATAGTATCGTTGGTGAACACACTCACGCACATTAGACAATATATCATTAATGACCTCATGCATATACATCACTATAATTTTTGTGTAGGAGCACCCACAATTAATTGATATCAAACCTTGGATCCAAATATAAAACCTTAGTTCTCAATATAAAATGTCAAAAATATTAATCAATAGGCATCTAGATCAAAATTGTATGACCTAGTTCCAAGATTGGCATTGTTATAATCCCTTGGTCAACTATGGTCAAACATGGTCAAATGGCCTAAAATCTTAGGATTTTGATTATTTCACATTTTATCATGCTTATGACCTATTTGGGTCTTTAGATTTAAGTTTTCAAAACTTTTTCTTATAAAGCGCAAAAAGTACAAAAAATGTAAAATTGCTTGAAAAGTTATCAAGCAACTTTTAAGTAACTTTTGTAAATCAAAGGAAAAACTTCCCCAATGGCCATAAAAAGTTTTTAAAAAAATTTATGACCATTGGAAGGCCTAAAATAAGCTCCTGTAAGTGAGTGATAGGCAGAGGAAGGAGAGACAATATAATTTCAATTTTCAAATCAATAAAATCCCTATTTTTACTGCAAACAGCCTGTTGTCCTATGTTGTACAAATTCTTCAAAAGTTTAAGAACTAAATTTTTGGATAGGTGGATGAATTTACTTTCCAATGCTTCTATTTTGAAGTCTCCATATATTCCCTAACTCAAGATGTTCACATTTTGTGTAAGTAGGTCCAGATTTCTTACTAACCTAGGGTTTTGAAACATTCTCAAGCGTAGAAGAGGATTTTTCCATGGGAATTTAATGGCCTATGGTGAAATCCTAGTATTGGATATGTATTTTAAGATGCAAGTGGTTTTAATTTTGATCTTGCAAGGATTTTTGAGAAATTTGATGCCCTAGGCATGCATTTCCCATGTGCATGCCTGGAAAAGGATGTAGCATCTCCCACAACTCCAACCAAACTTGGCATCATGGCTTGAAATCAAGTTTTTAAATTTTCTAAGGATTTTCCTCACATTTTCCCATCATTTTTTTAGGATGGATTCCTAGAACATGTACTTCCTTTGTAAATGGAGGCCTAATTGCCCTAGTTGTCTAAGCGAGAAAGTGAACAAAAGACCATTTGTTTGTATCATTAAACCTTGGTGCCATAGTATGTTTTGTAACCTCAAAAGGGTGTCAGAAATTGATTTTTTTCCCTAGGTTGTGTGGGGATATTTCCTTTAAAATTTTATTTTCATCAAAAAGGGCTACTAGTCTTTTTAGATGATTTAACAAAGCAACTATGTGGAAAAACTTACATAGTTTGGTTTTAATAATTGTCTCATGTCATTGGTGACCTAAATAAACTATTACAATGTGTTGAAGTATTCCTTAGAAATTTGAAGAAGTTTAAGGTTATTTTTGCGAAATTGGTTAATTTGTGCATTGCAAGCAACTTGTGATAAGTTGTCTTAGTCATAGGGTTCCCTAGTGATTAGGGTTTTCCTTGTTTGGGTGTTGGGTTATGATGACTTGGTATCATCCTTGTAGAACTTGTGATTGGTTCTTTCACATTTGATCATCTTACCAAGAGATTTTGTTGAAGGACTTCAGTGAAGAGGGTTTTTTGAACCAGTTGATCAACTTGTGATCAGTCCCACTAGGCTCTATTGCATCAAGTGGTATCAAAGCCATGTCTCTTATTGAATAAGAGGAAGAAATACTCACCAAGATAACAAATGTAGAAATGGAAAAAATAGTAAGGGAGCAAAGATAAACCAATGTTTCTCTTGCAAAGAGATTGAAGAAAGTCAAAGGAAAGTTGGAGAAACAAAGAGGCACATATTCTAAACAAGATTAGAATATAAAGGTTGAAGATATTGATGAAGAGCTTGCTAAGGCATATCTCAAATGCTCTCAAATTCATGGATAAAAGAACCATGGAGGGGAAGTTGTAATTTCAAAATTTCAATGGAAAAATGAATGTTGATGTAACATTGGATTAGATAGAATCCCTAACTAGTTTCTTTAAGTATGAAGACATCCCATAGAAGAAAAGGGTCAAGATGGAAAAGTCCAAGTTGAAGGGAGAAACCCTAACTTGGTGGAACTTCATCCAGATAGAGAGTGTGAAGAAAGGAAGAAACATGAATTCTTCTTAGGATAGAATGGTGGCACTAGTCAGGGAAACATATGTGCTCGAAGACTATGGTGTACAACTCCATATGAGGAAACAAAATCTGAAATAAAAGGATCTAGATGTTGGTTCCTATACAAAGGAGTTCTTAAAAATGTGTATGAATATCAACACAATAGAGGATGAGGAAGAAAAATTGACAAGGTACATGAATGGCCTTAAGTTAACCATCCAAGAAGAACTTAACCTTCACACCCCTAGTTCTATGAACAAGTGCTATCAATTAGCACTCAAATTAGAAGAAAAATGGAAGAGGAGGCAGGATCAAAATAAAGGAAAGGAGAATAATAAAAAATTTAAGCCCAAGAATAATTCTTGGAACAAGTGGCAGAATAATGGAAACAAACCTACTAATTAGAATAAGGATTAGGGAGGACAAAGTTATAATGGAAAATATAGAGGAGGAAAGTCTTGTAGAAGTAGAGGAAGAGGAAATGGCCCTCTCACATGCTACAATTATAACCAAGTAGGACACTATGCAAAAAAGTGCCCTAAAAAGAGAAACAATAATTAAGGGGAAAGAAGAGCACAAATTGTGGAGGAAGAGAAATTTAATTCTAGAGAACTCAAACTTGAGGAAGGATCATGCCTAATGATGAGGAAATCATTTTTGTACATCCCTCACACCCAAGATACATCACAAAGAAAGAATCTCTTCGGGACAAGGATCAAGTACCAAGCCAAGGTATGCAATTTTTTGATTGATTTAGGTTCTACTAAAAATCTAGTTTCCTCTAAAATAGTAGAGAAGCTTAAACTACCTAAGAAACCCCACCCCTTTCCATATCATGTCTCTTGGATAACAAAGGGTCAATAAACCTTAGTGAAAAAACAAACTTGGGTAGAATTTTATCTATTAGAATTCAAGGATAAGGTACTTTGTGATGTTGTAGAAATGGTTGCATCTCATATAATTCTAGGAAGACCCTAGCAATATGATGTTGATGCTATCCACCATTGCAAGAAGAATACTTATTCTATAACTAGGAATGGTGTAACTTTCACCATGAATCCCATGCCTAACCCTAAAGAAAAACCTATGGTTGTAACAATAGGGGAGAAGGAAATGATTAAATCCTTGAAGGAACCTAATGCCCAAGATTTTTTTTTGGTCTCTAAGCCAAAGGCAAACATAACTTCTAAGGACAAGAATCCTATCCCTAAAGAAATACAAGATTTTTTGTAGAAGTATAATCAGGTTATTATTACTAATCTACCCACAAGCCTCCCTCCTATTAGAGATATCAGTCACCAAATTAACTTGATACCTGGCTTTTCCCTACCTACAAGGCACCCTATAAAATGATGCCAACTCAACATATTGAAATTGCCAAGTAGGTAAATGATTTGTTGGAAAAGTGTCTAATACAAAGGAGTTTAAGTCCTTGTGCTATTCCATTTTTCCTTGCTCCTCAAAAGGATGGAAAATAGAGGTTGTGTGCTAAAAGGAAGGCTATCAACAAGATTACCATAAGGTATAGATTCTCCATGCTCAGAATTGAGGATCTATTTGATCAACTTGGAGGAGATTTTTATTTCAAAAAGATAGACTTGAACATTGTCTACCATCAAATCAGAATAAAACTAGGTCATGAATGCAAGATAGCATTCAAAACTACTAAAGGTTTTTTTGAATGATTAGTAATGCCCTTTGGGTTAAGCAATGACCCTAGCACATTTATGAGCATTATGAATGAAATATTCATATTTTTTATTGGAAAATTTTTTGTTATTTACCTTGATGGCATACTAATATTCAATCATAGCAAGGAGAACATATTGATCATGTCGAACAGGTACTAAGGAGGCTTCATTAGGACAAGTTAGAGATCAACTTGGAAAAATACATGTTTACAAAGAAGGAAATTGTGTTCCTAGGATTTGTGATCTCACAAGGTACCCTCAAGATGGACCCTAAGAAGGTTGAAGCAATCATCAATGGCCCCCCACCAAAGAGCCAAGGTGATGTAAGAAGCTTCCATGGTCTTGCCACCTTCTATAGGAAGTTTATCAAAAACTTCAGTCATGTGTGTGCACCCATGCTTGACACCATCAAAAGAGGAAAGAAGACTAAATTTTCTTAGGCAAAGGAAGGCCACGATGCATTGTAATACTTGAAGAATAGAGTCTCTCAATACCCAATCTTGGTTCTACCTAACTTTAGTATGATTTTCACTATGGAAACTAATGCAAGAAATTTGGCCATATGTGTAGTCCTAAGTTAGGAAGGTAAGGCAATAGCTTTATTTTCTGAGAAGCTAAATGATGATAAGAAAAAAATTTCAACTTATGACTTGGAGCTTTATGCCATGGTACAAGCCCTCAAGAAATGGAGGCACTATATAATTCCAAAGGAGCTTGTAGTATACACAGACAACCATGCATTCAATTCTCAAGGAAATTTATCCATCATACATTTGAAATGGATGGAGTAGTTGTAAGCTTATACTTTCAACATCAAACATAAGAAAGGTGTTGCAAAAAAATTTGTTGATGCCCTTAGTAGAAGGGTTGGTCTACTTGAAGAAGTATAACTACAAAGTGTGGGAATTTATTCCCTCAAGCACTTATATGATGATGATCCTGATTTTACAAAGATTTTTCAAGTTTGCATAGAGATGGTTGGAAGATACCATACAAATTTCTCTGAATATTTGATTCAGAATGGACTCCTATACAAAGGAGCTTAGTTATGCATTCCAAAATGTTCAATGTGGACAAATATCATTAGGGAGAAATAGTGTAGTATTCTAGGAGGGAATTTTGGCATTGACAAGATAACAGACATGGTGAAAAGAAGCTATTATTGGCCAAAGATGAATAATGAGGTAAAGAAGTTCATTGAGACTTGTACCATCTATCAGAAAGACAAAGGTGTTTCAACAAATCAAGGGTTATATCAAAGCTCACCAATCCCCACAATACCTTGGGAATCAATCTCAATGGAGACTAAGAAAGGTTTTGATAGTGTTTTTTGTGGTAGGGATAGATTCAATAAAATGGTCCAATTTATACCATGTAAAAGCATAAATGATGCTTCTCATATTACACATATTTTCTTTAAGTTAGTAGTTAGGATCCATGGTTTACCACAAATTATTGTATCTAATAGGGATGTAAAATTTCAAGGCCATTTTTGGATAACACTTTTTAAGAAACTTGGTACTAACCTAACCTACAGTTCTACCTACCATCCACAAACTAATGGGTAGATTAAGGTGGTAAATAAATCTTTAGGAAATTTTCTAAGATACCTCACAAAGTAGTATGCTCAAAATTAGGATCTACTCTTGCCCCAAGCAGAGTTTGATTTAATGACTCCATGAATAGGTCAATAGGCATGAGTCCCTTCCAAGTAGTGTATGGCCTTTATCCCAAGGGTCCATTGGACTTGGTAGAACTACTATTTGATTTCAAAATTAGTGCTCAAGGAGAAGAGTTAGCATAACTCATTAGAAAGGTGAAACATGAGATCAAGGAAGAAGGGAAATCCACTTCAAAGTTGGAGACAAGGTTTGGGCATATTTGAGAAAAGAGAGACTACCTAAAGGTAGATATTCCAAACTTCAAATGAAGAAAGTTGGACCATGTAGTATACTCAACAAGATGGGTGAAAATGCATATGAGATCTCTCTTCCACCTACCTTTCAAATTTCTCTAGTCTTCAATGTTGTAGACCTCACCCTATATAAATGCATAGTAGATTTAGTAAGTGAACAAGGTGAGCAAGAAAACATTCATAGTGAAGACTATGTAACTAATCTCCCTTAAAGAAAACTAGTGGAGTTAAAAGAAATTTTGGACACCAAGTTGCTTAAACAAACTAGATACAAGAAGTACATGCAATACTTAGCCAAGTGGAAAGGGCTCCCTAATATTGATACAATTTGGATGACAGAAGATCATATCAAACAACATGTTACTTTCGTGGAGAAATTTCCCTCAAGTAGGAACTTGAGTTTTCAAATACAAGGGGAGTATAGTGCAGAAGAGCCCATAATAAATCAATATCAAATCTTGGATCCAGATATGAAACCTTAGATCTCAATATAAAACCTTGAAAAGATTAACCAATAATCATCTAAACCAAAAACGTATAACCTAGTTCCAAGATTGGAATTATTATAAGCCCTTGGTTAACTATGGTCAAAGATGGTCAAAGGTCCTAGACTCTCAAGATTTTTATTATATCATGTTTGATAATTTTTAGGACCTATTTGGGTCTTTAGATTTAAGTTTTCATAACTTTTTCTTATAAAGCGCAAAAAGTGCAAAAAATGAAAAATTGCTTGAAAAGTTGTCAAACTGTTAGAATTCTTTAGAATAACTTAAAGGGTGGGGGGGGGGGGGGGGGGGGTGAATTATTTATTCAAGGTCCAATAATGTCCAATCAAACTTTCTAATAAAATAGAGGTGAATCAGAAGTACTATCCTTTTTACTTTCTTGTCATGCATGCAATTAAACATTAAACAATCATGAAAAGTAATCATGCATCATACCATAACACAACAAATTTTGGTAACCCAAAAACCCTCCAGGAATAAGAAGGTAAAACTGGGGTGGGGATGACACCCACAAAATAACTACAGAATTAATTTCAACCACTTTCAATGGTCTGCCCTGTTAAAGGCTATAGCACACTGTTAAATTTGACCCTGTTAAAGGATTTCTACACCCTGTTAGGAGTGTGACCTATTAGAGGACTTAAGAACATTCAAATTAGAATGTCACCTTGTTAAAGGATTTACATAGAGCTTTTAGGCTCACCAAAGTCCATGGGATTTACAGTCACCTTCTCAAAAGAATCTTTTATCCCTCTCTAAGGATCTTCTATCCTCCTCGTAAGGATCTCTTTATCCTTCTCTTGGGGATCTTCTATCCTTTTCTTGAGGCTTATCCACCTACCTATTAAGCTAACCTAGAAATGTAGGATTGCAATATCTAATACAATGGTAAGAAAGTATTAGAAGGGTTTTGACCTAATAAAGATTGCAACCCTATCCTTGCAGATTTCAGATCACTCTTCAGTTCTTTTCTTTGCTTGGCTTTTCTTTCTTGCAGTGCTGATAGCTTGTTCACCCTTAAAGATCTATCTCCTTGAGTTCTTCTACTTGTTATGCCAATGCACATTATGGCCACTTGATCAGCTCAGAGTCTTGATGCTCTGTACTTACTCCTTACTGTGTCCTCTTCTTGACACTTCATACTAGCCTTCTCTTGGCTTTTTTGCATGATCACACTCATGACCAACTCCCTCTCACACAATTTTTATCTTTGACCTATAGCTCATTATAAATAAGTTATTTTCTTCATTTCTCGCTCAAATCTTGATTTGATCTTGAGAAAATGGTATTGTTTTCCCTCCAAATTGATTCTTCTAGAAACTTCATGATAAGTTCACCAGCATTTTCCTTGAATTGGTTTGCATGGTTTACATAGAATTCTATGACATCTACTAATCATCCTTATCATCCAACTAATTCACAAAATTCAATGTAACAAACTTATCATTATAGATTTGGTGAATCTTTGACTTAACAAATAATGCAGCAACTCAGCATTATTGGTTTATTGATGCTCGGCACCTTCTATTTTACTCGACTCCTTCTGTTGTTTTACTGGCACTCGACACCTATAGAATTTATACTTTTCTTAGCACTTGAAGACTTACTTGGCATCCATTACCTTTTTCTTTTGATGCTCGACATCTAAAAAACTCTATGTTACTCAGCACCTAAAGGATTGCTCGGGACACACTAAAGTTGAACTTGCTCGACTTCAACTAAGAATTTTCTTGGCTCTAACTAGCTTTCTCAGATCTCTCTAATGAGCTTAGTTAGGATTTACAAATGACTTAGTTAAACCTTACATCTTTGATGTGTCTTAGTGTGTCCATTCTCTATGTCTTAGAGTATGTCATCAATACACAATACATCAATGGTTTAGTTGATCCTTATACTTCTTTTGAACATCATAACTTCAACCTTTCTCTAAGTGCTCTATTTACATCTTATTGATTGTCTCCTCCTTGTCAATAAACCAATTGATAGTATTTGGATCACTTAATCAATTGTCATTCCTACAAGTAGCAAGTTTGACATCAACGACAAAACAATGATTGAAAACATTCTTTACTGGTTCCATTATTCTTCATTCATGATCCTTACAATCATTTCCAACACAAACAACTTTTAAGAAACTTTTTAAAATCAAAGCAAAAACTTCCCCAATGGCCATAACAATTTTTTAAAAATTTTGACCATTGGAAGGCCTATAATAAGCCATTTTAGGTGGTTGATAGGCAAAGGAATGAGAGACAATGTAATTTCAATTTTTAAATCAATAAAATTCATGTTTTTACCATAAAAAACCTATTGTCTTGTGTCATACAGATCCATATAAATTCTTCCAAATTTTAATACCTACATTTTTGGATAAGTGGATGAAGTAACTTTCCAATGCTTCTAGTTTGAAATCTCCATCTATTCCCTAAATCAAGATATTCACATTTTGTGTAAGTAGATCTAGATTTCTTGCTAACCTAGGGTTTTGAAACATTCTCAAGCATTCAAAAGGATTTCATAGTGGAAATTTAATTACCTCTAGTGAAATCCTAGTATTGGATATGTATTAAAAAAAGGGGTTTTAAGCTTGTACTTACAGGGATCATTAATAAAATTGATGCTCTAGGCATGCATTTCCCATGTGCATGCTAGGAAAAGGATGCAACATCTCCCACAACTCCAACCAGACTTGGCATCAAGGCTTGAAATAAAGTTTTTAACTTGTCTAGGGATTCTCCTCACATATTCCCATCATTTTTTTCAAGATGGAGTCCTATAACATGTACTCCCTTTCTAAATGTAGGCCTAATTGCCCTAGTTGTCTAAGTGAGAAAGTGAACAAAAGACCATTTGTTTGTGTCATCAAACCTTTGTGCTATAGTTTTTTTTTTTTAATCCAAAAATGGTGTCCAAAACTGAATTCTTTTCCCTAGGTTGTGTGGAGATATTTCATTTAAAATATGATTTTCATCGAAAAGGGCTACTAGTCTTTCTGGATGGTTTAACAAAATAATTATGTGGAAAAACTTACATAGTTTTGTTTTAACTATTTTTTCATGTCATTGGTGCCCTAAATAGACCATTCCAATATCTTGGAGTCTTCCTTGGTCAATTGAAGAAGTTTAAGGTTGTTTTTCCAAAATTGGTCGATTTGTGCATTGTATGCAACTTGTGATAAGTTGTCTTGGTCATATGGTTCCCTAGTGATTAGGGTTTTCCTTGTATGGGTGTAGTTTTGTGATAACTTGGTGTCATCCTTGTAGCACTTGTGATTGGTTCTTTCACATTTGATCATCTTTACCAAGAGATTTGGTTGAAGGACTTTAGTGAAGAGGGTTTTTGGACCAATTGATCACCTTGTGATCAATCCCACTAGGCTCCATTGCATCAAATTTCCTTTAAGAAAATTTCCATGCAATGCAACATAATGATGTACAACGATTTTACTACAACTTTTCAAAATCTTAAGAAATATGCAATTTGGGGATGTAAGTCATTAATCCAAATGATCAAAAGAAACAATTTACTCCTTTTACAATAATTTCACAATATACACTCATTTATTCCGAAAGAAAGGAACTCCTTGATTATTATAATGAATAAACAATTATTAAAATTGCATACATTTATTTACTTTCCATTGGAGAATATAAGGAAAACAATGTACCCTACTCCGTGAATAGAAACAAAAGAGGATCTCAAAGCCATCACATGGACACCAATCAGTGGCTCCATCTAAGAGGGTCACACAAGTAACCAATCATACTATGACACATCAATTCCTTCTACATAACAAGGAAAGACTCACTTCCTTCTCCTTCCACTATTCTAATCACATCTACTGGACAAGAAAATGTTTAAAGGAGATTGTTGAAATGAAGAAGATTGATGAAACCTATCATGGAACAATCATTATTTTGTCACTAATGTCAAACCTACTACTTGTTGGTGAGACAATTGCTAACTTTGGTCTGAATGTTATATGGTGTATAAAAGGAACACTTTAAGACCAACCAATACTTTGATGATATAGTGTATTGATTATCTAATTAAAGCTATCATGAAAGGATACTTCAATAAAAACTAAAACATGGCTAAGCAAAGAAATGCGTTTGCCAAGCCTGATCGAGAAAATAGTGGAAGTCGGGCACGTCAGTGCAGACCAAGCAAAAAGTTAGTTGAAGTCAAGTAGTAAGTTAATATGTATCAAGTAAATAGAAATCTAATGTGAGTGCTAATTATGGGCCTCTAAATCCACACACACTTCAACATGATCTTTACATATTAGAAACATCCTAAAATGGACATGGGATTGTCCATTCAATATGCCTACACAAGGTGATTTGTTGCCTTCTAACCAAACAGGGTTTTGCTATTCACTCTTAGGATTGAGAGATCAGCAACTAGACCAAACTAGTACAAAGGATTTGGAAGAATAAAAATTTAATCTAATCTATATCTTTTATGTTCTTTGAATGCAAAGATATTAAATTAATTGAAATAAAATTAAAACTAATCTAAGAACAATGGAAAGTAATAACTAGATGAATGCATTTTAGTCTAAATGATGAGAATATGAAGGAAAGAGAAATTAGAATGCAAGGAACTTGAGTAATCAAATTAGCATCAATTTGATACTTTGATGTGCATCTTTTAATGTAGGAGCATCTAGTGGTGTAAGGGCAATCCTATATCACCCCAAAAAAATGCTTAGTGTTGATTTATTTTTAATGTTCTTTCATTTTGGATACCCATTTGTGTCAAATAGAGATTCCATCTCTCATAGTTCCACTATTGGTTTTCTAGGTTAGAGTTTTTGAGAACCTTAGGATATGTGCCAATGTAAAAAATAGGTTATTTTGTAATTGAGGCATAATTATGATGATTTAGAGGGTGTAAGTTGGAGGGATGATTATACTTGTAATCTAAAGCACTCCAAAAAATGAATCAGGTCAAAAGGCTTTACGGTTTGAAATTTATTATAGTTTTAAGTTTCCTAGAGACCTTCTAATAGTACTTCAAAGTTAGACTTGAGGCACTAAATGGCCTTGTACAGGTCCAAAAAAATGGGGGTTAAGCAAAGCTTGTCCATAGGGCTATAGACTGCTTGGAGAGCTTTCTAAAAATATAAATGGTTCATCAATTGAAATCCCAAATCAAAAGTTATGCCTCCCAAAAGTTGGACTACCATTTTTGGATTCTTCAAATTTTTTACTAACTTTTTACATGTTTTCTAGAACCTTCTATTTTGGTAGTGGATTCCAAATAGAATTTTATAAAATGTATTCGTAACCCTAAACCTAATTTGGGTTACTTAAGGAAATTTCTAGCATTGTAAAGGCAGTTCTTGGTGGAGTTTGGGAGAAAGTACTATGAGAAACATTTTCTCTAGAATCTGATAATATTGTAAGCCCATACGGCAAGTCATAGAGTTTTTTTTTTTGTACTAAATGTAATAGCATATCACTTTTGATAATAATATTCTCTTTTTCTTATTGTGTTCATTTTGTCTTGGGTTGTGCCCTCATCAAATAGTATTAGAGTGGGTTTTCCTAAGACTGTAGATAGATCATAGACTGTGAGGTAGTTTGCACCAGGACTATGTGGTTGTGAGTTTTGATATAGCAATAAGATGCCTCCATGAAGGGAGCATGGTGGAAGGGTTAGAGTTGTTCCTCTTAATATTAGAGCCCTCTAGAGACAAGTTCAGGAATTGCAAGAGGAAATCCACAGAGGGATGAATATTATCATAGGTGACAGATGTGAGGAGGAAAATGAAGAAGGAAATATTGGGTAGGAAGAGGAAGGAGATGAAGAAGTCCTAAACTAGGTGGAGGAGAAGCTTTTTATGGCCATTTCAAAAGCTAGGAAAAAGACCTAAATTTGATGTAGACATGTTTTTAGGAAATCTAAACCTGGATGAGTTGATTGAGTGGATCAATGAGCTAGAGGAATATTTTGAGTATGAGGATATTGAGGACTCTAATGGGGTTGATTTTTTGAAGGCCAAAATGAAAGGCCATGCCAAAATCTAGTGGCAAGAGATTTAGTTGGAAAGAAATAGAAGAGAAAAGGAGAAAATCACAAGATGTGATCGCATGGTGGACAAACTAAAGAAGTAGTTCATTCTTTTTTATTATGAGATTGATTTGTTCAAGAAGATGCAAGGGTTAAAGCAAGCAAGAAAATCTATCTAGGAATACATAGAGGAATTTTACCAAGTTCTTATTAGGGTAGGGCATGTGGAAGAAAATAAGGAGAAGGTTTCTCATTACCTTAATGGGTTAAGACCTAGCATTTAGGAGGAGTTAAGTCTAGTTAGAATGACTAGCATTGAAGAGGCATACTAGTTTTCCTTGTGAGTTGAGGAGAAGCTAAAAAAAAAGTTTGATAGAAGGAAAAGAGGGTGCAAATGAGGAGGAAGGAGTAGTGGTAGGTCATTTGGAGGCCAAAATGAGAAACAAAAAAAAATGAAGATGTGGGTACTAGCCAAAACTAGAGGAACAAGGGTTTCAATTGCTTCCATGATCAAAACTTTGGAGATCAGAGAGGAAGAGGTAGAGGATGTGTACAAGGTTCAAGAAGAGGAGGCTTATCTGGTACCTATTTTCATTTCAACGAAGAAGGTCATCATGCCTATGAATGACCTCAATGCTAAGGAAGGATAGATAGGAGAGCTGATGGTCAAGCAAGGGTTGCTCATGTGGATGATTATGCATAGTCATCACATTCAAAGGATGCAAAAAGAGGAGATATTCTAGTAACTGAAAGGGTATTACTAAGTGGTGAGACTAAACCTAAACAAAGAAGGAGTTTGTTTCATACCAGGTGCAAGTGTGAGGGTAAATGTTGTGATGTGATAATTGATGGTGGAAGCACTAAAAACTTGGTGTTAGAGGAGATGGTCTCAAATATAAATGTCAAGAGGGAGAAACTCTATTAGATTGCTTGGGTGCAGGATGATCATAAGGTCCTAGCTAGTGAGCAATGTTTCAACAATTTTGAGGACATATTTGAATTAATCAATATTATTAATTCCTTTTTCATGTGAGATGAAATAGGAAATGATATTGATCCATTAAAACATGTCATCATAATAGAATATCCTAATTAAATAAATAATTAGTTTCAACACTTATGATATATATTTAATTAAATCAATGTATTTTAATTCCTTCTTTATGTGTATTAGATAAAAGGGTAGATCTAATTAAATTAATTCAATTAATAGATTAATTTAGCTAATTCAATAAATATTTAGAAATAAAATAAAATAAGTGATTAATATTGATTAATGAGTTTTTGTATTTGACACTTAGATCTAGTAGAGATGATCAAAATCATAAATACCTAGTACAATAGGACTTAAGTAAGAATGATAAATCGAAATTGGTTTAGAATACCAATGTGCCAATTTATGGGTATTACATTTGCCCCTCTTTGAATAAATGTATGAGAAATATTTTGATTCAAAGAAATTAGAAGTCTAAAATATAGACCAAGAGCTAAGATTGGTTTTGATATTGATGACATGGAGACCCATTGACGAGATTTTTAAAGTTATCTCCATAAAAAGCTTAGCCTTAGGGAATCCAAATAGAATGCCTAGGTACCTTATATGAAAGAACAAATATTTTTCAAAATTCACATAATTGTTCTCAGAACAAGATCAATTCTTAGTGTATGCATCCTAAAATGGTCACCTAGACTATGGGCCCCAATTATTCAATTTATTAATTTCCTGAATCAATGGTTTGCAATATTTTATTAAATCAATTCAAATCAATTTCCTTGATCAAATTTGATTATTTCAATATTTTCTAAAGTAGATCATTTTATCCTAAGTCTTATTTAATAAAAAGAAAATATCCCTTTTAATTAAATAAAATAAGTCCCCATTTAATTAAAATAAAACCTCTTTATTAATTAAATAATTCAACTACATTTAATTAATTAAGAGAAAAATACATCTTTTAATTTAATTAAATATTTCCTATTTAATTAAACGAACTTGCTCCCTTTTAATTAAATAAATCCGCACTTAAAGAGGAAAGAAAATAATTAAAAATTAAAAATTCCTTTGCACTTAAATGCACACATTTCTAAGTGGGATTCAATTTAATTCTTCTCCTATTTTTCCATTGGTGGATCTTTATTTCACATCGATCATTCTTTCTCCACCCTTGATTAAATATTTTTGCCTCTTAATCTTGACCATCCAATCTTCTTTATAAGGGAGAACCCTCTCCTCATTTTACATATATGCACTCTAGGCTATCGTTATGTTGTAGGTTTGGAGAGCAATTTTCTAAGGAGTTTGAATACTAAAGCTTTTTATGGAAAACTTCTATCTTCTTGTCTTCTTCTCTCATACATCCATGGCTTGCATCATCGTGATCCATCCATGCATTTTCATATTAGCTTAGATCTTGCATTGTTTTGCATTGTTATCATATAGATTAGCTTTCATTTCCATTTGCATGTATATTTTGATATTTGAATCTCTCATTTTATGATGTACTTGCATGAGCACAAACTAGGTCAAACTGAGGGCCTCCATTACAAACCCTTGCACTCCATGCATAAAAAGCTATGAGCCACCATTCAAGACCTCGTTCTTAATCAATCTTGGATATAATGACTCATAGAAGTGTGCCCACATTTTATGCATACATTTTTTGCACCCATCATGGGGCATCCCACATTTACTTGTTGGTTTTGAATATTTTTAGATCTAATCCCTTTGTATGGATTTGTTTGGAGACAAAAAACCCTAGATCTTAAAGATTTGATCATATCTCCCAAATGGCTTTTTTTTTGGTCTAAATTGTTTTTTATAGATTGGAAACACATCAAAGAAGCTTTAATCCAATTTTTAGATTTTTTTGAGGTATTTTTTTTTTAAACTATTTCTTGATTTTTCATGAAAAATAATTTTAGGTCACAAATTAGCACTTTTTTAGAAAAAATCCCATTTTTGGAAAGGTATCTAAATTCTATGTAGGGTTGGTTCTTTGTATTTTGATTTTAGAGATCATATTAGGGCTCAATAATTCAATTTTCAAAAACTGGTCTGTTTTAACAAATTGGCTCTCTAAGGCACAAATTAAAAGATATTTTCAAAACTCTAACATTTTTAAAAATCCCTCTAATTCTTGATAGGGTTACTTTTCTATATTTAGGGTTTTGGATCCAAATTCATATCATATAGGTCCAATTTTGATGACTATGTCAAAAATCAATTTTAAAAAGGGCATTTAATGAATAGCTTGCATTTGATTTTTACAATGGATCAATGCATGATGTGAGCTTTTATGTAGGTTTTTTTTAATTATTATCACTCTTAAAAATTATATTTTTAGATCTAACCCTAATTTTGCATAAGTTGGATATATATTGCATATCTTGTGTTTGCTTGTTTTGCTTGTTGCTTTGTTCGTTGTGAGCGAGCATGCAATCATAAATGAAAGGTAAAATAGAGAAAATACACATTACAAGGCTTACCAGGTATTTTTTTGAATCTCTATAACATTTGGATTTGGAAGTAAAATGAATCCTCTCATGTGTTTCGCTTGAGTGCTTTTACATGCTTTCATAGTTTCACACTTCATTTGGTGCTCTAAAATTGGATCTAGATTTTCTTTCATGCATTTGTGTTTCACATACTAATTAAGCTCTATGAACACTATTTGGGAGATCTTAAGAGACTAAGATTTATTCACTTTCTTCACATGCGAAGCTCCTCTTAATAATAGATCCCCTTATATTTAGGGAAGGATATTTGTTATTATTTGACTATTCTACTTGGATTTGTCCTCAACATCCATTGGTGTTTTCTCTTTTGATATTGGTGGTGTTTGTTGTTGGATTTTTCAAAAATTTGGAGAGGTGATTTTAAATTAGCATGTCAAAGAATCTTGTTTGCTATGTTTGGGTAAGGTGAAGAGGCTAGAGGAGTATGCTTTGTTCCCTTTTGGGCTCATTAGAAACTTGGAACCCTTGAATCTAAACTAAGTCCCCATGTGGTACAACTTTGTGAGTCTTCATTGACTAGAGAGGGTTAAACAGTAATGGACATTCCCTTTATTGGGTTAACCATGTGGATGGAACCTCAAGTGATAATAGTAATTTTTGACATCGTAGTAACAACTGCTATACAAATGTCCTTGTGCAGGAAATACTCACAGGTGTAGTCTTTTGTTGGGTAGTTAGATCTCCTCAGCATCCCCAATTAATTAAACTCTTAGAATATGTCAAAACCTTGGTGCACTAGGATTGGATTTTTCCCACTCTAGATTGCAAAATCTACAGAGTTGAATATTACTAAAAACCATAGTGCTACCAAATTTTCTTTTCTAGGACTATGTGTATGATTGGAAAATATTTTGAGAACATACACAGCAGTGGTTCTAAGGATTAGATTGATACTATTACACTATTCTTGTTCATGTGCAAGGTTTCTTTGTCCCTTGCTCATTGTTTGAAGACATTTGCTTGAAATCTACGATTATCATCTCGTGTGCATGGTTCGTGATTAAAAATCTATTGATACACCTAGCTGGACATTTAAAATGAATAAAATCTAAGTTCCTGAGTCAAGACTTAATGATCAAATTGCTTTGTTGTCCTATTATCTCCAATCTCCCTAGTTTGATTTGGTTCAAACTAGGTTACTTACCTCATTGTAAGAAGCTTGTTTGCACCTTGGGTTATTGTGCTTTGACCTCTTGACTTAGTGATCTTTGATTTCACAAGAGACCTTGTTTGGAGTTGGTGAGTTAGAGACCATCCTTGTTGAGAAAGATATACCTTGGGAGAATCTTAGTAATCTCTTGTCCATCCACTTTCATCAAAATTCAATTTTAATTAATTAAAGTTTGGGTAAATCATCCTTTTGGTCCATATGTGCTAGTGTATTCACCCAAAGTTGTGGGCACCTCTATGGTAGTGTTGGTTTAAGCCTATCACAATATTTTATCTTATCATTTCTCTTTTGGACAAGTGAGTGCTTTTACTATCCTAGTTTGGTACCAACATTTTTTAGGGTTATCCTATCAACTAATACCTTTTCTTTCATGTTGGTTACAAGTGCTATTACATGTTGCTCAACTTTCAAATGAACTCAAATGGTATCAAATTTCACAAAATGACTCTTGGTCTTCTTTATTCTTCATCTTTCATATCTTTCTAGTCTCCCATTTCCATTCTTCCTCTTCTTCATGCCTTCTTGATTCTTTTTCTCCTATTATCATATAGTTTACCTTCTTCTATTCATCCTTTCTATTCTTCCATTCTTGATTCTTCTTCTTCTAGAACCATGGACCCTCATTTGAGCACAGATGAACTTGATCTCCTTATTGAATTTGAAAATTTTTGTTACTCCAATAGATATATGGATGTCAACCTTGTGACAAAAATGATGGAAAAAGTGAAGAAATTAAATGTTCTTGCTAGGATCATATGCAAGATCATATCGCAATATCTTTCTTCCAAATATTCCTTATCTTCCAAGTCTCACCATGATTCTTTTGAGTATCACTCACATTCTTCATATTCCAAGTCTTATTATGATTCTTCTAAATATCATTTGTCTAGGTCTTCACCTACTTCATCTTCACGATATCATTCTTCTTCTACTTCTACCAAGAGTCTTATTCCTCTTCTTGAGACATACCATAATGAATAACATGAAAAGTCTTGTGATATGCCTATCTATAATGCCTATAGTGAAAATGATTATGATGATGATGACTATTATATTCCTATGAGTCTTAAAAGTCCTCCTAGTCCAATGCTTGTGCTTAAAGAGGATGAGTCACGGATAGATATTGATGGTAACCCATATGGCTCAAATTTTGAAAATAATATTGATAAATTTTGTGAACAATACCTAAATGATAAATCTGCACTTTTTGAGAAGGAGAAAGCATTTTTTTTGTGCTGAAATAAAACATCAATGACATAATAGTTCCTCTTCTAAGAACCCTCATGCTGAAAATAAAGACTACACTCTTGAGCAAGATCATGTTAATATTGAACCTTTGTCTTATGATGCTCCCCTTCCATCTTCTACTTCCTCCACTATCCATGCATCTCCTAAAGATTTAGAGTCTCTCAAATCTTCTACCAATCCTTCATCCAACAAAGATCCTAATGCTTTTCATGTGGTTCCCTATAGTTATCCTCAAAGGCTACCTTTTAAAGAAACTCAAGCTAACCTTCACTTGCCTACAAGTACTTTTGATAATGCTAAACCTAAAGAGCCTAAGCCTTCATGTGCTATAATGCCTACTTCAGCTAGTCCTTTATCATATATTTCAAAGTCTTCTATACAATTCCAACATGCTTCCTTCTCCTTAGGAGTGGTTTCATGTCAAGAGGATTCTAAAAATGATAAAGAACAGAATATAAAGAAATATCAAGATCAAGAACCCTCCATCTCATACAATTATCTTTATGATGTCTCTGATCTATTTCATGGTTCTTTTGATCCTTTGTACCCTTCCTCATTCATTCCATCATGTCTTAAGTCTTCTCCTAAGCATTATCAAGCTACTACTTACACCACTGAGCTTATTGACAATCAAAATGACCTTAATATAATTGCACCTTTAGAAGATGATACTTCCATCAAGGTTATTAAAACTAGTGTTGTTACTTCCAATGTTGAGCCTATTGAAAATCAAGAGAAATACTCTATACTTATGCTATCCAAAGATCCTTGTCAAGATCAAAGTCTTCCATCTTCTTGTTCTACCACTCCATGTTCCCTTCCACGTTCTACTCTTCCTAAGTCTTCTCAAGCTTCAAGTACTCCTATAAAAGAAGTTTCTCCTATTCAAGATGTTCATGATCCTATTAAAAATCCTAATGCTCAATCTAAAGATGCTAATGTCTTTGATTGTCATATAGATGTTGACAAACTTATTGATTACCCTTTTACATCTTCCACATCCATCCTTGGACCTCCCCCACCAATACTAAATGCTTCACATCTTCCTTCCATCTTGGGTCCTTATGTCCCTTCACTTTCCCCTTCAACCTCTCCTAATTCATCATCCATTTTGGGTCTGTACATCCTTCCCTCTCCTATCTTTCCTCAAGATCAATGTAGATGTATATCTTTGAATCTTTTTTATCCAACCACTCACCTAAACCAGTCATATCATCCTTCTTCTTCCACATATCTCAAGTCTTTTGGAAGTAACTTGAATTTTCAATACAAGAAAAAGAAGAAATTCAAGAATCCATATAAAAAAGAAGACCACCATGTCTCCTCTTATAGACATGGAGGCATAAAGTCAAAAGAGATATCTAAGAAAAAAATTATAAGCCAAGTATGGGTTCCAAAATCCATTGTTGAAGATATTATCTCTAAATCATCAAAAAGAAATGAAAAGATGCCTATGGGTATATGGATTCCAAAGTCTCTCTTGAGAGAGTCTAATGTTGAACAACAATTAAAGTTGACATTCAAGCTTCCAAAGAATTCAACTTCATCTTCTTCCAAAAGCATTCTTCCATTCCATGCACCTAAACCACAACCTCTTCTATCCACTCACGATATTATTTCACATATTCCTTCATTCAAGGTTTCTCCATCCTCTCGCCACCCTTCAAGGTGTGTATTGACATTGATCTTGCCTTCATTTCCATCTTCCTTTCCCTATTAGCATCTTTGAGCATATCATTTCAAATCCTTTGTACATCTTGGTTTAAACTTTCAAGGAGCATTATCTAAAAATCTTTGCTTCTTCCAAAAAATTTAAACAAAAATGGAAGTATTTGAAAAAAAAGAAGGAAAAAAATGAAAATTTTGAAAATGTGCCTTGGTGAAAACTTGATAATCAAGCACCTTGGTAGCAAAAGTAAAGAGAAATAAATTTGTCCTATGGTAAAAACCAATCCTTGTGGCACCTTAGATAAGTACCATGATGAAAACCTAACAATCATGCATCATGCATAGTTCTTCTACATCTTTCATCCATTCCATCTTCTCTCTTTCATCTCGACAATGTTGACCTATAAATAAACATTTGGCTATTTTGTGAGCTATTTTATGATGATCTTGTTTTCATTCCTTTCATGTTTAGCCTTCATATCTATTTTCCTCTATTTATTCTAGTCTTTTGCTATCCTTTTCCCATTTACCCCTTTGGTCTTGATCTAATAAAAAAGAGTAAAATATGATGCTATGAAGCCTATTGACATGTCTACTCCTTTGGATTGCATCTTTCCCACTTTTACATTATACTTTCATGAATTATCTTATGTTGGCCTTTCATTTCTTGTCCAAATGTGCTTTACATGACAAATTTTTTCTAGCTTGGATAGTTTTGAGGAGTTTTTCATTGAGGATTTTTTCCCTTTATTCTCCTTCATTCTCTTGTCTTTTATTTCTTCCACCAACTTGCTAATCACTCTTGTCCTCCACCTTGCTAGACATTGGGATTGCACAATGTGATCTTGCTTAAGAGTTTGGTCCTTGTTTTTGTCTAGGGGAATTGTATATTATTTGTATATATTTATTGATCCTAAAAAAATACAAAAATGATATATTTCAAAAATTCTAAAAAAATAATATACTATAAAAATTCTAAAAATTTGAAAATGTCTTAAAAAATGATCATCTTAGTAATAAATGCTTTGATGTATCTTCAACAAATATATATATTATAAAAAAAAAATTTAAAAAAGTGGTGAAAACTTGGAAATAGATGCTACTTGAGGCCTTTGCAGCCCTATTTCTTAGCATGTGTCCTCAACACTTGGCCTTTCTCCATCATGCCTTTTCCTTGTTGCCTTGGTTTGGAATTGGTCTTTATCTAAGGGGCATATCTGTGTTAGCTTCAGTCTCTTAGATGTGTTAGTCTTTAGGACACCTCACAAATGGTGTTTTTCAACATCACCCCAATTGTGTTTTTTTCAATACAACCCCTGAAATCAAGTGTTTTTCAACACTTATTGATTTGGTCTTACCCAATTTTGTCATGTGATCTTCCCTAATTGCAAGCATTTGATCCTTATCCTCAGAAGTTAGTATCAATTAATGCACTTAATTCTTGACTTATGTCATGAACTTTTCTTTGTGTGCTAACTATTATTGATTTTTGTTGAGTGTCCTTGTTTAATAATTCTCTCTAAGATGCATAGCTAGAGGACTTGAGGCATGGGGAGTATTTTTTTTATTTTTTTTCTTGTGGGTGTGGTCTTGAAACTCTAGATTGTCTCTTGTTGTCCCTTTGAAACACATAGGAGATTTGAAGCATCAATCTTGACTATTTTTGAACAACCATTCTTCTAGTCATCCTTGTATTTATGCCTTGATGTGAGTATGGTTTTGCTACATTAAATTGGGTAAGATAACATCACAGTCATCTTGACCTTCATGTCTTTGATTCTTATGTTAGATTTTTTTCACATTCCAATCTGATATAAATCACATTCATACCTTCATAGTTACACTTGTAACTAGTGATAATTGTCTAATTTTATGATGTCCGTTAATAATGGCCCAATGATGAAAATAAGTTCTTTTACATTCTCTAATAAATTATGAACATAAAATCCTATGTTACAATTTCTCTATTGCAAGTACACCTTTGCATTTTCATGTAGCTTGCATTATTAGACTTCATGTTAGTATGCATTTTTAGGCTGCATTATGAGTTTGAGACGGTTTTCCCTTCATCTTTATTTTAGACTTTTAATCAACTATGGTCATGTTTTGATCTTCATTTCCTTATCTTATTTTATGATCTCAATTGAAATTTCTATCTTAAATAGTTAATTGATTTTAGAGCATTCTGTTTCTTATGGAAAATTTTATATTCTTCTTTCTGTTTCTTTCCATATCTTCCAAAATTCTATCTTCCATTTTCTTTTACCCCACTTATTTTCTTCTAAATCACCTTTGGGCCATAATATTTCATGCTTGATTATCTACCTTGGTTCTATGATTTTATCTCTTTCATCTTACATCAAGAACTTTATTTTTTGTTTGATTTGATCAAATTTATCAATTTTCTATTTCTCCTCTATCTTATTTCAATTTTGATCACAAGGGGGTAGTATCTATCAACTTCAATCCTTGATTCAATTTTACCAATATTATCCTCAACTTTTTTAAGTCAAAATTTATTTGTATTCTTTGTCCTTATGTATTCCTAAATCAACCACACATCTGGGTTGTTTTGTGATCCCAAATCGATCTCACATTTCAATATTTTTTTTTTGACTACATGTGTTCCCAAATCAATCACACATTAGTCAAAGAGGAGCAAATGTATGCACCCTAAAATGGTCACTTAGACTATGGGCCCCCATTATTTAATTTATCAATTTCATAAATCAATGGTTTGCAATATTTTATTAAATCAATTCAAATCAATTTCCTTGATCAAATTCAATTATTTCAATATTTTCTAAGGTTGATCATTTTATCCTAAGTCTTATTTAATTAAAAGAAAATCTCCCTTTCAATTAAATAAAATAAGTCTCCATTTAATTAAAAGAAAACCTCTCTTTTAATTAAATAATTCATCCACATTTAATTAATTAAGAGAAAAACCCCTCTTTTAATTTAATTAAATATATTTTGTTTAATTAAAATAACTTGCTTCCTTTTAATTAAATAAATACCCACTTAAAGAGGAAATAAAATAACTAAAAATTAAAAATTGCTCTACACTTGAATGCACATATTTGTAAGTGGGATTCCATTTAATTCTTTTGCTATTTTCTCAGTGGTGGATCTTTATTTCACACGGATCACTCTTTCTCCACCTTTGATTAAATCTTTTTGCCTTTTAATCTTGATCATCTAAACTTCTTTATAAGAGAGAGCCCTCTCCTCATTTTACAAACACACACTCTAGGCTATCATTATGCTATAGGTTTGGAGAGTGATTTTTGAAGGAGTTTGAATACTAAATTTTTTTGTGGAGAACTTATATCTTCTTTTCTTCTCTCATGCATCCATGGCTTCCATCATCATGATCCATCCATGAATTTTCATATTAGCTTAGATCTTGCATTAATAGATTAGATCTTGCATTGGTTTGCATTGTTATCATATAGATTAGCTTTCATCTAAATTTATATTCATATTTTAATCTTTTAATCTCTCATTTTATGGTGTACTTGCATGGGCACAAACTTGGTCAATCTAAGGGCCTCCATTACAAACCCTTGCACTCCATGAATAGAGATCTATGAGCCACCATTCAAGACCTCGTTCTTAAGAAATCTTGGATATAATAACTCATAGAAGTGTGCCAACATTTTAGGCATACACTTAGGAGTTAGAGTTAGAATGCCTTGAAATCTGTCCATTAGAAGGTTACAAGATTAATCATGATTCATAGGATTATACTCAAAATGTGGTTTAATACTCAGGAGTCAAGATTAGATTGCCTTGATACCTTTCTATTAAATAGTGTTTAAAAGAAAGAGTTTAGAATTATCTCTAAAATGAAGCTTAATCCTCTAGAGTCCAAATCAAACATCTGAATACTAGTCCATAAAAAAAGATAACAAGACCTAATCATGAGTCATAGAATTATCCCTAGAATGAGGCTTAATCCTCATGAGTCTAAGTAGAACACTTAGATACTTGTCCATTGAACTATGACAAGGAATATTATGAGATTGATCAATTAGATAGTATATTATGCTAGATAGGGGAAATAAAGATGCCCTGAGTGATGAGATGCCCCTAGTGAATAGGACATTATGTTATAATTTGAAGACATATTTGAAAGATTCAAAGATATTCAATGATGTAATTATCATCTTGCCACCTCAGGAGCAAAGTCAAAAGATGAAACATTAGTATTAAGTTGATTTGAAGTAATTTGAAAGTTTGGTTGACCAAAATTAACCAAGGTTGACTAGAGTTGACTTTTCCTATATAAAAATTGAACAAGTTGAAGTAATGTGTGAAGTGAAGATATTCTTAGATTCATAAAGTATTAGTAAGAGGAATTGCACAAGCATTCAGTCACGTCGGTCCCAAAATTTTAAAGTGTAATTATGAGTTGTTTGAGTGTGTCAAATTTCAAATTTGATCATGAAAATGGGTTTAGAGCAGCCAAATTAGCTAATGGAGTGATTTTCACGTTAGGAGCATTTTGAAAAATTAGGCCAAAACTTATATAAGGGCCCAAAAGGTGTTTTCCAAGTCATTTTTGTATTTTTCTTTTGTGAAGAAAAGAGCTTTGAGGCAAAAATGGTGGTAATCAAAAGATAAAAGTAAATTAGTAATTGAAATGTACTCTTATGCAAGTGGAGTATGAAATGCAACCCTATGCTAGATGTGTCCCTAGGTCTAGTTACTGAACTCATAAAATTATCATCAATAAATGTTTAGTTAGACCTACAAATGTCATACAAGTCCCACTGACATTGAAATCATGAGAATAAGAATATGACATTTGTCTTAGTTTTGTTAGAATTAAATGTGAGCATTAAGGCACAATAAGCCATATTGACCAAAACATATGTCTCTTTTAATGTAGCAAACAAACATAAGCATTAGAGCATAAATGCTAGGATGACCAAAATGTTTCTTGTGTGAAAACACACTAGACACATTAGAGATCCTTCTTATTCTAAGTATTTAGTAAAGATTTTATCTACAACAACCATTGCATTTGTAACTTGAGACAAAAATGTGTGAAGTATACTCATAGCGATCCATATGTTTACTTAATAGGACGAGTATTAGTATTATATTGTAGCATATAGAATTCACTCAAATAGTCAAGGAGAAGAACCAACCTCACTAAAGGATCCATATAGAATGAGTAGATTTACACACAACCATCTAGTATGAGATAAAGGCTCTTATAGTGGACACCCCTTATATATATGTTTCAGATCATTGGAACCAAACCAACAAGTAGAAAGCAAAGAAAAGATCATGCCCCCAGTCCTCGCTTCTCTAGTCAAAAGGGACAACCTTGAGTTTCTCAAAGGAAAATGATTAAACAAAAACAAAACAAATAAATAAAAGCTTAGCATAACTCAAACAATGTCAATGTTTCTATTTCTATGTCAATGTTATAGGATTGATGTCAAGTGTCAATGTTTACAATATATGTGTAAGAAAATGTCTTTAGTAGGAGAACAATAGTAGACAAAGTCAGTTAGGACAACTAGTGATTGATGTTAGAGAGAAATTAGTATTAAGAAGAATCTCGGTAGGAAACTAAGCAACAGTACACAAACACAACTAGAACAAGTGGTGACTGACATGAAATAGATCTTATTTGAGAGGAATCTCAATAATAAAGTAATTGAAAGTAGATGGACACACTTAGAACAACTATTGACTAACACAAAAGAGATCTTTTTTGAGAGGAATCTCGATAATAAAGTAAGTGACAATAGATAGACATAGTTAGAAAAATTGGTGACTGGCGCAAAAGTGATTTTCTATGAAACCATAGGGTCTTGGTAGTGAGACTATGATTGGATTCAATTCATGGATGCATGAATGAAAGTAGAAAACTAAAGGAGAAAAGCAACTATATAAGAGCTAGAATATGTGTTGCAAGATGCAGCATTTGACACAAGAGGTGCATGTTTACTAGGTTATCACCTTCTTGGAAGAGATTCTATTTTTGCAACCATGATGCCTATTTCTTAGGTTTTCATCAATGGCACTTTTGTTATTTTTTTAAAAAAATTGGTATTACCAAGATGCTTATTGCTAGGTTTTCACCATGATAATAGATTTTTTTAGGACATTTAAGTATGTACAATGAGATTTCAAAGAATCTTAGTTGTAGAATCACTTCAAATGAAGTGCATTGATCAACTCTTTGAGTGATTCTCCCTCAATTGTTGAAAGTTGATAAGCACCAGATCCAAACATGACATAACTATGTATGGACCAAGAAACTTAGGTTCAAACTTCCCTTTTGTACCCATTTTTGTTGATTCTTAGGGGTTTTCCTTAGGAAGGGGTCACCTACTTTGAAGTCACAAGGTTTGACTTTCTGGATGTAGCTTTTAGACATCTGCTTTTGATAAGCTCAGAGATGATCATACACCACTTGTAAACATTCATCTAGAAATTTTAGCTCTTGAAGCTGACATATTTTTTAATTATCATCATTAATGAGACCTTCCAGAGAGATTCTCAAAGTAGGAATCTCAACCTCAATAAGAAGTACATCCACTCCATATACCAAAGCATAGGGTGTTGTTCCTATTGAAGTTCTAATGCTTGTTCTATAAGCCCATAAAGGTGGATTGATCTGAAGGCATCACTCCCTTCTAGATTTTTTGATTGTGCAATGTAAGATCGTAAGGATAGCCTTGTTGGATGTTTTCACTTGTCCATTACCCTAGGGGTAATAAATAGAAGACCAATACTGCTTAATTTTAAACTTTGTGCATATCCCTTTGAGATCCTTATTTTTAAACTATCCCCCATTTTCAATAATGATAGAGTATGGTGTGCCATACTAGCATATGATGTAATTAAGAATTAATAGAGCTATAGTTTTTCCAGTAGCCTCAAAAAGAGAGACTGCTTCCACCCATTTTGTGAAGTAGTTTATAGCTATGATAATGAACTTGTGTCCATTTAAAGAAGACGGATGAATCTAGCCTAATAGATCAAAGGCCCATTGTCGAAATGGCCAAAGCGTGATAAATGGAATTAGTTCCCTAGTTGGAGCATAAATTAGATTTCCATGGAGTTGGTGATATTTGCAGGACTTGGCATATTCAATTCCCTCTTGCTCCATTTTTGGCCAATAGTAACCATCTCTAATAAGTTTACAAGCTAGTGTTAAGCCATTTAGAGTGAGATCCACAAACTCCTTCATATACATTGATTAATGTATGTTTTGACTCATCAAGTTCTGGACACCTAAGGAGTGTACTATCAAGAGCTCTCCTAAACAAGTCATTAGCAATGATGACATATTGTGATGCACTATGGATTAGGTGACATTTTTATTTTGGGTTAGATTTTCCAAAACTATTTGGTCATGTAACTAAGAATAGATATGATGGTAGCGGGATGAATCATGTCCTATGATAGAACAAATCATCTGGGATTCAAGTGAATTATAAGTAGGGCAAGGTAATGTCTCCACTAGGAATTTTTGTCAAAAATCATTTTCAAGCATTTGTGGCATGGAAGCAAGAGTAGCCATTACATCAGCCGCCTTGTTATATGCCTAAGAAATTTGTTAAAAAGTGACATGTGCAAAGTAATATTTTACGTCATCAACCATTGTTTTATAAGGTGTCAACTTCTCATCCTTTTTCTATTAAACATCATTGACCTAATTGATTTTGAGTTGTTAATCACCAAAGATATTCAATTCATCTACTCTTCATTCAACTGTAATCTTCATGTCATTGATTAAGGCTTCATATTCAGCAATATTTTTTGTACAAGGAAATAGAATCTTGTATGCCTTAGGAAATGAATATTTTTGTGGTGATATGAATAAGAGCCCAACACTAGATCCTTGTTGTGTGAAGGAACCATCAAAGAACATCACCCATGTTTGATGTGTTAGCATTAAAATGGATTCATCAAGGAATTTAATATTTAGTGGTAGAAGATTTTGCATTGGTTCTTCTACTAATTGATCAAAAATTGCATGTCCTTTGATAGCCTTTCTTTGGACATATGAAATATCAAACTCACTCAGTATTATGATCCATTTAGCTAACCTTCTTGTCAAAGTTTCTTTGCTAAGTAAATACTTCAATGGCTTAAATTTTGCAACTAATCATGTAGCCTAAGAAAGCATGTAGTGTCTCAAATTTTGGGGAGCAAAGATGACTGCCAAGCAAGATTTTTAAATAATGTTATAGTTCATTTCATAAGAAATTAACATGCAACTAAGATAGTAGATAACATGTTCCTTGTTGTCATTTTCCTCTTGAGCCAGAAATATACCAAGAGATGACTCTATTACAGAGATATACAAGAGAGGATTCCCATAAATAGGAGGTATTAGGATTGGTGAATTGGAAAGATACTATTTTATCTACATTAAACTTTGATCACAATCTTTCTTCCAGTCATATTTTACACCTTTATGAAAATTGTTAATAAAAGGTTGTGACCTATCCACCAACTATGAGATGAATTTGTGAATAGACTAAAGTCTTCCTTGTATCCCTCACATTTGAATAATGTTATGAGGTGGAGGCATTTCCATTATTTCTTGAATCTTTTATGGGTCTACCTTGATTCCTTTTGAAAATATAATATAGCCAAGTAACTTCCTTGATGTGACAATAAATGTACATTTCTTAGGATTTAACCTGAGACTAAATTTTTCCATATGATATAGGATTGGTCCCAAATCTTAAATATGAGTATTGTGTTGTGTAGTCTTGACCAAGGTGTCATTCACATAGTCCTCCATTGTTTTATGCATCATGTCATGAAATATTGTTGTAACTTCTCTTTGATATCTGGAACCAACATTTTTTAGACCAAATAGCATCACATTTTAGCATAAGGTACCCCATGCACAAGTGAAAGATGTTTTCTCCTAATCTTTGAGTGCAATTTTAATTTGATTATAATGATAAAAACCATCTATTAGTGAGTACATTTCATGTCCTACTATCATATCCACTATCATATCAATTTTGGTTAGTGGAAATTCATCCTTTGGACCATTCTATGTTTATGTCTCAAAAATTTACACAAACTTAGATAGACTTATCATGTTTGGAGACAAGACCAATGTTTGAGATCCATTTAACATAATCAATAGTACAGATGAAACCATCTTCTAAAATCTTTTCTAGTTCATCTTCAACAAGTAGTGCCATATGAGGATGCATCTTCTTGAGATTTTGTTTGATAGGTTATACTCTTGGTGCAATAGATAAATGATGCATTATGAGAGGATCTAAGCCTGGCATATCTAAGGAAGTCCCTGCAAAATTAATCTTTTTTCTTGGAAGAAGGAAACAAATTCCTCTTTTTCTTCTATAGATAAATATTGTGCAAGGTGTAATATATGAGGATGTTGCACAATTCCCAAGTTGATTTGTTGTGTTGGCTCTATCAACAATGATGATCTCTCTTGAAAATAACTTGGAAGTGCACCAACTATCTCATCCTTAGGCACCTCTGAGAGGTTTTCACCTTTGGACACATCTTTTTTTTTTACTATTTTGGGTTTCGGTGCTACCACAATATGTTTTTCACCATCAAAATGTATTTTTCTTTTTCTTTTAATTGTGTGATTGAGATATTTGATATTAGCTTCAGTCATATTGATACTATATTCACTAGTGGAGGATGTTAATTGGTTCAACAATGTATAAATAGAAGGCGAGAGCATAGTCATTATGGAATATAGGGATTTCACTATTGGAATTCCAGTCTATTAACTTGGGATAAGTGAGTGAGAGAGAAGTGGCAGATTTGATGGCATTCATGATAAGTCATAAAATGCTTGGACAAGTAATTCAAGACCTAAATCAATTTTGTCCAAAACTATATTCAAATGCCTTTTATTTCTAACAACATTAACTGAAGACTCATCAACACTAGTAGGATGAGACTCATCTGACCAAACCCTAGATTGTTCACCTATTTCAAGCTAATTTTCATATGTATGAACTTGATCTACATCCTTGTCTAAATTTTCCTCTGAGAGAGAATCAAATTTGTACTCTCAATAATTTGTGCCACATGGAGTCAAATTGTGGAATTCCCCAAGAGTTATGGGAACCCATTCTCCTCTTTCATTATCATCTTGATTTTTACAAAGTCATTCAATAACTATAGCATGACTAGACTCAGCCTATTCCTATTGAATATGGGGAGTATCAGTAGTATTTTTAGAATAATCACTATCAACATTAATAGTACCAACACATTGTATAAATTTATCTAGTTTTACAAAAAAAATAGCAAGTTCTAAAGGAATTGGATAAGGAAAAGTATCATCATCATTAGAGTTCTTTGCTTGATTATTTGACTCATTTTGTGACTCATGTTTAGATGAAATTTTAGATTATGGTATGAATTTATTGATCCCTAATTGAAAGGGAAATTTCTCAAATCCTAATCCTATTGTATCCCAAGGCCTTCCAGATATTTCTTTGATTTGATTGATTAGGCCATTGTTGTTATATCAAATTGGACCATTTCCTTTGTAACCAAAACATTTCATTAGCTTAAGACCCAAGCCATACTTTTTAAGAGTAATCTCACGAGACTGATATGTGAGATTAGTTAGAATTTCCTCTTTATATAACCATGTAGCAATGGCTCTATTTTCATCTTGTTCTTCTAGAGGTATAGTAGATTTGAAAAAGGAATTGTTAAATTTAGTCTGAGGTGATAGCACAAAAGACCTCTTTGTTTTAGATGGTCTCCCATAATGACAAGGAGATTCAAAAAGAGATGTCAAAGATAGAACAAAGTTCAATGTGATATTCACCTAGATCTCAGTTTATGTTAACTTGAGTGACTTATCCATTTCTTTTAGTTTATTAACATGATGATCACTAGACTCCCTATTAGGAGGTACAAATCTATCAAAAAATTTGAGCATGTTACAAGTGTAACTAGTATTAGTAGGTATAGTAACTTCATATCCTTGGAATGGAAACTTGACGCATTGATGGTATATTAAAGGCAATACTTGCATTTCATGAATCCATGGTCTTCCTAACAAGATGGTGTATGCTATTGGAATATCAAGGACTTGATAAGTAACATCCCTTTCTACTAGATAGGAAACAAAAAAAGGACCTATGGATTTACATTCAACTTCATCATGTGCCTTGATAATTATTTTGAGATGAGGATCAATCGACTCTTTAGAATAACCCAATTATTTGAGAAAAGTAGCAAAACAAATATTTAGACTAGATCCATTATCTATGAGCATATGATGAACATTTTTTTGATGTATCATGATCTCAATATGAAATGTTTATTATGCGGATGACTCAATGAATTATCATCCTTATCAGGAAAGAAAAAATAATGAGGTGAGGTCAAATGATCCACCATAGACTGAAACCTATCAAGATCAAGATTTTGAGGTACGTTTTCTTGGTTAAGGGATTTTTTAAAAATCTTCCTATGAGTAGGTGAGATTTTAAGTAATTTAAATATTGTTATTTAAAAGATGTAAAAACATTGGCACAAGATTGTGATTTTTCTTGGTCAAATATAAAAGATGTAGCACCTCTTGAGACAATTGTAGTCTTAAGTTTTGTATTTTCATTTTTTTCCTTTAATTGTGATAACATTACAATGTTCAAATTCTAAAGGTTCAACCATGTTGATTACATTATCATCATTGGTGTATGTATAGTTGACCTTGTTATTGGCTTTCTATTTAGAGCCTTCTCCCTTGTCATAATGTGGAAATGGTTCCTTAAAAGCTTTGTGGTCTAAATTCTTGTTATCTCCACCCACAACTATATCACCGTCATCAATTAGGTCCTAAAGTTTGTGATGTAGATTGATAAAAAAAATTGTTTTGAACCCTTATTATGATGGTATTCACAATATGCATTCTCATTCCACCATGTGGGTTGTGGTTGTGGATCATAAGGATGAGAATTATCTAGTGGAGTAATGATCTAATTTTGAAGAAAGGTTTTACAAATCACATCTAGAGGTTCACCAAGAGGTATGTATTTACGTTTAGGTTGAGTAACCCAAGATGAGTTCTTTTCTTTGTTCCCAAATGTCTTGTTATCTAGAGTATACTTATCAGTCATTTTAGACACATTGATATTTTTGTGAGATTGAAAGTCATCTTAGAGGGTTTGGGACTAATATTGTCTACCACTCCATCATGTACTACCTCTCAATTCTTGTTAATATACTTGGATTTACCTTTACTAGAATTAGACCCTTGCTTGATGTCCTTTTGAAGGGTTATTTTTCCCTTTTTGACCATGAACTCCTCTATTTAGATAGCTTGTGTAATCATATCTTCAAAAGTGTTTGGATCTTGAAGTTGTGTTCTATAACCAAAATTAGGTAAAATATTATCCATGAACATATCGATTTTTTCTATTTTAGAGACATTAGGAAAGGTTCTCTAATTTTATTTTTTAAGGTTATACAAATCTTGTATGTTGACTAGATGTTGTATATTGTGTGAGTACTACTGAATAAACATATTAGAAATCTCATCAAATTTTTTAATACCAGTAGGTAATCTTAAAAACTATTCCATGGTTTGACCACCTAGACTCCATGGGAACAAACATATGAGATATGTTTGATTGTGCATGAATTTCATAGACAAAGCAACAAAATCCCTCAAATGATCTTAGGGATCAGATGTTCCTAAGTATTTTTCATATTTGGGTAACTCAACTCTTCTAGAAAAAGGAGGCATATACAAATCCTTGTTGAAAGGAAATAGAAAAATGGTGTCTAACATGTATTATTTAACTGATTTATCTTTATCTCTTATCATTTGGGCCAATTACTCTTGCATGGTCTAAAGTTGTTTTTGTAACTTGGAGGTTTCAATTTCCTCTTCTTGTTTAATAATTGTTTCAACATTGAAATGTTGAGGTAGTTTTTCTCCTTCTTGAGAAAGTTTGATGAAATATTTTTCTTTCTCATCATGGAGCGAGATTTCCATCATTTTTTGAAATTTTTCATCCTTACAACATTTCTCTATATCTTATAGGGGTATCTCTTCAATATCCCCATACTCATTTGTATAGGTGTAAGGTTATTTCATTCTTTCATTTCTTTGGTAGCCTTGTTGGTATTGTCTCCTACTATTTTCTCCTATTTCTTGATCTTGATCAACCATTCTAGGAGTATAGAAGGTTTCAATGTGTTTAAGCTATATAGGTTTTTGTAACAAAAGTTCAACTATTCTTTTTAAAGATGTATGTGTCTTGTCAATATCTAGACATTCTTGATATAATGGATTCATTGTTTGTTGCAAGTTTATCAAAAATATTCTTTGAGCACTAGGTGGACCAATAGGTGAAAGAGAACATGAGGACCCTTCACTGAATTCAAACTATATGTAAAGTTGTGAGCAACCTCTTTCGTTATTTCTTCCTCTATCTCTACCTCACTTGGTCTATGGGGAGGAAAAAAATTTACTCCTAGTTGCAATAGCCATAGACAATGACTTAAAGAAAATTTTGAACAATAATCACACTAGAACATTGTCTCAAAGTAAGTAAGCATGTTGTATATATAGGTATGAATAGTCAAAGAGATGGCTAGAACAACTGAGATTTTTGACTACTGTGATACAAGATATGAAAAATACAAGAGAGGAAATAGGACAACCAAGTAAGTAGACTAGGTCATGTGTGAATCACAAGTGATCAACCAAGAAAGAAATTTGATTTTTAAAATATTTTCAACAAAGGAATGACTTAATGTTTTCAAACATAGATCAAATTTGGATCAATTTTTGATGAGGGATCTTAGAATAGCTCACTATTTTTCAACAATTCCATATAGACTCCCATGAGGAAATGACTCCAAGGTGAGTAAATGTAGATAACCACATGAGGAAACACCTTTCATAGACCAAATTTGACAGTTTGATGACTAAATCTCACATGAGGATTCAGACAAAACTATGCAAGGAAGTATAGCGAGATTTGCAAGAATTTAGAACAACAATTTGTAGGTGTTTTCTCACATGAAGATTTAGATAGAACCAATGAGGAAATAAAATTTTGAGAAGTATGACAATTTTTTGACCAAGTTGTATTGTTTGGGTAAATTCTCGCCTAAAGATTTGCAACTTCCTATGCAAGGAAGTATAGAGGACCATATGAGGAAATGCTAACTAATAGTCCTAAAGGTGTTTTCTCACTAAAGTTTTGCAAAATTGTAGGTGAGGAAAGGAAAAAATTGATAGGTTTGGACTATACTTAAAAATATTCTAATGATTTTGGTAGTTTCTAAAAAAAGTAGTAATAGTATTTGGAAGTTTCACTCAAACAGGGACATCATTTTGAGACTTTGGACATCATGTTGGTTTGTAAGTAGACAATTAGTTTTTAGATAAGGGATGCAAATAGTAGTCATAAAAAATATAACTGAGAAAAAATCAACTTGGAGGGATGAGGGAGTCTTGATCTTTTTGTTGTTTGGATGATTTGGACAATTTTATAGACTTAAAAAAAAGAGACTCATTTATCCCTATAACCAAAAATGGTAGAGGTAGCAAAATCTTTGTCTCACAACTAATGCGCATGTGTTGACCTCACACAATCATGTCACCCCACTAGAGGGCACCCATATTTTAGGTGTATTTCAAGGACTCAAAAAAATAAATGCTTAATGAGAAAACTTATGGTAGGGCTCAAGGGCATATACCACCTTCCAGCATCTAGGTACATGTCTATGGTGAGGATCTATAGGAGAGATTCTTCCCCCTCCTTGCACAAAGATTATGCCCCCTTTTGGAGGTGAACCAGGTAGCAACTGTCTACAAATTTTTTTATATGCTTGCATTCATATTAATCCCTGGTGGCTTCATGAAAAAATTTGAGGCCACTAGCCCACATTGATATCTGTAAGTGTGCACACTTGACTAGCAAGACTAGGGGTGGCACCGCCCTATGCAATAGAGAGAGCCTCTTCTTGATATGTGATATTAGAACCAGGAAGAAGAAATTAACATGGCTTTGGAGTCTTTTGCTTACAAAGCTTCTTTATTAGAGGTAATTGGAATCAGCGGTGTTAGATGTGTGCTTACTTGGTTCATTCTTGGAGGTTAGATCACTCTTGTAGGCCCTCTAAAGGTTGACTTAGATTGTAGCTCAGATTCAAGGGTCCAAGTTTCTAATTTTCCTAAAGGGAAAAGAGCATACTCCTCCAAACTTGTCACCTTACTCAAACAAAAAGAACTTGTTCATAACTGAGTTAGCTTATCAATCCCAATGTGTCTTTTTCCAAGATTTTAATTTTCCTAAAAGGAAATCATCATCTCTTCATAAAAATTTGTTCTTGGTAGAAGCACTAACTTTATTTCCTCCCTCAGTTCCATCTTCTAAAGGCGTCTAGGTTTTTAATTTATTCTTGGGCATAACTTCCAATTAGCAAAGATCATACTTCCTTATTCCTTTGTCTAGATCCCTATGAAGTTTATAAGCCCTATTAAACTATGTGTGTAAGAAAACATTAAAATAGACACATTGTTTGAGTAGGTTTGAATTTGTTCTTTGAAAAGTGAATCTTTGACTAAATGTTCTGTAATCAAACCATTAGTATTGTTTGTATGTTTATATCAACGTAACTTTGACAATTGATCCCTAAACCATTGTTAAGCTTCTTTAAAATATAAAATATAAAATAGATGCTTTAGAAACAAGTGTTAGATCAAAGACATTATGAAAAATAGAGTTCAAATTTGCAATTTTTCCTTTACTAATGTCAAATATTGTGTGAGATTCTATAGAGTTTCGTGCAAGGATTCACTTTATGTCATGCAAGCATACACTTTCTTGAGTGAGAAAATGTAGAGAGAAATTTGAAGATTGAGTTTCATTGCATGAGGAATGATCTTGTCACGTGATAATTTGTTAAATTGTATGGAAAAAATGTTAGAATATTGAAAAATAATAAAAAATTGAAGCTAGAAAATTGATTTTTTAGTCTCACGATGGGCACCAAAAATGTGAGTACTAATTATGGGCCACCAAATTCATACACACTTCAATAGGATATTTACATGTAAAAAGCATCCCAAATTGAACATGGGATTGTCCATTCAGTATGCCTTCACAAGGTGATCTACTACCTTCTAACTAGATCAAGTTTTGTTATTCAATCTCAGTATTGAGAGATCAACAACCAAACCAAACTAGCATGAAGGATTTGGAAGAATGCAAATGCAATCTAATCTAAGTTTTTTATACTTTTCAAATGAAAAGATATTAGATTAATATAAATGAAATTAAAATTAATCTAAGAACAAGGGAAAGTAATAACTAGATGAAAGTATTTTAGTCTAAATGATGAGCATATGAAAGCAAGAGAAATTTGAATGCAAGGCACTTGAGTAATAAAATTAGCATCAATTTGATACTTTTCATGTGCATCCTTCAAAATGAGAGATTGAAGGTTTCTCTTATTTTATAGAACCTTGGACCTTATCAATGATCAAGATCAAACCACATGGACAGTCCTGATTGAAGGTGAGATTGAGTCCTTCATTTTTGATGGAGATGAATGAGATGAAATAGGAGATAATATTGATTCATTCAAATATGTGCTCATAATTATTTTTCTAATTAATTAAATAATTAGTTTCAACAATTATGAGGACATATTTGAATTAATAAATATTATTAATTTATGTTTCATGTGAGATGAAATAGGAAATGATATTTATCCATTCAAACATGTCATCATAATAGAATATCCTAATTAAATAGACAATTAGTTTCAATAGTTATGATATATATTTAATTAAATCTATGTATTTTAATTCCTTCTTTATGTGTATTAGCTAAAGGGGTGGATTTAATTTAATTAAAGTACTTAGTACTTATAAATAAATTAATTCAATTAATAGATTAATTTAGCTAAGTTAGTTAATATTTAGGAATAAAATAAATGATTAAAACAAATTTATGATTTTCTGCATTTGACACTTAGATCAAGTAGAGATTATCAGAATCAGAAATGTCTAGTATAATAGGACTTAGGTAAGATTGATGAACCAAAATTGGTTTAGAAAACCAATGTGCCAAGTGATATTTAGGAATAAAATAAGTGATTAAAACAAATTTATGATTTTCTGCATTTGACACTTAGATCAAGTACAGATTATCAGAATCAGAAATGTCTAGTATAATAGGACTTAGGTAAGATTGATGAACCAAAATTGGTTCAGAAAACCAATGTGCCAAGTTAGGGGTATTACAAGTAGGTGTCAAGTGAAGAAATCTTAGTATGCATCGAGCATCATAAGATGGCAATTGAGACAAAGAAAAACTTAGTATATGTCGAGCAACCCAATGTTGACCAAGAAAACATGTTATTTTCGAGTGATAGTAAAATGAGTTTGATCGAAGTTTGATGAATCTAAGTCAACAAAGTTGATTTAGTGAATTGTGTGAAGCATGAGGAAGATAAGTATGATGAGATGATGGCATAGAATTGAAGATAAATTATTTTGAGATGAATTCAAAGAGAATTATAAGGGAAATTTCTAGGAGGAACAAAATGGGAAGATGGGAAGATTCAATAAATCTGACCTAACCCTAAAATGGATAATTTTGGTTAAGTGGGAAAAGATATAAATTATCTATATAAGGATATAACAGGCCAAAATAAATTATTCAAGTGCACAAACTTGAGAAGCACAAGAAGTCTAGGGTGTTGCTTCATATGGTGGCCAAATGAAAGAGTCTACAAATTAGCATACTAAGACAAAAGGCTTAAGGAGATGAAGGCTTAAAGGGTGAAAAAGCTACTAGAGATGAAGAGGATGAATGCTAAGAATAATGGAGGACTAAATGTGAGATCTATAATCTACATGTGAGTTTTTTTATTATCAGATCAAATCCTACTATTACTTTCTAACAAGTGTATCAATTTGGGTAAATCCTTTGGACTAAGGTTGACCTAATAGTCATAAGTAAATCCTTTAATAGGGTGGCATTCTAATGGAATGTTTTAAAGTCCTCTAACAAATCTCACTCCTAATAGGGTGATTGAAATCCTTTAATCAAGTTCATATTTAACAGTGTGCACTGTAACCTTTAATAGGGTTGGCTCCTCACAGAGTTCACTTCAGAAGAGTGAAAATTGGTAGCATGTTATTGGTGGTATTTCCCAAATTGGGTTTTGACATAGAATCCTTATGTCAAAATTTGTGATTAATTTAGTGGTATTTCTTTTTTACATTTCTACAAAGTTATTTTGAGCTAGGACAACAAGATGCAAAAGTTTAAGATATTGAATGATAAATGCATGCATAAATATAAGTTGAAGTAATCAAAAAATTTATGTGTACATTTATACCTTGGATAAATGATTCACCCCCTCCCCATATTATTTATTCTAAATATTCCAATGATTGATATCATAGCATCAAGTGCTTGCCGAGAAAGTTTGAAGGTGCTTAAAGCTAAAGCTAATGATGTATAGAAAGGAGGTGCCCAAGTTAAACAAGAAAAACATTCCTACATAGAAAAGTTTGATGAAGCTACATCTAGAAGGACTTGGAGATTATGCATAGTCAACTATTACCACTAAAAATTTTGATGTAGTTGTGAAATAGAAGAAGGAACACAATTAGGCAATGTTGGAGATTGCATCTACCCTAAGCTATTTAGAGTTTGATGACATCAAAGTATGTAATTCTACTAAGAAGATTTGGGATGCTCTATATAAGATCTATGGAGGAGACAAGAATGTGTTGAGAGCCAAAGATAAAAGTCTTAGAGGAAAATTTAATGAAATGAGAATGAAAGAAGGTGAAACTATAGTACAATATTGTGCAAGAATCAAAGATGTTGCTAATGCAACTCTAGGATATGATGGATAGGTTGAAGATGAGACTATGATCAGAAAAGTATTGAGAACCTCATTTCCTATCTATGTTATTAGAGTCTCTATTATACAAGAACTGAGGTGTACTCCTAGAAGTAATTTGATCGTTGAAGTACTGGTTGGTAGACTTGCTACTTTTGAACTTTCAAATTTTGATAATTTCAAATCTGAGAATGTTGAATATTCTTTCAAAGCTAAGTTGACACTAAAAGAATTGGATTCTAAGAAAAATAAAAAAAGATCAAAAATGCTACTAGTGTCATGATACAAATGATGAAGAGCTAGAAGAACTAGAAGCACTGGTAGCTAGGAAATTTTATAGAGCCAAAGGAAAATACAAAGGTAAGTTACCTATCATATATTTTAATTGTAATGAGGTTGCTCATATTGTAGCAAGATGTCCTAAGAAGTCAAATAGTAAGAATAAAGACAAATACAGAGGTAGAAAAGATGACAATAACTAAGGCTATAAGGATAAGGGAAAGAAGGCTTGTTACATTGCTAAAGAAGAATCCAATGATGAATCTGATGATCATGATGATGAAGTTGTTTATGTTTCTATGAAAGATGATTCATATGAAGATGAGGCAACTACATTGATATCATATGTGAACAAAAGTGACAAATAGATCGTTAGCAATGGATGTTCACATCACATGACTAGAGACAAAAGTAAGTTCATTGCCCTTAAGTATTAGAATGGAAATAGTGTTAGATTTTGTAATAATGCACCCATCTAATAAAAGGAAAAGGATCAATAAGATTGATAGAAAAGATCATGTGTGGCAATGCTTACTATGTGGAAGGACTTAACTATAATATATTGAGTGTGTCACAATTGAATAGTTCAAGATGCAAAGTTAAAATTGATAACAGAAAGGCTAAGATCTATGAAACTGATGGGAAAAAATTGGAAGTGGAGATTTTATCTTGATATGAATGATGCTACTTGTATTAATGTATAATTTGATGATGTGTGGTTATGGCACAAAAATTTATGTCATGTAATTTTTGAAAATTTGGTTAGTATTAGTAAGATGAAAAGAGTTAGAGGTTTTCCAAAACTAAAGAAACCTAATAATGTGACTTGTAAATAGTGTCAATTACACAAGATGAGAGAGTCTAGTTTTAAAAGTAAGACTCGTACTTCAAAAGAAATTATGGAATCAGATCATATTGATTTATGTGGACCAATTGATGTGCAAAGCTACAAAGGTGACAAGTACATTATCCTATTTGTTGATGATTACTCTAGAACAGTAATAGTAATGTTTTTAAGAGAAAAAATTGATTCTTTTCAAATGCTTAAGTGGTATCTAGAAAGATTTGAAAAAGAAATTGGTAAAATCTTGGAATGTCTGAGATCCGATAGAGTGGAGAGTTTACATCAAATGAGTTCAAAAATTTCTACAATGACAGAGGAATCAAAAGATAATTTTTTGCACCTAAGAACCCTCAAAAAAATGGGATTGCTAAAAGGAGGAATACATCTGTAATAAATTGTGCTAGAACAATGATGATGGAGAAGAATATTTATTTGAAATAATGATATAAGATGCTAGTACAACTATGTATACATTGAACCAAGTACAAATCAAGAAAGATACGAATTCCACACCTTATGAATTATGGTATGGATACTCACCCAATGTCAAATATTTTAAGGCATTTGGAAGCAAGTGTTACATTCTCATGGACAAAATAAATGGTAAACTTGATGCTAAAAGTGAAGAAGGTATATTCCTAGGATATTCCACAAGAAGTAAATCTTATAAGTGTTTAAATACTAACACTAACAAAGTTGTGGAAAGTGCAAATGTAAAGTTTGATGAATATACATAAGTGCATGAATATAAACCAAAGAAGGAATCTAAAAATTATAGAACCTTTATGTACTAATATGAATACATGTCTAATAATGTTGACAATTTTACAAACTAAGTTGCTAATCAACAAGAACCAGTGACTTTTGAGTCACATAAAATGGATGTTGAGTTGCATTCAAGAGCTGAGTTGCAAATAGAAGTTGAGGTACATTCTAATGCTTAGATCAATTCACATGAATAGAATACCAAGTTACCTAATAGATAAGTGCATAGTGAATCTAAAATTGAACTTCATGAAAGACCCATTGTAAAATTGAGAACAGAGCCAAGCTTTTTGAAGTATGTCAGAAGACATCATCCTACTAAAAAGATCATTGTAGATAAAGAAGACAGACCAAAGAAAAGGAATAGGTTGAGAAATGACACATGTTTTTTAAGCATGTATGAACCTACGTTAGTGAAGGATGAATTAGAAAATGAAGATTATAGTCAAGCCATGAAATAAGAAATTGATTAGATTGTGAAGAACAAAACATGGACACTAATACCCAAATTTGAGAACAAGAATTTTATTGGAACCAAGTGGGCATATAGAAACAAGTGGGATGATAATGGTGAAGTTACAAGGAATAAGGAAAGATTATTTTTCAAAGGATATACACAAGAAGAGGGAATTGACTATGGAGAGACATTTTCCCCAATTGCAAGATTGGAAGGAGTAAGAACTCTTCTTGCTTACTTTGCTTACAAATGATTTAAAGTTTATCAAATGGATTTTAAGTTAGTATTTCTAAATGGTATACTAGAAGAGGAGGTTTACATACAAAAACTTGAAGGATTTTTTGATCCAAACAATAAGAACATAGTCTGTAGACTGCACAAAGCTTTATATGGTTTGAAGAAGGCTCCCAGAGCATGATATGAAAGACTGCATAACTATCTTGTGAAGATTGGTTTTGAGAAGATTGATGTCAACAATAATCTATACTTGAAGATAAAAGGCGATAAAGGTATTTTACTAGATGAAATATTTGTTTATGATATAATATTTGGAGGAAAAAAATTCATTGTATAAGACATTTGCAAATGAAATGATGAAAGAATTTTAGATGTCTATGTTTGGAGAAATAAAGTTATTTTTTGAATTGCAAGTATATCAGATGAAATATGGTATTTACATCACACAGTCCAAGTATGTAAAGGAAATCTTGAAAACTTTTGGTATGAAAGATTCATAACTAGTTAGTACTCTTATGGTGACAGGACACAAATTACCCAAAATTGATGATTCTGCTGAAGTAAATCAAACATTATAAAGGTCTATGATTGAGAAATTACAATATGTAGTTCATAGCAAACCTAATATTGCACTAGATTTTGGGATTGTTGCAAGATTTTTTGCAAATCCTAAGGAGAATCACTTAATGGTTAATAAAAGGATTATGAGATACTTGAAAGGAACAAAAGAATATGGTCTATAGTACAAGAAAAATGACAAGTCTGAATTGAGATCCTACATAGATGTTGATTGGGCTTGAAACATTGTTGATAGAAAAAGTACAAGTGGGGGATTTTTTTTCTTAAGAAAAAGATAGGTTACTTGGACCAGCAAGAAAAAAATTATATTTCGCAATCTACCACTAAAGCTGAATATGTGGTTGTTGCTATGAATTGCACAAATGTGGCATGGATTAAATAGTTACTCAAAGGAATGAATAAAGAAATCACTAAACTTGTGTTACTCTATTGTGATAATATAAGTGCTATAAAATATCTAAGAATCATGTAATTTATAGAAAGACAAAGCACATTGCAATCAAGTGTTATTACTTGAGAGAATTGGTTCAAGACAAAGAAGTGAGAATGAAATATGTGAGTACAAAAGATCAAATAGCTGATATATTCACAAAGGCCTTACCTAAGGATGCACATAATATCTTAGAGATAAACTAGGGGTGATACCCCTATCCAAAGCTACTCAAGAAGAAAGAGTAGTACCCTACATCAACTAAGTTGAATGACATATTTTACAACTTGATGTAGTGGATCTTACTTTAGGACTTGCCAATAGTAAGGAAGGAGTTGAAAACATAATATTTATAGTCACATGCAAGGCGACAGAGGGAGAACCTAAATTGATTATATATACATGTATAAATGTGTTTGACATTTTTGTACAAGAGGGAGATATCAGAGAAATTAGGGAGAAATTAGAGAGATCAAAGAAGGAAGGACAAATATTGTCAAAGAGGGAAAAGACCAAATGAGGGAGAAATCTAAGGAAGAGATCAGAATATACAGTGAAAGGCATGCATATTGATAGAGGGAGAGATTTCAATAAAAGGCATTAAGTTTATTTTTGGTATTGTTGTTGGTATTGGTTTTCCATTAATGCCAAAGAGGGAGATTGTTGAAATGAAGAAGATTGATGAAACCTATCATGGAACAATCATTATTTTTTAACTGATGTCAAACCTACTACTTGTTGGTGAGACAATTGCTTACTTTAGTTTGAATGATATCATTTGATTGATTAATGAAGAGGATTTGAAAATAAAGGATAACAAGAGAACCTAGAGAAAGGTTGAGTTATATGGTGTATAAAAGGAGTACTAAGACCAAGCAAGACTTTTTATGGTATAGTATATTGTTTATCTACTTAAGGCTATAATGAAAGGATACTTGAGGAAAGATTAGAAGATGGTTAAGCAAAAAAATATGTTTGCTAAGCCTGACTGAGCAAATAATGAAAGCCAAGCAAGTTAGTGTAGGTCGAGTAGAAAGTTAGATGAAGCTGAACGATAAGTTCAATATGTGTTGATAAAAGAGAAATATAGTAGGTGTTGAGTGAAGAAATCTTAGTATGTGTCAAGCATTAGAAGATGGCAGTAGTAATCAAGCAAAACTTAGTATATGTCAAACAACCTAGTATTGGTCAAGCATTAGAAGATAATGCTTTCCATGTAAACAACATGTTATTTTTGAGTGATAGTAAAATTATTTTGATCAAAGATTTGATGAATCTAAGCTGGAAAACTTGATTTCTTATGTGAAGTGTGTGGAAGATAACTATGATGATCTGGTGGCATAGAATTCAAGATAAATTGTTTTGAGGTGAATACAAAGAGATTATAAGGGAACTTTCCAAAAGGAACAAAATGGAATTATGGGAAGATTCAATGAATCTAACCTAACCCTAAAATAAATGATCATGGTTAAGTGAAAAAAAGATCTAAATTCTCTATACGAGGAGATAACAAGCTAGAAGCAATTAGTCAAGTGCACAAACCTAAGAAAGACAAGAAGTCTAGGGTGTTGCTTCATATGGTGGTTGAATGAAAGATATTAGAGATGAAGAGGATGAATGCCAAGAAGAATGGAGGATTGAACGCAAGATCTATAATCTACAAGTGATTTTATTTTTTATTATATCATGTCATGCTATTACTTTCTAACAATTGTATTAGTCTAGATAAATCCTTTGGACTAAGGTTGACCTAATTTTCATAAATAAATCATTTAACAAGGTGAAATTCTAATGGAATGTTCTAAATTCCTCTAATAAAGCTCATTCCTAACGGGTTGATTAAAATCCTTTAATCAAGGTCACATTTAATAGTGTCAATTGTAACCTTTAATAGGGTTTGGATCCTCACAAGGCTTACTTCATAAGAGTGAAAATTAGTAGCATGTTGCTGATCATTTTTCCCAAATTGGGTTTCCACGTAAAATCCTGGTGTTAAAATATGATTGATTTTCTGGTATTTCATGTTTATATTTTTGCAAAGCTATTTTGACCTAGGACAACAAGATGCAAAAGTGTAATATATTAAATGATCAATTCAGGCATAAGTATAAGTTAAAGAGTATTAAAAAGTTTTATTTGTACATTTAGACCTCGGATAACTAATTCACCCCCCCACCCCCACACCACCCCCGCCTCTTACTTATTCTAAACATTCCAACAACAAGTCCATCCCAAGTAGATACCCAAAAAACAAAACTCATAAGCTCTCAAAGAGGCACTTGCACTCACACAATCATAGCATCAACCATGTGGGCAACATATACATAGATATCCCAATGTTTGAACATGGGCTTCGATACTAGATGTAATGCCCTATCCGGAGATCCTTAGAACACAAGGATAAAATATGCACTAAATAATTTTTTTCTCAATATGAGTTACTTAATAACATCAAAAAGTAACCAAGTGCAAGAATGAAACATCTACACAAGATAATAAAATAGAGAACATGGCTAAACTCACATGTTCACTACACCACCAAAAGTTTTACAAATGATTCCAAAGATTACCAAGCAGTAAGCCATAACTTACAAGTACAAATCACATGAATCATGAGAATACACAAGGAGAGATGTTCTTTTCAAACCCCAAGGAACACTTTTCTAGCATGATTAAATATACAATTCCATTTCCAAATAATCATAGCATAATCAAGAATTATAGGTAGAGACCATCAAACGGTCATGTACAAGATGCGGGCTCATGGTTACAACCACTCATCTATTGGAGACCATGCTAAAAGACAAATTTTGAATCCTAAAATTGGCTAAGCCTGAAATCCTAAAGCCCTAAATCAGACTAAGTTTAAAATCTTGAAGCCCTAAGATTTTCTAGATTCTTTATCTTAACTCGGAGAGGTATGGAACCTATCTCAAATGAATCATCACATATATATGAAATGTAACTTAAGTATAAGGAGGAAAAAGAAGAAGAGTAAATGAAGAAGAGAATGCCACTTATACTTGAATGATATATTTTATAATAGGAAGCAAGAACCCCCAAAAGGGTACCTAAATCTCCTTCAAGACCACATCTAACAAGTTGAAAAGTGCCTGTAGTTTTCCTAAGTAAGTTTTCCCATAGACCTCGTGTGATACTTTTTACTATAGCTAGGAAATAATTTTTACCCATGCAATACTTCTTACTATAGTCAAGTGACACTTCTTACTATAGCCATGCAATACTTACTACTATGGCCATGTGATAATTTACCAATATTGTGTGATATTCTTCACTACTATAGTGTGATATTTTTCTAGTAATGCCCAATCCTAAACAAATATCACCTAGGTTTTGAACGTAAGTCCAATTAGTCACTTAAAAGGAAAAGTATGGATAGAACCTCCACATTAGGGAGTATTAGAACCACCATAGTCAAGGAGTAAACACTCAAAACCATAATGGAGATAAAATAAATCTCACATCTAATCCATAGCATCTAATGTAATCATGTAGAAAAAAACATTGAAATAAACATAGATGTGTATAAATCAACTATCTCAATAAGGAAAGCACAAGAAAAGAAGCCACCAAACTAAAAATAGCTATGCTCATTTCCTCCCAACCATAATGGCATAATGAGACCTCAAAGGCCCTAACCATACCCTTGAGCATGAATCTCAAATTTCCAACAAGATAGGTCAAGTTGTCTCATGAGATGATTCTCACCAATAACCATCAAATAACATCATAAGAATATGTACAACTTGCTAATCTACCAATAGCATCACTATTCCAAGGTAGTGGTAAACAACATCTTCTAGCAATATGATACAAAATCATGATAAAGGAATGAATAAATTAAATGTACTAAACATCATCTACAACACGATATCAATGCATCAAAGATAAACCATAAATCATAAGAGAACATACTCTAGATACACCAAAGTACCAAATGAATATCCAACACCAACCTCAAACTAGAAATAGACCATCTTTGTATACTAGTCCCCAATAGTGGTATAGGTACCTACATCTCCAAACCACATGGTACCCATAGGCCCACTCACATCATGTTGATGAAGATAATTATCCAAACCCAAACACACAACAAAATCATCCATGGCTAACACTTTTGCCAAATAGTTCAAAGGAAAGAAACCAATATTGTGAGAAAATACAATACAATAGGTCCTAGTCAAATTCTCTATGGGTCTACTATGTAGGGACTCTAGTGGAGAGTAGACCACTTGGCATTGTAAATCCTGAGCTAAACATTGTATAGAAACTCTTCCTTTGGACTCCTTTGGGAGGCCATCATAATGTATCCTCAATATACCCATACATACACCATCCCTTAGAACACCCATATAGGCACATATCATTGGATCAATCCATACAAGTATTCTCTTATCTATTATTATTTTTATTACCCATTAATTTATTTAGTTATCACTTATTAGAAACTTTTTGATGTTTACCTTGTTGGATATGTTACCTAAGGTAATGAGAGAAGCCCCTCCACTTATCTGCCCTACATACCAATTTTCATCATAGAATGAGTTCCTGCAGGTAATGTATTTTCCCAACCCAACCCCAATGGACATAACTCTATTGATATCAACCAAGAGTTTGGACCTTGCAAGAACATGACAAGTGCACACTAGCATGCTCATGTGTGGACACACCAAATACACAAAGATCATAAACAACAAGGATTGGATGAGAAATAATAAAAATATCATTTATAAAAAAATCACTCAACCAATCTATATATGAGATTAAAAATGCTACACAAATCCCAATGATGCAACAAAACCATACATCATGAACTCAATCAACTACCCTAAATTTGGGAGTATTAATTCTACATGAATCCTAGTATCCATGAAATAACAACATAACATGCAAGGAAAAATAGAATACAATCCATATCCACCATCCAAGGAGACATTGCCAAACTCTTAACCAAATATGGGTTTCACACAAAATGAGGCAAGAATAAAAAGCACAAAAGTCAAAGTTCTTGGATAAAAAAAAATTGAAACCTCAACTCAAGAATAGGGTCACAAGACCAAGGATACAATAAAATTCACCAAATAGGCTCAAATTCTGAATCCATTAAATTATGATTAAAGACACAAGTCCACAAAATCCACTATAGAAACATGAGTTTGAATTGAGAGATAATATACTTTGGAATGTCCTATAACCATAATGATTCCATGATCCTAATTGTTAATGTGAGGGATATAAGATCCAATCTCTAAATAAGCCAAACAAAGAAATGGGTGAAAAACTAGATGGCACACAAAATGAGATAATGCCAAAACACCCCAAACAAAAACATCTTGGAATTAGAAAAAATCAAAAACCCACTAATAAAGTAGTCCCAAACTAAGGAATATCAAATAAAATTTGACTTTCAAAAAACCATTTAAAACTCATAGCATAATAGTGCCTAAATGCATTTCTAATTTCCTACGAAATAAAAATATTCACCCCCATCTAAATGGGTGATATGAGTGCATAAGAACATAGGGGAATAGTAGTTCACCACTCCTTAACATTTAGCAACAAAACTTGAAAGCCCTACCTTGCAGCCAAAAGGGAAAAACAAGATTTACTGTCATAAAACAACGAGGACATAGAATCCAATGAAACCATTTTCATAGTGGAGCACTCCTAATAACAATCCAATGAGACCAATCTTGCAATGATCTAGCAAGCCAAACTCCCGCAATGAGCAAAACACTAATTTCTCACAGGAGGGTTTGGAGGAATTTCCTCCAAAATCATAGAATAAAGAAGTGAGAAGTGAGAATAAACTCACTTTTAGCCAATCTATGCACTTTTGCAAAGTGGCATATAAATAAAATTATTTAAATTAAATAATCTAATTGACTCCCTTAATCAAAATTCAACTACAACAAATTAACTAACAATAAAATAAAGATTAAATCAAATAATTAAACCCTTCTAACCCATTAAAAATATTAAATTTAATCTTTTCCTCGAACATTGTAAAATCCTAAATGCACAAACACACTCACAAGTCTAATCACATAATGCATTATGAATCTAGATTTACCAATTACTAGAGGATTAAAATAACAATAAAAGATACATCGTCGATACAAGGACAATTTTGGCTCAACATGAAAGATCTAATCACTAACTCCATTTGCCACTACTAGGGATATAAGCCCTGCATAATAAATGAACACAATCAAGTCTATATGTAAACCAATAATAGTTGAAGTGATAAGTATGCAAAATCACATAATTAAAGAAATAATTAATTTTATTTACATAATCATTTAAATAGCCCATTTTGCATAAATTATTGAAATGAAAAAGGTACTTATCTGTAGTACTATAACCAATGAATCCAACATGGACAATTCATTTCTAATTATTTAATAATGAATTAATAATAGTTGTTCAAAAACTTAAATGACACTATGTAAATTTAAGTCAACATGGTCAAGCACATGATTAAATGCTACTGTAAGAACCTAGTCAAATACAATAGGAGAAACAAAATAGAGTGCAACCACTATTCACATCCCACGGTAATCATGGAACAACATTGTGATACCAAATCAATCTAGGTAACCACTAGCACAAACCTCAATAAACTCATCTACTACATCATAATCTCATAAATCATCCATAAGCATAATCAATCCAACTAATACAATAACATAAATCCAATCACCCCAAGGGTGTAGACAACTCATGGTCCCAATCATGATCACTCACAAAGAAAGATCATCAAGATTTCATCCATCAAGATGACTTATAGAAATCAAATGGGAGAGCCACTACAACAAAGAATAGTCCTTATTCTATTTGGGCAGTATAGAATCAATCCCCATATAATCTTATCATCAAACCTTGAAATATAGTGTGCACCCTATCAACCATTTCATAGATAAGAAATAAATTGAATTCTTAGTCTAAATGCATTTAAATCCAATTAAAGGAGACTAATTAGAAAGATACAATAAATTAGTATACAAATATTTGATAAATCAAATTCATGCATTAGTCTAATTCATCAAAATAATACTATAATCTCAAGGGATAATGAAGAACATGAGTAATATAAAACCATATGCCATCATAGATATAAAGGAATCATCTTTGTATTAACTTCATTCATAAGGAAACACAATGAAGTAGCTTCATTCTATATCCAAAACAAGTAATTACATGAAATGGAAAATTACTTTCTATTGTTAAGTAAAACAACATCATATCATGCGTTACCTAAGATGTGTTTATGTCTTGAAATTTTTTCTTCTTACGTAAGGGTCTTGGTAACTTTTCCCATAAAAAATGAAAAGGTGCAACATAGCTTATAACCCATTCACAAATATAATTAACTACTAACTAAAAGTATAACTACATAATACTTAAAAATATGAAAAATTGTTTACTTCTCTTCCATCTCTTCAACAGACACAACCTCTTTAAGAGAATCTTTAGGAACTTTTTGGTAAACCTCAATCCATTTTGCAATTTGGGCATGTGTGGCCCACACAAATTTTTAGACTAATGGAGCAAAGGCTTATAATCAACCCATCTCTTTTGTAATGCCCCGCCCGGAGATCCTTGGAACAAGGATTCAAATCAAGCCAAGATTTTTTTTTTTACAAGTATGAATGCACAAGACAACATCATACAGGGATCACAAAGATCACAACGGAAGACTTCAACACAATCTCGGCAACCAACGAATCTCCAAACGTCACTACCAAACTGACACACCCAAACAAAACCAACAACCACCACAACCAAGATGAGGGCACAAGAAACAACCACTCATCAACAAAACACCAAGCTGGGGTAAAATGTAGAATCCCAAAATTTGGCTAAGCCTGAAATCCTGAAGCCCTGAAAATTGGCTAAGTCTGGATTTCTAAAGCCCTGAAATTTCCTAGAATCCATAATTTATCTCCGAGAGGTCTGAAACCTATCTCAAATGATTTTTCACATATATTAAAATATATGTTATTATACTTAAACGATATATTTTAAACCCCAATAGACTAAAACAGAAACACGAAAACTCGATTTCAAGAGAAACCGACAGAATTCAAAATGCAACAGCATAGGGTCGAAGAACTCCCAAAAGGGTATCCAAAACCACTCTCAAAAAGATTGGATCACGAAGAAAAGTTCCCGCTGATGGCACGCACAGGTTTTCAACAAAAATCGTGTGACACTTTTTACTAAGGGAGGGCGATACTTCTCCTTAAGGCGTGCAACACTCTTCCAGTGTTGTATGACATTTCTCAAGAAGGTATGCGGCACTTTTCAGCATCGTATGACATTTCTCAAGAAAGCATGCGACACTCTTCTAGTGTCGTGTGACATTTCTTAAGAAGGCGTGCGATACTTTACAGTGTCGTACGACATAGTTTGCATGGGCGTGCGATACTTTTTAAAGTGTCACACTATGTTGAACAAATGTTGCCCATAGAAACATGAAAACACTCCCAGAAGCAAAAAGGACCAAAATTAGAGCAAAGAACCTCCACACTAGGGAGTACTGAATCCACAAAGGCTCGAGGAATGAACACTCGAGTGCAAGAACAACACAGAAAGGAAAACATCTATCCATCTAAACTACAGTAGCAAAGAACACACTGAAATAAACATTGCAGTGAACTAAACAACCAAACTAAGTACGCGGATCCTCCCATCCATCAATAGCATCATAAGACCATCATGGATCCTAGCCATCCCTCGCGCGTAACATCGACCAAATTGTCAGTACTGTCATAATAGGGACGTCACTACTAAAAACATGCAACAATAATAGCATAAGAAAATCTAACATGCTAGTGATAACACACAAGATAATCCTACAATAGATAACATCACCTATCACATGCTAAACAGCAGTAAGCAACAAATATACTACTAAAGCAAATCACATTATCTAATCATATGCTAAACATCATAATAAGGGAATGCGCCAAATAAAATAACATCATCTAAACATGATATACAAGCATCCCAATGAAAGCATAAATCACAAGAAAGCATACTCCAAAACCCGAAGTACCAAGTGAAGACATCCAGCAACGGTCGCACTAGGACAAAAGACCATCTCTGTACACCAATCCCTAGCAGTGGTGAAGGTAGCTACGCCTCCCAACCACGTGGAACCCGTAGGTCCACACCTTTCGTACTGATGGAGATAAAGATCCAACCACAAACACACAAAATCACAACATCCATGGCTAACACTCACACCAGACAGTATGATGGTTGAACCAAGAACCTAAGACAATGTAAGGAGTATAGGTCCTAGTCAGACACTCAATAGGCTACTATGTAGGGACTAACATCATGGAGAGTTGCTTGGCATCAAAAAGCCCAAGCTAGGACTTGCGTAGATTCAACATCCCTCAATGGAAAGGCTCTTGCACCCCAAACCTTTTTATTATCTTAATTTTTATTATCAGTCACACATTTTATATAATTTTCACTTAATTAAAGCTTGCTTTGCCAACCCTCTGGGCACAATGATCACCAGGCTACGAGGTAGAAGCCCCCTCCATATGCTACCCTACCCTACCCATGCTCATCCTACAACAAGTGTCTGTGGGCATGCATACTCCCATCCCAACCCCAATGATCATAACTTCTGGCAAATCCATGGAAGATCGAGCCTCGCAAGTCACCCAACAAATGTATGTGCATGTACTCGTGTGTGGCGCACCACCATCACGAAGATCATAACACAAGGACAGGAATGAGAACACAATGCAAAGAAAACACCCAATAGAAAGCAACACGGGAAGGACAGATTCTACATGAATCCCAAAGCCAATAAAACCATACATCATTAAATCACTCAATCAGCCTCAATCCGAGAGTATGGATTCTACACAAATCCCAATGATGTAACAAGACCAAACATCATGAACTCGCTCAATCGGCCTCAATCCGAGAGTATGGATTCTACACCAATCCTCGCATTCACAAAACAAAAGAAAAGGTTCAACAAAACCATAACAAGTATAAAATCACTCAATCGAACACAACATCGGGAGTACGGATGTAACACGCATCCCAATGCAACATAAAAGTGCAAAAGTGGTCTAACTAATATCCAAACGGATCATCAAGGTCCACAACCCACATTGTGCCAAGAAAACTCGAGAAAATAGGGTGGCACGCAAAATGAGGTAAAAACCCCAAAATTTTGGAAAACTTCAAAATTAAAACTCATTTGGCCTTTGGGTTCAAAAACCCCAAAAATCCAAAAATAAATGGAATCGAATACCGTATGCAAAAATGGCCAACATAACGACGTAAAATTCCAAACCCTCATCCCAAAAAATAGGGAAATGTTCATACCCACCCAATCGGGTAGAACTAGCATACAAAAACGGAGGGGAACACTAGTTCTCAGCCTCCAAACAAATAGCTACCAAAAATAGAAGCTGAAATAGAGCAGAAACAACAAAACAAGAAAGCCCTACCTCATAGCCAAAAGGGCAAAATAGGAATCTGAACCATAAAATAAATATCTCGCAGAAGTAGCTGAAAATTGCGGCAATCCAAGGTTTCCCCGAGCTGGATCCAATGAGCTCAACCTCGTGACAATCCCACGCCCATAGCTCCCGCAACGAATAAAACAGTAAATCCTCATGAAGAGGATTTTGGGTTTTACTCTCCAACTTTCCAATTTGAAAGTGAGAAGTGAGGAATTAAATTCCTCTTTGGATACTTATTCACTTTTCGGGTGAATAATCAATTAGGGCAAATATCCAGCCAATCTAGTTAAATCTCGAATCGACCCAAATGAAAATAGGCTATTCCTATAAATAGGAATTCATCTATGGAAAAGCTACCAGAAATTAAAATAAATCAATTAAAAAGCCCGAAAACCCAAAAACACAGAAATCACCTAAACAACTTTCGCGACAATGCGAACCTCTAAATGCACAAACACACTTACTGGTCTAATCACATAATGCAAATGATTTTTGGTTTAATAATCACCAAAAGGTTTAAATTAAACATTTTAATAAAAGATACGTCGACCATACAAGTACGACATTGGTAAAATATGAAAGGTTGAATCACTAACTCCATGTGCCACTGCCAAGGATATAAATCCTGCACAGTAAACAACACAATCAAGTGTAATTGCATATAATAACATAGTCAAAGAAATAAATGCATTAAATCACCTAATTTAACCATTTATTTAATTATATTAAAATAATCTATTTATATCACTGACATTCGCATAAAGCATAACAATGTAGGAATGAAGTAAATAATCATAGCATTAAATCTATCACATAACATAATCAGAGGTATGTCCAAATACCAGATATCATCATAAAACACACTGTCATCTCAAAATGGCATCATCATGCAATATGATTAATTGAATAGCATAGTAGTCTAATATCTATGATACTGGAATCAAAGAGTAACATTTGACCCTCAGGTCATCTCAAATGTAAAACATCACATAAGAACAGATATCTCTCAGATCAAAATAAAACAAGGTAAATGTCCGCAGCACATAACCAATTAATCCAACAAGAACAATCCATTCTAATTACTTAAGCATTTAATAATGATTGATTACTCTGCATTAAAAAGGCATTTAAAAAACATAAGCAAACACAGTCATAAACATGACTAACCACTGCTACAGGAACCTAGTCCAGTGTAGCATGGTAAAAGAACATAGTGCAATCTATGCACACATCTCAAGGTAATCATGGAACAACCTCATGATACCACATCGATTCTGGTAACCACTGGCACAAACCTCAGTGAACCAAAAATCACATCATAATCTCAAAGATCAGACAAAAGCATAATCAAAGCAACTGATAAAGAAACATAAATCCAAACACCTCAACGGTGTAGACCACTCAGGGTCACAATCATGATCTCATCACAACAAAAGATCAGCAAAGTTGCATCCATCAAGATGACTTACAAAAGTCAAATGGGAGAGGCACTACATCTTCCCTCAAGAAATTTTGACATTTGTTACAAACTTTGTAAATTTTTCTTTCACAACAATCAATTAAGTTTAATACCCTATGGAATGAATCCATTTGAACATTATGTTCCTCCTTGAACTTGATAATTAATGTCTAGGATAACATTACAAATTTGTGTCTCCATTCTTCCAATTTTTTTGATTTTACCTTCTTCATTCTTGATGATTGGAAAACATGGATGATCAACAGAAGCAATCACCTTTAACTTTTCTTCCAACTTTGGATATTCTTGATCTATGTAACTCAAATTATTTATTACAGTGTTAATGGAATCAATGGTGCCCTTATTTTGTGTAGGAGCATCTGGATCCCTATTTGTAACTTCAAAGATTTTGTTGAATTCATATGTTGAGGGGGGCCATTTCCTCTCTATCTCAGAAAGTAAGTCTTTTCCCTTAGGAAAGAAATCCAACATATTACATATGTTATTAAACCCTTCAAACCCCTTATCACATTTGGGAAATATAAGATTTACCCTTTAGAAAAGAATCTCTTCCAATACCTTAAAATTTTAAGTTTTATGATCAACCTATGAGGTTGCCTCTTCATCCTAACTTTCTTTAACATCAATTTCTATAGCATTTTGAACCACAATATCTTGAGTTTTTTCATCAGATTTTGAATCACGTAATTCTTTATCCAACCTCCTAGTTTTCACATAGAATCCATTTCCATTTCTCTCCTTTACAATTCTATGATTGTTTCTTTCATATGTTTAATCTTAGATTGGTTAAACATAGACTGTTGTATCAACTGTGATAGGATACAATTTGCACCAAGGTCGTCCCTTCTTCTCCTTTATACATCTCAATTTTTTTTGGTTTATTTTCCTTAAATATAACCCAGGTTGCAAGGGTTTCTATTTTGGGATCATATCTTGTCCCTTCTACTTTGTCCAATGATTCAAATTCTGACACAAATGTTGAACTTCTTGCTTTCTCACTTGATCTAGTAGAAAAAATTATTTTAATGTTTAACTAGGAAGAACTAGGATGTCACTCTTTTTAACCATTACTCTATCCTCCTCTTCAGTACATGAAATGTTATCCAAGTGCAGCTCATCCATTATTTGTTGAAAAATTGAGGCATGTTGAGACTCATCAATACCTTCAAGTCTTTTTCTCTTTTTATCTTCAAAGTGCCTCATTTTATATTTAATCCAAAAGTCCTTGAAGTGATATGTTTGAGTATTATTTTCTTGTTCAATGAACCTAAGAGAAATTCCTTCCCTCTCATCTTTAGTTTCAATTGGGTCATCATTCTCCATAGTCTAAGCATAATATCCATGCTCTTTCTCAAAAAAAATTGAAAGGTGGCTCTGATGCCTCAACATTTTTACCTTCTTTCATGTTTCTAAAAATATTAACAATTTCTACTAATCCTTCATCATTTGAATCATCATAGGCCACCAAAGAGATACTAGTCCCTTCTTTGTGAGATTTGGGTGTAGAACCAGAACTTGAACCTTTCAAACTCAACTTTCTTCTTTTGGTTTGAGGGGGCGGAGGAGATGATTGCTCAACTTTCTTTCCCTTTTCTCTCTCAACATATTCTTTATATAAATTTTCAAAATCTTTAATACACCTATCAATCCTAAGGATTAAAATATCTTCTTTAGAATGAAAATGAGGCAACCCTTTACTTAACCTCTAATTCTCTATCTTATTCAAGGAAATCTACTTCTTTTAACTTTGGTATGCTTCTTATAAGTAAACATAATTTCTAATAATATCATCTTCAATGTTCATCTGATGAACATACCTAACTTTTATAGTTTTAATGTTCCCCTTAGGATCATAATCTAAATCAACCAAAATTTATTCATGATGACTTCTTGAACTTCATGGATCTTACTATACCAAACTGTATATCTATAAAACTTTATAAAATAAGGCATCGTGTTTCCCTTTCTTCTTAGTTGAATAACGTCTTTCTCCACCCATAGTAACTACCATATAAATTTGAAGAAATCTAATCTTTTAGGGATGAACAAAGGAAGTCTATGAGGTAGTTGTCTACACCCATATAGCCTTATCAATCAATATTTCAGTTTGAGGATCCAATCACCCAAATCATATTCATAATCTCTATCAGTTAGATGTTCTTCCTATCTTAATATATGCTTAATCGATTGTGGTAATCTTGTGATAGTTCCCCCAAGTACCCTTACTATCCAATGCACAAATACATCCCTAAATACTATGAAATCATCATCCCTTGCATGTGTATCCCAAAGTGGACACTAGAGCTAGATGGGTTGTCTAATTTTGTCCTCATCAATTGTAGCCAACTTCATAGAATTCTTAAATTGACTAACATTTTGATGGATAATTAGTTAATATAGAAGGGAATAATTCTTGAAATACTTAGTATTCGTCCATCTAATGAATTGATTGTGAAGGGTTTTATCAATCTCACTAGTAAAATCAAACTCTAGATAGGTATTTTTATGCACATATACATGCAATAATTTAGAATATTTTGTTGTTCATCCTCTCCAAATAGTTGTGACCATGCATAAAAAGTGTACTTGAAAAAATCCATAAATGATTCAATAGAATGATGACCCATATGATCAACATACATTATTCTTTAATTGTGGCCCTTGTACATGAAATGTGCAATTTCTCTATATTTTCCAAACTTCATGATTCTCCAATATTCATTCTTAAAGTGTTCCCTATCAAATTTTTTAAGGGCTTGGGTGTTTAATCCAAAGTATTCCTCTATACGTGACTTTGTAATGAATAAGAGTGGCATACTATATATTTTCCTTACAGTCCTGGTGGTTGGTTTATAATGATTGGCTATAATGTCTATAAGCTTTTTATCTATAAACACATTTGGGACCACAATTTTCCCTCAATAAAATCTACATGGGTTGTCCCTATATTCTTTTTTATCTATATTTGCATAGAAATACTAGAACAAAGATCTACCATGTAATGGAAGATTAACATCTCTACACTTCTCTAATTCTTTAATAAAAACAATCATTTGACCTCTAGAAGAAGAACTAGGAAATCTTTCTAATGACATATTTTGAATCAGTTTCTCAATGGGTACCTCCTTTAATTCCCTAACACTATTGCCTTTCTTTATAGCCTTTTTATCTAATAAACTATACCTAGAGTAAGAAAAACTAGAACTTACTATTTTCTTGAGTTTCTTAAGGATGTCTTCAAACCTTTGTTGCCAACTTGTATCTCAACTTAGCTTGCATGTTAAATTATGAAAAGACTCATTTTTCCAAAGCTATTAATTTATTTTCATTCCATGTTTATGATCCATAGCATTTCACACATAATTCACTTTTTAAATCGCCCAACTTGTCACATCATCCAAGCATTTTGAGTTATTTAATGATTTGTCCTTTAAAAAATCAATGAAACTCTTTTTTCCTTTTTGCACCTCCATCTTGGGATCATTTCCAAAGTTACATTTTTTTATAAATTCTCAATTCTTCTTCAAATCCTTTTCTGAAATCATGATTTTGAAGCTTATCTTTTAGTCATTGAAAAAATCGTGAATTCACATAGCTTTGAAAATTTATAATCTAAAGTAGCAAAGTCATTTCTTTTTTGTAAGCCTTGTACTTTAAACTCTCTAAAGTGCTAATGTTTTTCCTTCTCGTTGACACCTTAATTTCTTCTCTCTAAGATTGTGAAAATTTCTTAAATCATTATCTATTGGACAAATATTTTTTTTGGGGTCCATCACTCCTAACAATAGATTTCTTATCAACTATCCTCTTAGTTTGAAGTTGTTGGTATTCCATTGTCTACAATGTCTTTTTTCTCTCTTCCTCTAACTCTAGCAACTTGACATACCCTAGCTTCAAATAAGCATCCTCCTCAAAAAAAACAACTAATCAACTAATCCTAGTAATGGAAACTTGGTAGAAATATCCAACCTAGCTTATTTACCATACACTAGACATAATTTGAGTTGTCAATAATCTACTTAGTGGTAATCCTATCTAACCATAGAGGAGATCTTATCTTTTCATGTCAATCCCTTTTTTGTCTTGCAAATTCCTCTTGATTATTTTGATAAGGCTCTTATTGGTAGACTTGGCAAAACTATTACCCTAGATAGTAGTTTGAGGAAGTATTTAGGTAAACACCATTCTTTTGAGCCCACTAAATCACTTTAGATCTCACAAAAGCCAAAGTATTATAAAAAAATAATAGACTTAGGAAACCCAAAACTAGTAGTTAATTCATCATAGAATCTAAAAACAATATTTTCATTTGTTTCCTTCAAAGCTACAATCTTAGTCTAGTGAGTAAAATAGTGTGTTGATGGTAGGATCCACTTGTGACCAACATTAGAACTTGGGTTTATGGGACCAATAAATTCAATACCCCATCTCATGAAGGATTGATCAATAATTATAGGTTGTAATGATAAAGTAGTCAGCCTTTCCTTTCTAGTAAACAAAGAACACTATTTTCAATTGCTTTCCTAGGCATGGAAATCTTTGAACAAATTGGGCCAATAGTATTTGACCCTCATGATTTTATATGTTGTTATTTTTGGGACAAAATTACCTTGCATCATGAAACTCTTCAAAAAAATATTGACTTGATCAATTTACCCATACACCTCAAGAGCACACCATTATGGTTTTTTTTTCAAAAAAAAAAATTACCGATTAGAACATATAGTATGGATTAGAAGAAAAAATTCCTTTTCTTATCTATGTCAAACTCTAAAGGATATTTACCTTTTTGTATAAAATAAATTGTCTAAATTAACCATCTATATGGTTGTTCATTTTTAGGTGTAACATCATTGACCAACATTGCTTCGTTGTTATCTTCTCCATTCTAGGATTATTCATGAGCAATTTCTTCACATAACCCTTTTCCTCTTACCAACATGGTAATCTTTATGTCAACATAGTACTCCATGACCTTGGTAATCCAACTTGGACATTTCTCATTGAGATCTCTACTAAGAAAGAACTCTTTGACACTTGGATGAGAAACCATGAAATGAATCTTTTTGTTAGAAAGTAGATGCCTAAACTCTTTAATTCTTTTAATAATAGTAAATGCATATTTTTTAACAAAACTATAATAGTGTTCATAGCTCTCAAGAACCCTACTATAAAAATTGTTAGAATATATAGCCCACCAATACAACTTGGGGGGTTGGGGGTGAATCAATTATATAACTAATATCACAAATATCAACCTTATTAAACTTTAACTATATGAGAAATATAATTTGAAACCACAACAAGATACTCATACATAGTAACATTAGATATCTTAACTAGGGAAACCCTTGATCAAAGGGAAAACCCTAGTGGGGATGGTACCCACAAGATGATATACTAATATAAATATTCCTTGTTAGAGAATGGACCCTATTAGGAGTCAATAACAACATTAAGTACATATCAGTCTCTATTAGGAGACTTTGAATCCCTATTAAGAGATTCCAACCCTGTTAGGAGTTGTGGAAGATAGCTAGACTCACTATCCAAATAAATTCAAGGGCAAGATCAATCAACCCACTATCCAAATTATCAATGTATTATTCCTTGAAGAATAACAGAAATGAATAGTACTAATCCTTCCTCTTTCTTTCCTTTCAACCAGAATTCTGCTCCTTTTGATCTTGTAACTAGATCACAAATATTGCATCAAATAATCTCTTGAATTGCTTACTCACATTCAATTAACACTCTTCTCCTTTTTGCACTTCTCATACACTTCAATCTTACATTCATGTTATAAATAAAGAAAACATATTTCCTTTATACCATATCTTCAAAATAATTCCTTGAGTTGTACTTGAGGCTTTTCCATTTGATTATAATAAAATAAATAATTAATTTACAATTACAATAGCATTTTTGGCTCACAATCTATACAACTTCTCACACATACAACACTAGGGCTTACATATCCACTAAATAACATCATCATTATATTTTCATAAGTCACTAGCTAACCATAGATTACCAGATTATATCACTACCAAAGGATATAACGCAAACATCAAATGTTGCTTTTGAAGTTATCTATTTTTGTACTGCTCTTTTTAAATCAGGCACAACTTCCATATGTCTTTGACCTACATGTTGTGCATTGACCCACATCATCAAGATTTAGTGAAGAACATTTCCAAGAACATGCATCACTAGACAACCAAGACATTATCCATACAACTAAGATCTATGTTTGCTACTCTCTCAGTCTTCATAAACTTACTACTATGTTGACATAAATGACAAACACAGTCATGAATACAACATGTCAATACTCTCCAATGCTTAGTATACTCCACCAATTTAGTATCATTTGCATTTATGCTAACAACCTCCCCCTTTGGCATTGATAGAAATATAGATGAAAAACATATAAGTTCTAAGAATACCAAAATATTACTCTATTTTATTTGTTGTTGTTCTCATCTTCTCAAATCATCTTCATCAATCAAAGCTAAAAACCTCTGAAATACTATTCTATTCTTCATCTTCTTAGGATCAGCAATAATTGTTCATAGTAAATAACTCACCATACATATCTCCCCCATAGAGATATTCCTCCTTCTTTCTTACATGAATCTGTCTACATCTCCCTAATAAAGTAGAGATTTATCTCCCATTCATACTTTTCTTATGCACTCTCTCCCCCATTCAACTAGATGGTATTTTTCATGTGCATATCTCCCCCATTCACATCAGTGACAAAGGCCTCATTATGTCAATTTACTGCTCTAAGTCTTCAAGCATCTCAAGTGTCCAAAGACACTATTCAAAACCAAATACTAAGAGTCTTTAATGATTTAAATCATAATAAATACTCCCCCATATAGGAAGCATCAACATTTAGTCCAGTCTAACAATCATACTATGTACCACTGACTAATGTAATCTCTACATCATTTACTTAGAAGTAGGTAGGGGCATAACCCTAAGAATACCTCTCAAGTACTCAAAAGTATTTTTAGCTAAGGGCTTCATAAATATATCTACAATCTGACCTTTAGTACTCACATATTCCAATCTAATATATTTTTCTATTGCCTTCTCTCTCAAGACACGATACTTAATAGATATATACTTAGTCTTACAAAGAAAAAAAGGATTATTAGACATACTTACTGTACTTGTGATATCACAATATATGATAATAGGTTCTATAAATTCAATTCCAATATCTTTCAACATCTACTTTATCCACATAACATGATTATAGTTATTTTTTGTTACTACATACTCTGCTTCTACTGTACTATGTGAGATACAATCTTGTTTTGTGCTTAGCCAAGAAATCAATCTACCTCCAAGAAAAAATGCTCCATCACTAGAGTTCTTTCTATTATCCATATTGCCTACCCAATCCACATCAATATATGCACATAGAGTGAAATTACTTGATCTATCATAAAAAATTCCATAGTTAGATGTTCCTTTCATATATCTAAATATTCTCTTTACTACTGCATAATGATACTTGTAGGACTAGAAAATGGATTAATATCTAACATACAATGAGCAATCACAAAACTCAATAAACATGTGTCAATACCCTCTAGTCTACCATGATAGCCAACTAAAAAAAAAAAAAATAAACATAAAGTAAAAACTCCCTCTTTAGTTATAGCTCCCATGTCCTTCTTTCTTCTCCATATAATGTAACTCCAATTGCCTACAATGCACATAATTGAAAAGAAAAATTCTATGATGGGATGATGTTATTGAGAATAATCAAAGAGTGATTTGAACCCTATGTATGCTAAGAGATTAAGGACTCAAGATATTCAAGACTTAGAACAAAGAGACCAAAAATGGGAGCAAGAAAGCTCAATTTATAGCCAGTATGCAAGAGTAGAGGATTGAATGAGAGGATGGACATTTGTCAATGGAAATGTGAAACTTGACACAATATTCCTTATGATATCCATGATTCATATGACACAAGATGCCAAATATGAGATTCTATGAAGCCCAAAAGTCAACATGCCTATAAATGGAGGAGAATCTATGATGTGCATATGACATCTCCAAGCCACTTGTAGGACTCTATGATGCATGGAATTCAACATGGCTAAAAATGAATGAGGATCTATGATGCATCATGTGACACCTCAAATCCATTTATGGCCAAGAATCTATGACAATGAAGGCTTAATATAGATAGGCTTAAGGAATAAGAATATATGGATTATGACATATTTTAGCCAAGTGTAAGGATAGAATCCATGACATAAGATGTCCATGTGTCACAATAATGTCAAGGTTACATCAAGATTATGTGGAATATTTGAACTAAAAATCCATATATCCACACAAATGGAAATTAGTAATTTGGAAATTAGAGGTGGAAAATAGAACTTAGAAAATTGTGAATTCCCATAGTTTGCAAAGATGAATCAGTTAATTAAGAAAATTAATTAGGAAGAAAAATTACTAATGCATGATGAAATTGATTGGAACAAAATATGATTAGATTATGGGTTATCTAATCCTATAGAATAAATTAGTAATTGATTGGAAAATTTTATTTGATAAGTGTGGCAATATCCTTTCATGAAATGTGATGATTATGTAGATCGACTAGGATGATAATGGATAGACCAAAACAATGGTCAAATTGAATGATTGATTAGGATTGATAACATGCAAAGAATATGTGTCATGGATTAAGGACATGTAACATTTAATTGACATTGTAAATGCTATAGGATTGAGATTGATTGATAAGGTTGATCATAATCACATTGGTAGATGTTTTCAATGTTATTAAAAAGGTTTGATAATGTTACAATCTAACACTTGAGGACTTGACAAGGTCATGATCAGATGATAAGAATGATTTACCTAGCACTAAGAGTCATGATAGTACTAAGGTTAGATTGATAAGTTTGATAGGTTTTGATATGTTTCCAAGGCACTAAGAGACATGAAAATGCCTAGGGTTGGATAGATGATGGTAGATTTGGGATGTGTGGCACATTTCAAGTTGATTATAACTAATTTGGGGTGATTTTAGTTATAGTTTGGGTGATTTTAGGTTCATTTGATATGATTCTAAGTTTATTTGATATGATTCTAGGATGATCTATAAATGATGCGAAAGGGGCTACAAATGATGGACATTATCAAAACTTGCTCGAGTGATATTCAAGTTTGGACAAAAGATCAAAATCAGTGAAATGAGAAAATAGGATTAGTTACTACAAAAATGTGATGAAACCATAGATACGAACTATTTTTTAGCATCTAGAATACTCTTTAGGATCAACTTGAAATCTAGCCATAATCCCAACTGCATTTTCTATATTTGATCTAGTGTAAGTCAGATATTTACAACCTCTAATCTTGGATCTGTATTTCTTCTGCTCGACTGTAGATGTCTCATCCTTGCTAGATAACTTGTGACCAATTATCATAGGTATACCAATAGGCTTACAAATTTCCAATACAAATATCTTCAAGAAGTCTTTCAAGTACTTGGTTTGTGAAATGAAAATACCATTTTTATTCTACACAATCTGCAACCCTAGGAAAAACTTCATTTCTCCTATCATGCTCATCTCAAACTCATTTTTCATTTCTTCAAAAAAATTATCACTTGCTTCATTATTATCTCCAAATATTATTTCATTAACAAATATTACTATTATCAACAAATGATTCTCAATTTATTTCAAATACAAGTTACTATCTCTTATGCCTTTAGTGAATCCAAGTTTTGCCAATTAGTTGTCCAACCTTGGATACTAGGTTCTAGGTGCTTGCTTCAGTCCATATAGAGATTTCTTCTATCTATATACCATGTCTTTGTCTTTTTTCAAAGGAAAACCTTCAAGCTTTTCAATATATACCTCTTCTTCAAGTTCTCCATTTAGGAAGATGATTTAGCATCCATTTGATATACTTTGAACTACTTATTCATTACATAAGCCAATAACATTCTCATTGCTTCCATTCTAGCTAAAAGGGCATATGTCTCCTCATAGTGTATGTCTTCTTGTTGCGAGTAACCTTTGCATAAAAGTCTCACCTTATTTCTCATAACTTCACCTTGTTCATTCATCTTACTTCTGAATATCCATTTGGTTCCTATTACATTCTTTTCTTTAGGTCTAGGAACTAACTCCCATGTTTCATTCTTAACAATATGATCTAGTTTTTATTTCATTGCTTGAATCCAATAACCATCTTTACATGCTTCATCTACACTTTTAGGTTCCACTAGGGAAATCATACATAATTCCCCATTACCTCTGTTTATTTTCATCACACCTTTGTCTTTACCTCCAATTATCTTCTCTAGAGGGTGATTCTTTGTCATGTTCTTGTTAGAGGTAGGAGTTGACATTTCAACTCTTATCTCATCTCTAGGTTTAGACCTTTGTTCTCCTCTTTACTCAACAATTTGTACATCATTCTATAGATCATTGTTATTCTCAAAGAAAACTTCAATATTCTTTCTAACAATTCTAGAATTATCTTCCTCTTCACTAGAATTGTAATCTAACATCCTTTCCTTAGTTCCTATCTTTTCATCAATCTTTACATTTGTGTACTCAACTATTGTCTTGGTTTTGTGATTAAAACATGTATATGCCTTACTTTTTAATGAATAGCCAAGAAACATACCTTCATCACTTCTTGGACCAAACTTACCAATATCATCTCTCTATTAGAAATAGTAGTCCACCAAGATAATTGAAAGGGGGGGGGGGGTGAATTAGTTATCTGATAATTAAAACATTTTTCTTCTTTAAACAAACTTAACCATTCAACCAAAGTAAATAGCAACCATAATAAAATGCACATAGAAAATTACACCAAATGTGTTGACAAGGGAAACTCTTCATCAAGGGGAAAACCCTAGTGGGAATGATGCCCACAAGATGATGTACTAATACAAATATTCCTTGTTAGAGGATGGACCCTTTAGGATTCTATTACAATATTTAGTACATAGAATCCCTATTAGGAGTCCTTAAATATATGTAAGGAGATTCCAACCCTTTTAGGAGTTGTGTCAGCCCTGTTAGGAGTTGTAGTAGAATGTATTCAAGATGAGCCCCAACCCAAACATGCAATTTCAACTACAACAAGAGCTCACTACTCAAACATGTAATTTATTATTATATTCCACTTTCCTATATCTTTTAAATTAGACCAATCATTGTTAGACCTTGTAGACTAGGTCACAAACCTTGGATCTAGATATCAAACTTTAGATCACTTAGAAAAACCTTGGCAATGAAGTTTCCTTCACTTCTGCACTGCTCTGCTCAACTTTGCATTTTTCTCTTGCTACTTCTTATCATCAATAATAAAACCATATCATTCTATTCATATCATGATAAAGGAAAATGTCCTTCCTTTATACCAAGTCCTCAAAAAAATTTATAAGTTGCTTGTTAGACCTTTTCAATTAATTATTATAGGACCACATTAAGAACACATTACACTTAGTGATAACATAATTCTTTTGCCTTGCAACTTGAATAAATTTTTGTACACTATTATGATGAGAGAACTTAGCCATGTTGTCATCAACATTTCTTCTCTATGTTCTCAACCTCGATCCTCAGAATATCAACTCTTCTAAGAGATACAACAAGTTTACCATATCATACCTCTATAAACTCTATCCTAGAAAAAATATCACCAAAATTTACATAACTTCTTCTAGACTTATCCTTTCTTCTTCTAATGTTAACTACATATACTAGATACTTAGAAGTATCTCCCAAACCTTGGATGGTTAGAATACTCAACTAGCCATTGGTACTAACTTGATCTTTCTATTGTTCTTCTACCAAATACCACAGAAAATTGTTATTTTGACATCAATGATAAAGTCAATCATGAATGTAATATATCATCATAGTAACATATCTACAATACTCCCTAGAGGAATATCATCAACATTTATACTTTCAACAATCTACCCCTTTGGCATTGATGACAAAATAGATGAAAAATATCTAGTTCCAAGAATACCAACAAAATATTGTTCAATTTCAAATCCTTTTTATCATTCATTCTCCCCCATTGATATACCTCGATGTGCTTTCTATTGAACTATCATGCATATTGCTTTATCATGTTATTTTTCATGCAATACTTATCCCTCAACATAATGTTTTTCATGTAACATTCTCCCTCATTAACATCAATGTCAAAAGTTTCAACAACCAAGTTTACTATATCAATCACTACAATAATTGATTCTTTCTAGCTCGAGTGTCAAAAGAAACTATTCAAAATAACTCTAACAAGAGTCCTAGATGACTTTGTCCATCATAGATATTACCCCATACAAGAAGCATTAGCATTTAGCCTAGACAATAATGGCACTCTATTACACTGGATTGATGCACTCTTGCATCTTCTACTCTGATGTAGAAAGGGGCATAACCCCAAGCATACATCACAAATACTCAAAAGTCTCTTTGGGAAGAGACTTAGTGAATATATCTACAATCTTCTCTTTAGTGGTCACATACTCCAATCTGATCTCCTTTTTTGTAAGTTTCTCTCTCAACATATAATACTTAATAGAAATGTGCTTGGTTTTAGAATGCAACACTAGATTCTTAGACATATTTACCATACTTGTGTATTCACAATATATGATAAAAAGTTCATCCTTATATCCTTTAACATCTGCTTCATCCAAATGGCTTGATTGTAATTATTTTCTACTGCAATATACTCTACTTTTGCTATACTTTGTGATGTACAATCCCACTTCTTTCTTAACCCAAATATTCCTCCAAGAAAGAAGGCTCCACCACTTGTACTTTCTATATCATCCATATTGCCTAACTAATCTACATTAGTATAAGAACTTAGAGTAAAATCATTAGATCTATTATACCACAATCCAAACTTAGATGTTCCCTTCAAATATCCTTTTGACTATTGCATAATGTGCTTCTCTAGGATTTTCTTGGAATCTTACAATAATTCGAACTATATTTTTTATATCCAACCTTGTGTGAGTCGAATATTGTAATCCTCTAATCATAGATCTGTCCTGCTTCTGCTCAATAGTAGGTGTCTCATCCTTTACTATTTGATTGAAATCCTCTTTCATGGATTGTTTCCAATAATCATCTTTACATGCTTCATCTGCATTGTTAGGCTCAACTTGAGATATAAAGTATAGTTCTTCATTTACTCTACTTCTTATCATCACACATTTCTCTTTGCTTCCGATGATCTACTTAGATGGGTTATTCTTTATCATTTTCTTTCCATAAGTAGGAGTTGTTATCTCAACTCTTGTCTTTACTAAAGGTTTCAAGCTTTCTTCCTACCTTGACTCTCCTTCATTCTAAAAATTATTGTTAGTCTTAAGAAATACCTCATCATTCCTTATCTCAGTAACAACATCATCATCTAAATTAACGATTCTTTCTTGTATTTTGAATTTCTCATCAATTCTCACATTTGCACTTTCCATAATAGTCTTAGTTCTCTAATTATAACATCTATAATCCTTTCTTTTCAATGAATAACCAAGAGACATACCTTCATCACTCCTAGCATCAAAATTACCAATATCATCATCTCTTTTGATATAACACTTACTACCAAAATTTCTAAAATACTTAACTATAGGTAAATGACCAAACCATAGTTCATAAGGTGTCTTTTTTGTATCTTTCCTAACTTGCACTCTGTTCATAGTGTAGATTGTTTTATTTATAGATTCTCTCCAAAATGTTTTGGACACATCACTATCTACTAACATAGCTCTTGCAGCTTCTGTAATTTACTTGTTCCTTCTCTCTACAACATCATTCTATTCAAGGGTTCTATATGTTGATAGCTATCTTTTAATTCCATTTTCTTCACAAAACATGTTAAACTCATTCAAAGAATATTATCCTCCTCTATCTAATTAAAGCATTTAATCTTTATGCTTGATTCATTCTCAACTCTATCCTTGAATATCTTAAATTTATCAAATGCCTCAGATTTCTCTTTAAGAAATGCAACTCACATCATTCTAGAAAAATCATCAGCTAGAATCATAAAGTACCTTTCACCATAGAATCCTTTAGTCTTTGTAGGACCACTAAGATCTATATGTATAATCTCCAACTTTGTTTTAGTAGTGAACTTCTTGCTGGGAAAATAAGTTCTATTATACTTTTCCAAAACACATTCCTTGCAAATTGTGTCAGAAGGCTTTACAATCTTTGGCAAATCTCTAGCTGCAAGCATTCTACTAGTCTTCACAATATTGTCAAAGTTTATATGACAAAATCTCGTATATCATAACCAATTGTCATCTACCTTTGCAACCAAGCATGTCATTTCAGTAGGATTCAACTAAAATACATTACCTCTAGATTTGGTTCCTATTCCAATTACCTTTACATCTTTTTCTTTGATCATGCATGTCTTTTTTGTGAACTGCAACTAGTAACCTTTGTCTATTAATTGTCCATCACCCAAAATATTGTGCTTTAAACCATAAACAAAGTATACATCCTTAGTGTTAGTTTTACCATCAAGAGTTATAGATCCAATACCTTTAACTTGGCATCTTGTATTGTTTCTAACTCTAACAATTCCTCCATCCTATCTTTTGAAGTCAATAAACTTGTTCACATCACTAGTCATATGATGTGAACAACCACTATTAATTATCCGATTATATTTCTTCTGAACTTGTGACACTAAAGCTACCTTTTTTGGACTTTCTTCTTTTATTGTCATAAATCCAATTACATCAACACTAGAACTTAATGCCTATTCATCAGAATCATTAACTTCATTTGCATACAAACACTCTCTATCTTTTCTAGGCTTATAATTTTCCTTAAACTTTTTCTCTCTTTTAGGAAACATAGATGCATAATGACCATATACATAAAAATCCTAACATTTAAAGGCTTTCTTAACTCCTTTTTATCTTTTTACTAGAAGAGATACTCCTTCTTCAATCTTTTTGTCTTCCTTAGATCTGTTGTTGCTAGCAAAATCTCCTCTAGCACTTGTGCTCCTTGACAGACTAGGTTGAATATTCAAGGCATTAAAAGTTGTCTCTATTTTGGTCAATTCTCCAGATTGTTTGAGCTCATTCTCAACTACTTCAAGTCTTTCAAGCAATGACTCCTTTGTGAAATTTTAGGTACAAGATATCAATAACTATATCATCTGAACTATTGACTTAAATGGTGGTGTTAGAGTCTTCAGTGTCTTCCATATAACCTCATCATCTTCTTTGGTTCCTCCATGGGCTTTGATACCTATGGTAATTTCTAATATCCTACCTATATATGTTCTTATAGATTCATCTTCCATAATTTTAAGATCTTGAAATGCACAAATCCAATTTTGTAGCCTCAATTTCTTAGAGCATGCATCTTCTTCAAAACTATTTTTCAAGAAGCGCAGTCAATAGTGCTTCTCTAGCTCTCATGTCACACATGAAAAGATCTCTTTTTGCCTTAGTAAAAATTTCCAAATCCTTTTTAGCAATGATTGTCTTCTCTTATTTTGTCAAGATCCAATATCCTAAACCCATACACAACAAATGTATCTTCATCTTTTCCTTCCAACTATCATAATTTGTTCCATTGAACTTCAGACTATCTTTCCTGAACATGTTTTCCATGGATCTCCCAAAGTTGTTAAACTTTACCTTCAAGGACCTAATGCTCTAATACCAATTATTAGAAATAATAATTCGCCAAGATAACTAAGAGGGGAAGTGAATTAGTTATCTAATAATTAAAACATTTTCCTTATTTAAACAAACTTAACCATAACCAAAATAAACAACAACCATAATAAAATGTGCATAGACAATTACACCAAATATTTTGACTAGGGAAACCCTTGATCAGAGGGACAACCGCAGTGGGAATGATGCCCACAAGATGATGTACTAATATATATATTTCTTGTTAGAGGATGGACCTTGTTAGGAGTCTATTACAACATTTAGTACATAGAGGTTTTGTTAGGAGACTTTGAATCCTTGTTAGGAGATTCCAACCCTTTAAGGAGTTGTAGTACAATGTATGCAAGATGAGCCCACTACCCAAACATGTAATTATCAACTACAAGAATAGCTCACTACTGAAACATATAATTTACTATTATGTTCCTCTTTCTTCTATCCTATCAACCAAACCAATCACTGTTAGACCTTTTAGACCAAGTCACAAACCTTGGATCCAAATATCAAACCTTAGATAACCTAGTAAAACATCAGCAATGAAGTTTCCTTCACTTCTACACTACTCTACTCAACTTCGTATTCTACTTTTACTATTACTTATCATCAATCATAAAACCATATCATTCCATTCATATCATGATAAAGTAAAATGTACTTCCTATATACCAACTTCTTAAAATAATTTCTTGAGTCAATTGTTAGTCCTCAATTAATTATTATAGGATTGTTGGATACAATTGTTCAATTATGTGTTGTTTTTGATGTTACACAAATGTCATATCAGTTATCAGATAGAGTCTAGTGAGCTCTGTTGGTCAACAAGGAAAAAGACAGAGTCTACCGAGCTCAGAAGGTTAGTAAAGAAGGTTTACAGTGCCTACCAAGCATTCTCAAACTTTATCTTGTGCAGACAGTTGTTACCGATCTTTCATGGTTAGCAAAGGAAATTCAATGTCTACCAAGCTTACTCAGTCATCAAAGGAAAATAGTGCAAAAAATAGTTCTTACCGAGCTCTCATGGTCAGCGAAGGAAATTCAATTCTTACCGAGTTCACTCGGTAGCCAAAGGATTTTGCAAATTTTGCAGTGTTAATCAAGTTGAGATGGTTAACTCGAGAAATTATTTTTTTGAGTAGTATTTACTGAGTAGGGTCGGCCAATGAATGATTTCATTTTTTTGTGAAATAAAGTTTTTTTTTAATGTAATATTTGTAGCCAACCAATGTATGGTTTATTGGTAAATGTAACTTGTGAATGAGCCGACTTGATAATCTAAATGGTATATATAAGAGGTCAAGTTGCAAATTCTAAGAGTGTGATGGATTTGATGAATGTAAAGGAGGATTGATTATTGTGAGAGTGAATTTTGAAGGATGATTAGAGATCATTGAGGAGCAGCAAAGCTATATTTGATCAAGGAGGATCTAATGGTGTAGAATAGAGATCTGTAATCAACAAATTTAGTTGCATCATATTTAGGTGAATTAATTGTTACTTTCTAACCATTGTAGCAACGATTTCAAAATCTCTTAACATAGTTGATTTAACAACCATTTTGTAAATCCTCTAACAAGGTGGGCAGTTCAGTTGAATTGTTCTAAAGACTTCTAGCAAGGCCACTCTTAACAGGTTGATTAAATCCTCTAATAAGGTCACAACTAACAATGTGTATTGTAACCTTTAACAAGGTTGGCTCCTAACAGGGTTCACTTTAGAAGAGTGAAAATTGGTAGCTAGTTACTTGGTGGTTTTTTTAATATTGAGTTTCCATGTTAAATCTAGTGTCTCTTGTGTTCATGTTATTTAATTTTCCATGCATGCTAATAATTATGAATGCTTAAAGATCAATAACAAGTTAATCTACTGAGTTACAAAAATTTTCTATTTGGCTACTGAGTATCAGTAGTAACTAGTTATTTAAGACATCTAAGGGATCTAGATTTATTTTGTGGTAACTGATTCACCCCCTCTCTCAATTACCTCATCTATAATTCCAATAAAGACCACATTAAGGACATGTTAAACTTAGTGATAACATAAATCTTTTTCTTTGCAACTTGAATAACTTTTTGTACACATAATATTATAACAACAAAACTTAGCCATGTTATCACCAACATGTCTTCTCCACATCCTCAACCTTGATCCTCAAAATATCAACTCTACTAAAAGATATAACAAGTTTACTAGAACATGCCTCTATAAATTCTATCTCAGAACAGACATCACCAAAGCTTACATAACTTCTCCTAGACTTATCATTTCTTCTTTTCACATTAAAATACACTAGATAGTTAGAAGTATCTCCCATAACCTTGGATGGTTAGAATACTCAACTAGCCATCTGTACCAACTTGATCTTTCCATTGTTCTTTTGTCAAATACCACAAAAAATTGTTATGTTGACATCAATGAAAAACTCAATCATAAATGTAACATATCATCGTAGTAACATATCTACAATACTCTCCCATAGGAATATCATCAGCATTCATGCTTCCAACACTCTCTTAATATAAAACTTTCTTCCAAATATTCTGAAATACTTAACTAATGGTGAATTACCAAACCATAATTCATAAGGGGTCTTCCTCATACCTTTTCTTATCTATACTGTGTTCATACTATACACTATTATGTTGACTTCTTCTCTCAAAAATCTCTTGGATACATCATTCGCAAACAACATTGCTCTTGTTATCTCTGCTACTGATCCATTTCTTCTTTCTACAATCATATTCTATTTAGGTGTCCTAGGTGAAGATAATTATCTCTTGATTCCATTCTCTTCAAAAAAAATATTAAACTCTCTAGAGGTGAATTCTCCTCCTCTATCTGATCTCAAACATTGTATCTTAACACCAAATTCACTTTCAACTCTATTCTTAAATACCTTAAAATTCTCAAAAGCTTCAGACTTATCTTTAAGAAATGCTACCCACATCATTCTAGTCAAATCATCAACAAAAATCATGAAATACCTTTCACCATATAATCCTCTTGTTCTAGAGGGACCACTCAGATCTATGTGAACAATATCTATCTTCTCTATCATGGTGAACTTCTTGGTGGGAAAAGATACTTTCTTCTATTTAGCCAAAATACATTCTTTAAAAATAACATTATTAGGCTTTATTATATTAGGCAAGTCTCTAACTGCAAATGTGCTACTAACTTTCACAATATTATCAAAGTTTATATGACAAAATATCCTATGCCATAACCAATTGTTATCCACTTTAGCAACCAAACATGTCATTTCAATGGGATTCAACTGAAATAAATTACTTTTGGACCTAGTTCCTGTTTCAATCATCTTACCATCTTTATCCTTGATAATCCAAGTCTTTTCTATAAATTGCAATTGATACCCTTTGTCCACCAACTATGTAACACTCAAAAAATTATGCTTTAATCAATCAACAAAATAAACATCATCATTGTTAGTTCTTCCATCTAAAGTAATGGATCCAATCCCTATAATATGACAGGCTACATTGTTACCAACTCTAGGAATACCTCCATCATAGTTCCTAAATCTAACAAAAGTATTCACATCGCCAGTCATGTAATGTAAACAACCACTATCTACTATCTAATCAAATTTCTTTACAACTTGGGAAACTAGATCCTTTTCTTCTCTAATTTCTCTATCAAGATCATCTTCCTTAATAGCTACAAATTGATGCAGAGTGGCATAGGGGAAGGATGTAGTTTCCTTGTCCTTAAGCAACTAGGCTTAAATCACCAATAATCTCCTAAAATACTCACCAAGAGTTATAACAATTAGAGGTGTTTACTAGGGCTTCTCCCAACCTCTAAGACCTCAAAATAGTCCTTACAACACAACCCACAACTTAGAATGGTGATCAAACAACAACTTTGAAAAATAAGGCTACAAGGAAAAACTTGAGATTACAAGGGTTTAACTCCAAAAACCTTCACAACCTCTAAAATTTTGATGGATTTTGATTAGTTTTAATGACCCTAATAACTTATCCCAAGACCAAAGTTTGATTCACTCCAACACTCCAAGGATCCACCAAAGTACACAGGCCTAATAGGGCCCTAAAAGGCTTGGTTTTCAAAGGAGGACCAAAAGAATGGGTTCATGAATTGGATACAGGGCTTAGGATCTCTTCTAGGGGCTATTTGAACACCAAATCCACTTTCACTTGGTTGGTTTCCTTCACATACAACTCAAACAATTCAGACTCCTACAATTTTAGACCAAATACATGCAAATATTTGGCCTAGGGCTTGCAAGTAAAATTATCTCCCTTTTGTTTTTGAACTCCAAATTTTTGAATCTAAAAAAAAACTCCTATGTCTCCCATTTCAGCTAGGTTTTGTTTCATTTGAACCATACTGTCCAGAGCTATACGTCCATTTGCACAAAACCTTGCTAAACCTAGGGTTTTTGGACTATTTTTAAAGAAATTGCTCTAACTTTGCTTAGAAATCACCAATAAACCTCAAAACAAGTGCATAGGATAGGGAACTCATTCAATTTTCTCCTCTAACCATTCAAACTTCCTTCCCAATCTATACAACATGTATGGGAATGAGAATGCAGCAGTTTTGACCAAAAAACCAGTGAATTTTATTGATACTTGCAAAAATATGTATATAAAGCCAACCTATTCTTTCAAGAAGGTTGGATGATACATTTATAGTCTTGGTTGACTGATGAACTACCTTATAAATACTTGAAATCAGTTCAAACTTCCTCCTTCCTAATTAGTAAAAAAAATTTGAAAGTTTGCATAGAAACTTTTGTTGCTTTTGCAATTTTTAAACAAAAGAAGTCCTAAGACTCTCTCAAACCTACTTAAGACCTATATAAACCTATTCTAAGGTCTTTTCAACCTGCTTGGAGTATATTCCTTATTCTAAGCCTATTTTAACCCTTATAGGTCTCTAAGGATTCATGGTTTATATGAACACCAAATGAACCTTGAGCCTTTACAAATGGGCTTGCAATTACATGAACTTATTCCTAATACTCTAAAACCTTGTTATCTTGTTGAAGAGACACCTAGTAAGGTGGTGTAGTGTAGAATCCTTGTAGAATTCTTCATGAAGACCTTGAGTGCCCTGCACCACAAATCCTAGCTCATCATCAAATTCTTCTTCTTCATTAGCATATAAGAAATTCCTAGGTCTCCTATGATTGAACTTTTTGGTGCATGAGCACCCCATCAAACCCAAGGATTCATAAGGTCTTCTCCTATCAAAACAATGCTTTTAAGGTCTTCTAGGCCTTTTCAAATTAGATTCTAGCATTTTTGGCTATTTCTTGCAATATTAACCTATTGTGTCAACCCTTGACAACTTTGGTATTTCTATAAACTGGTTGATTCATGAGGTCACAGGGGTCTAGTAATCTCTTAGGGTCTTATTAGGAGTCTTAGGATATGTTACTATCTTTAGAGGTCATAATAAATTCATAAAAAGCAAATAACTTGCATAACTAGAACAAGAATGCAACATTTAAGCATATAATAAGGATTATTGTGTGTAATGGTTCCCTCCAATGGTCACAACCTTTGAAAATTGGTTGGACCAATTGGATGAAGGTCTTCATAAGCCCTTACAAATGGGTGGAAGATAGAGATGTACTTTTTCTTTGAAATCAATAAAGAAAACCATCATTTTTTTGCAAAAACACTATTTTTCCTTACATTGTATAGACTATACAAATTAGGGGGCCTAAAGAATTAGCTTTTACTGAAGTTTGCTAAATCACCTTTCAAATGAGCCTACTCTGAGCTCTTGAAACATTGGGAGGCTGAAGTTATAAGGTTTTTTTGTAAAAGTTGCTTTCAAACCCTAACTACCTAGGCTTTTGAACAAAAATGTTGATTTCTCCCATTTCCACCATTGGAAAATTCTAATTTTTTGTGGAATGGGAGGTTTTCATATGTACTTTATGATTTTGGTGGTTTTGGGTTGGAGAGGATGGTGGTTGTAGGGAATTCACACTGAAGAGTTGGCATTACCATGTGACAACTCTGCTACATTATGAAACTCATGGATTTGCATGCATTGGGGTTTGAACCAATCAGTGAGACTTTGGAATCTTCCTTCCCTTGTCCTAATTTAACTTTTTAATGGTTTGGTTTTGTCTTTCCCTTTGGATTTTTGGTACTTCCTTCATTAAGGTGATCTAATTGAAGGAATTAGGCCTATGGAACAGTCTAGTTTTGGAAGGCTTGTAAATGGTCTCATCACTTGTTCTTTTTGGAATTTAACAAACTTCATAAAGGGTATTTTAAATGCTAATTAGCCTTTGTGATCGCTTGGAATATTTTTTACTTGCTGCAGATTTTGTCTTTGAAGGGCTAGTAGCCTAAAATGTTGCATTATCTGGATTGAACCATGAAACCCATGTTTAAGTTGTTGTTTGGCCTTGATTCTTTGGTTTTACTATCATACTGAACCCCTTATCATGCTGATCAACTTTATTTGTGAGAATCCACCATTCTTGGGGTGTTGAGTCAAGTTGTTAAGTGTCAAGTTATATGGATTAATGTTGATCCATTTGTGTTATTGTTGTGTCAAAGTGTAGAGGTTTGAGTATATAATCTATCCTATTGGGTTGATATCAGCATTGTGCTTAGTGTACCCTAACCTCTTCATCAATTGGTATCAAAGCCTTGAGATCTAAAGGCTTGAAGTTTTTCCACCATGTCTGAAGAAGAGGGAGATGAATTTTCATCAAGGATGACAAATGCGGAGATTGTGAAGTATCTCAAGGAGCAAAAAAAAAAGGAGACTGAGAAAAGAAGTAAGGATGATCTCAAGAATACTAAGATAATGCAAATGAGGGATGAAATAATCAAGCTTAAGGCAAATTTTGGAAGGAGTAGTGGGAACTCTAGTGATCTTGAACAAGTGAGTGATGATGAACCCCTTTTGGAGGAAGAAGAAGAAGAATGCCCTCCAGATCAGAGGCTACTTGTAAAGACTCTAAAGTCCATGGAAAGAAGATCCTTGGATGCTAAGTTTGATTTTCCCACTTATGATGGGAAGATGGATCCTGATGCTGAAATGGATTAGGTGAATGCCCTAACAAGTTTCTTTGATTGTGAAACTATCCCTGAAAATTAGAAAATGAAGATAGCCAAGTCAAGGCAAAGAGGGTTTCAATTGGCATGGTGGAACTTTATCCAAGATGATATGGTAGAGAGAGGCAAAAATCAAGTCTCCACATGGAAGAAAATGGTAGCCTTGCTTTGAGAAGCCTATGTACCTATAGATTATGAAGTGCAACTCCATAAGAGGAGGATGGGATTGAGACAAAAAGATATGGATGTCTCAACATATACTGAAGAATTCCACAATCTTGTGATGAAGTCTGGTATTGTAGAACTAGAAAACTTGAAGCTTGCAAGGTATTTGCAAGGGTTGAAGTTGTCAATTCAAGATGAATTGAGCCTAACCACCATAACCACCATCTAATAATGCTTCAAGTTGGCTTCCAAGGTAGAAGAAAGGTTCAAGAGGAGAAGTGAACAAGGTGGAAGAGGTAGAGGAAGGAATGACAGATCTGTAGGAGTTGAGAATCTGACTCCGATAATGTGCCAAGATCACCTATAGTGCAAATAGCTTGCTAAAGAGAAATCAAGGGAGCAAAGAGCTTGAAGCAAATACCGCACAAGAATATTTCACAATAGGAAATTAGAATTGCTATGTGAAAATGTAAAATGGAATGAATTTACAATGAGTGAGAGACTGCTTATAAAGGCCTCATGAAAGCTTGTAGAACAAGCTAGAAGGAGGTAGAAGATAAGGATGACAACTCAGCACACATCCACAAAAGGTGGAAAAGATAAGTATGCTAAAGGGAACAAACTCCCGTATTGTCAAAAACTAACCTCAACTACATGCATTAACCTAAGTAAGCTTAAGTAATAGAATAAATAATTAACAATTAATTAATTATTTACTCTAACACCCCCCCTTAAGTACAACTTAGGGGAATTCCTTAAGCTCACAAAACAAAGGAAAAAATGCAAAATGGGTCTCAACAATGAGGCCATTTTAGGTACCCAAGTACAATGCAACTAAATGCAACCTCTGTAAAATGGGGAAAGAGAGAAAACCCCATGGGAAAAACTCTCCCCCAAAAAGAGGTAAAAAAACATGCTGAAAAAAACATGAAGTGAAGGAAGGAATGCCTCAACCAATCACCCCAAGGACAACTTTTGTAACCCCAAGCATTGATCATAGCTGAAGAAAGTGTGGCGATGCAAAAGGCTTAGTGAAGATGTCTGTAAACTGACCGGCGGTAGGAATGTTCTCTAATGCAATAACACCATCCTGGATCAATTGATGGATGAAATGCATATGCAACTCAATGTTCTTGGTACGATGATGTTCCACTGAGTTGTGTAAAATGTGGATGGCACTCTGATTATTGCACCACAAAATAGTAGAGTGATCAGGAGGAAATCCAAACTCAATCATCAATTAACGAAGCCATAAAGCCTCCTGACTAGCAAGAACTATGGCCCTATACTCAGCCTCTTTAGATGAAAGTTCTCGAGCATGTTGCTTCTCGCATGACCATGTGATGGGACTAGAGCCAAGGCAAAAGACAAAGCCAAAAGTAGACTTTAGATCATCAACATCATCGCCCCAATTTGAGTTAATGTAGCCAACAATGTGTGGAGTCCCCATAGTGTAATGAATGCCATACATAAGTGTGCCCTGACTGTAGTGCAAAATATGCCTGGTAGCTTGCCAATGACTCTCATGAGGGTCCTAAGAAAATTGAGAGACTAGGCCAACCGCAAAAGAAAGATCAGGGCGGGTGTGTGTCAGGTATAATAGGTTGCCAACCAACTACCGATACAAAGTAGCATCCACTATGGGTGAGGAGCAAGAGGTAGACAAAGTAACAACCGACTAAAATGGTGTAGGAGTAGCCTTACAATCAAGCATGTGAAAGCAACAAAGCATGTCAAGAGCATACTTCTGCTAATACATAAAAATGCCAGTAGGAGACTGATGAATCTAAAGACCAAGAAAGTAGTGCAGAAAACCAAGATCAGTCATCTCAAACTGGTCCATCACTACATGCTTAACATCTTAGAGCATGGATGACAAACTACCTGTAAGGATAAGATCATCAACATACAAAACAAGAATCAGAATCTCATCACCAAGACACTAAATGTACACTGTGAGATCGAAATGGCAGCGAGTGAAGCATGTAGATAGCATAAATGAGTCCATCTTCTCAAACCAAGCCCTAGGGGCTTGTTTGAGACCATACAATGAATGTCAAAGCCTACAAACCAAGGTGGGATCTTGCACAAAACTTGGAGGCTGCTCCATATAAATCTCCGCTATGATATCACCATGCAGAAAGGCACTCTTCACATCCATCTAATAAACTAACCATCCCTGTGAAACTGCGAGGGATAAGACAAGGTAGATAGAATTCATCTTGGTGACAGGGGCAAATGTCTCGAAGTAATCAACACCCTTGACTTGCAAAAAACCCTTCGCAACAAGATGAGCCTTATACTTATCAATGGAACCATCAGTAGCATACTTAGTGTGATAAATCCACTTACAATGCACTAGTTTTCTCCCCTTAGGAAGAGAACAAAGATCCCATGTGTGGTTCTTCATCAAAGAAGAATATTCCTCCTCCATTGCATTATCCCATTCTAAATGTCCTATCACTTCCACAAAAGTTTGAGGATTAGTACTAATAGCGTGACTGAGTAGACTGGAACCTGTAGTGTGAGAACGAGTGAGATGAGATGTGGATGGGTCACCAACAAGAGATCCTACAGCCTCAATAGTAGCTTGAGCCCATTTAGGCATCTGGGGAGGATCCTATGGTGGAGGTATATTGAGATCACCATGATCATCATCCTCATCATCCATGAAACAAAGTGGAGATGAAGAGGGAGTAGTGGGAGCTGGAGGAGGCACTGGAGGTGAGGAATGTAATGCAGGAGGGCTCTCATCAAACTAGACATCCTATTGAAATAGGACTTCTCTAGAATTAGGATCAAATAACCTTTAAGCTTTTACATCCTCACAGTAGCCAACAAAAATTAGTGGTTGGCTCTTCAATTCTATTTCTTTCCTCTGAGCATCAGGTACAAATGCATATGTTGTACTCCCAAAAACTCTAAATGAAGATTAATCAGGCTTGACATGGGACCAAGCCTCCTCAGGAGTCATATGTCGAAGTGCCTTGTGAGGCATCCGATTCTAAATGTAGTTGGTACAATTGACAACCTCTACCCAAAAACATGAATCCATGGACCTAGACTAAATCATACAATTTGCCATCTCCCAAAGGGTTTTGTTCTTTCTCTCGGCCACACCATTCTGCTGAGGAGTGTAGGGCACTAAAAGCTGATGCTGAAGACCATGCTCAGAACAAAAATCTCTGAAAGCCTGGTTCACATACTCGCCCCCCCATTTTTTATGTGTATCTATCAAATAGAAAGTCCAGACTGCTTCCTACAAATGCCTTAAAAACTTGAAATGAGTCAAAGGCATCAGACTTGTACTTAAGAAAGTACACCCATGTGTATGTAGAGAAGTCATCAATGAATTTAAGCACGTATCTAGCACCTAAAAAAGATGGAGTAGGAAATGACACGAGGTCACTATGAATCAACTCCAAAGGTGCTACAGCACGAGTTGCTCATCCATGTAGAAAGGAATCCCTATGTTGCTTGCCAAGTGCACATCCCTGATAAACACCATCTAGACAAGAAATTTGGGGAAGCCCAAGAACAAGTACCTGTGTACTCATCTACTATACATATCTGTAATTAACATGCCCAAAATGTTCATGCCAAAGTCTACTTACTGAATCTATATGCGCAACTAAACATGAACCTGTGTCATTAGAAGACTCAAATCCATCAAATTTGTAGAGGCGTGATGCAAATTCAACACTCCCAGTGGCCACGATCATCTCCAAATCATGCAAGTCTTGAATAACCACATCATGTGGTGAGAACTTGACTATCTTCCCAGAGCCAGAGTGGCAAATCTAATAGACAGATAGAAGGTTCATTGAAATAGAAAGAACACAAAGTACATCCTGTAGAGAGCCCCCAGCCAAAGCAATAGTGCCAAAACCCAAAACTGAAAGTTATGAAGAGTTCCCAACTACAATCTATGTGGTGGTGCAAGGAGCAAGTGAAGTAAGCAATTGAGGAGTGTTTGTTAAATGGTGAGAAGCCCCAGAATCAAGAATCCATAAAGGCGCTGAAGTAGTAGCTCGTGCAAAAAAAGCATGACCTTTCCCTGTAGGTGGAGATGAAGATCAAGGAGCTAAAATATGATGCTCCTTCATGGCTTCCTCTAAAGCCTCTAATCATTTCCAACACCTAGAAACTGAATGTCCATATTTCCCACAAAAGCTGCAGTTCTCACTCAATTTCTTCTTGGTCTTGGAGGTAGACTCACCTGACTTTGAAGAATCTTTACCCTTGGGAGGGTTTGCTAGAGGATTAGCTGGAGGATCAGATTTTGATGTGTCTTTCTTTGATTTTCCTTTCTTATTTGATTTCCCCTTAAGATTTTGAGCAACCAAGGCTTGGCTGGAAGAGCCAGAGCCATCCACCTACTGGATCTTTGCCTGTTCCCTAGTCAACCTATCATAAAATGTCTCAAATGTAGGCATCCTATGTCTATCTCCAAGGGCATCCATGGTGGAGTAGAAAGTAGAAGAAAAGACTTGATACTACCCCTTCAGCTTTGAGAGTATCAAAAATATGCACTCAATATCCATTTTGTTCTTCCACATCACTGTAAAACTACACGTAGGGATTTGAACTTCATCAAAAATTCCTCAATGGTGGGAAAGTTGCTTGGTGACAAAGAATTCAATTTTGCATCCAACTGAAGTGCTTGAAACTCATTCACCTGTCCAAAAAAAGTCTAAAATTTTTGCCAATAAGCCCGTGGAGTAGTCAAAGCATCCAGGTGAAACAACAAACTGTCTAAAATGTTGAGTACAATTAGTCTCATGGCTTCATCCATCTTGTTCCTATGCTATAGAACCTCAAAAGGTCAAGTAAGAGCAAGATAATTCTCATCTAGACAAGACCATAGACCTCTTGACATGAGAAGCCTAGTCATTTGTGCCTTCTAGGTGTGGTAGTTGTGTGGTGTGAGACGGGTTATAGATGAATCCACCATTGAGAGAAAGAATAAGACGGAAGTAGAAGGGTCTTAACTGAAGTAAATTATAGAAAAGAAAGACACCCCCCCCCCAACAAACACACAAGAATATCTCCCAAATGCCACAAAAACAACTAAGGAAAGCAAAAAAACTAGAAAAGAACCTAGATTTGTTGATGCAGAATAGGAGGAAACACAAGCCTTGACTTTGATGTCAAAAATGGGAGCTCAAATGAACTTAAAATCTGACAAAACTAACACCAATGTCTCCATCTTTGAGTTAGCTTTTTGATGCTTCTTTTGGATTAGAAAAAGACCTCTGTATGCTCAAGTTATAGCCAAAAAATTGACTGCTACTTCAAAAATGCACCTTGCTGGAAAATTACAGTCACTGGCTTAAATTTGACACTCATACAGCCGTCATGGGACCGTTGCCAAAAAATGACGTCAGCCACCAAAATGATGACATCAATAGATGGAAAGATGACATCATCCTTTAAAAAATGACATCAGCACCAAGTACAAAAAAGTGACATGGGTGGCAGAAAATGATGTCAACCTATCTAAAAATGACATCACCTAGTGCAGGTGGCTCCCTGGCAAAGCTGTAGGGGGGTGCTGGCGGTGTATTTGCTGCAGTGGCGGTGCATTTGTTGCGGTGGTGCTAATGCGCTAGCCGCTAGTGGAGCAGAGTTTGAATAGCTGGCAAGTGGCCGTTGGGTGGCCACCAGGTGACACTTCGGCGCTACTACAGTGGCGCCCTTTTTTAATATTTATTTTTTATTTTTTTTCTCTATTCATCCATATGGCTACCTAGGAGACCAAAAAAAATTTCCAGAAAAATGCCTAAAGCCAAAAATGAAAAGTTTTATATGAATCTTAGCTGTAAACAACGTTTCAAATCCAATGGCAACATCCGTTTGGGCTGAAAATGCTCCAAAAATTTGCTCTACCCCCAATTTGAAGAAAAATTGCACAAACAAACTAGGGTTTGTGACTCCAAATTACGGCTTCAAAAATCCTTTGAACAAGAAGCAGCAAGGAGGCTCTAATACCATGTAGGAGTTGAGAATCCAACTCCGATAGTGCGCCAAGATCACCTACAGTGCAAATAGCTTGCTGAAGAGAAACCTAGGGAGCAAAGAGCTTGAAGCAAATACCGCACAAGAATATTTCACAATAGGAAATTAGAATTGCTGTGTGAAAATATAAAATGGAATGAATTTACAATGAGTGAGAGACCACTAATAAAGGCCTCATGGAAGCTTGTAGAACAAGCTAGGAGGTAGAAGATAAGGATAACAACTCAGCACACATCCACAAAAGGTGGAAAAGATAAGTATGCTAAAGGGAACAAACTCTCATATTGTCAAAAACTAACCTCAACTACATGCATTAACCTAAGTAAGCTTAAGAAATAGAATAAATAATTAACAATTAATTAATTATTTACTCTAACAAGATAAAGAACAAACTCTTGGAATAAGGAAAAATTAAACAAATTAGATAAGTCCTCTGATCAAGAGGCTAAAGAACAAGGAGAATCAAGTTCAAGGGGACATGCAAGAGGTAGAAGATCCTTTGGTAGGGGTAGAGGAAGGTCTAATAGGCCTCCAAAATGTTTCAATTGCAATCAAATAGGCCACTACTCCAACAAGTGCTCAGAGAAAGCAAATAAGAATGAAGGTGAGAGGAAAGCCTAATTGGTTCATGAGGAAAGAGACCTTGAAGTAGAAGAAGGCATAGCATTGATGATGAGCCAAGCCTTTTTTGAAGTTCCACATCCTCAAGAGCCTCCACAAGAAATAATTTGTTTAGAACAATGGTTAAATTCCAAGGAGAGGTATGTAATCTGCTCATAGATTCTTGTTCCACTGAAAATTTAGTTACTAAAGAAATGGTGCAAAAGTTAGAGTTGGTTAAAACTCCTCATTCTTTCCCTTATCATGTTTCTTGGCTCACCAAAGGTCAAAAAACCCTTGTGACTGAACAAACCATGGTGGAATTCTCCTTGGGTGACTTTAAGGATATTGTCCTATGTGATGTAGTGGAGATGGATGCTTTCCATTTGCTACTTGGCAGACCTTGGCAATATGACATGGATGCCACTTATAGTTGTAGGAAGAATACCTATACTATAATTAGGGATGGTAAAACTTATACCTTGAAACCCTTACCTAATCAAAAGCATGAAAAGGAACCTCTAGTTATTGTTGTGATGAGAAGGAGATGTTTGAAAAGATTAAAGAATTAGACCAAGGGTATGTGCTGATCCATAAACCAAGGGAGGAAACAAAGTCTAATAAAGTTAAACCAGTCCCTAAAGAGGTGCAAAAACTTCTCAAAGAGTATCATGAGATAGTGCAAACTGATCTACCTTCTTCCTTGCCACCAATTAGAGATTTGAGTCATCAAATAGATTTTATACCTAGTGCTTACTTGCCTAATAAAGCCCCTTATAAGATGACACCTGCACAAAATGCTAGAATTGTTAAACAAGTTAGTGAGCTACTAGCAAAAGGTCTAATACAAAACATTCTGAGTCCTTGTGCAGTGCCCACTATTTTGGCTCCAAAGAAAGATGGCAAATGGAGGTTGTGTACTGACAACAGGGAAGTCAATAAGATCACCATTAAATATAGGTTTCCAATCCCAAGAATAGAGGACCTACTTGATCAACTAGGGGGTGCTTCTTACTTCTCAAAAATTGATTTAAAATTAGGTTATCATCAGATAAGAATAAAGCTAGGGAATGAATGGAAAACAACATTTAAAATAGTAGAGGGTTTGTATGAATGGCTTGTTATGCCATTTGGATTAAGCAATGCACCTTCAACCTTTATGAGGTTAATGAATGAAAATTTTCAAGACTAAAATGGAAAGTTCTTGGTTATCTATGATATATTGATATTTAGTTGTAGTTTGGAAGAGCACCTTAAACATTTGAACATGGTATTCAAAAGGTTACAAGAACATAAACTGATTATCAACCTTGAAAAGTGCACCTTCTTTCAAAAGGAACTTACCTTCTTGGGATTTGTGATCTCCCAAGGCACTTTGAAGATGGATTCTTCAAAGGTTGAAGCAATAGTTAACTGGCCTCCTCCTAAAACACAAAGTGATGTTAAAAGATTCCATGGATTAGCCACATTTTATAGGAAGTTTGTGAATAATTTTAGCCATGTATGTGCTCCAATTTTAGATACCATTAAAGGAGGGAGAAAGAACAAGTTTTGTGGACAAAAGAATCGAATAATGCCTTTGAATAACTCAAATCTATGATTTTAAAATATCCTATACTAACCCTCCCTAATTTCAACAAGGTTTTCATAGTGGAGATAGACACTAGCAAACTAACTATTGGGGCAGTCCCAAGTCAAGATGGCAAAATAGTAGCATTTTTTTTAGAAAAACTAAATGATGCCAAGAAAAAGTATTCTACCTATGACTTATAACTTTATGCAATGGTTCAAGCTCTTAGAAAATGGAGACATTATCTCCTACCCAAAGAATTTGTAGTTTTCACTGATAACCATGAATTAAGCTTATTAAACTCACAAGATAAGTTGAATGTTAGGCACCTTAAGTGGATGAAATAGTTGTAGGCATATTCCTTTAGCATTAAGTATAAAAAGGGTCAAGCCAACAAGGTGGCTAATGCATTGAGTAGGAGGATCACTTTGGTGCAGCAAATCCAACTCCAAAGCATTGGGATAAGTGCTCTTAAGAACCTTTATAAAGTTGATACTGATTTTGGCCATATTTATCAAGTTTTTACTACATTAATGGGTAGGTATAATATTGATTTCTCTAAATTTCTCATTCAATATGGCCTACTTTTCAAGGGACATTAGTTATCTATCCCTAGGTGTTCAATGAGGGATAATATTATTAAAGAAAAGCATTATGGGGGAATGAGTGGACATTTTGGTTTAGACAAAACATTAGAGGTAGTTAGGAGGTATTACCATTGGCCAAAGATGCAAAATGATGTAAGAAAATTTGTAGAAACTTGTGTCATATGCCAACAAGCCAAGGGAACATCTACTAACCAAGGTCTTTACAAACCTCTTCCTATACCTTCTAGGCCATGGAAAGCTATCTCAATGGACTTTGTTATGGGACTTCCAAGGACAAAACAAGGGTGTGATAACATTTTTGTGGTTTTGAACCATTTTAGCAAAATGGCACACTTTATACCCTGCAAGAGCACTCATGATGCATCACATATTGCACAATTATTCTTCAAGGAAATTGTTAGAATTCATGGGTTTCCTGAGTTTATTGTGTCAGATAGGGATGCCAAATTCCAAGGACATTTTGGCAGAACTTTGCATAAGAAGCTGGGAAAAAACTTACAATATAGTTCTGCTTATCATCCTCAAACATATGGGTAGATAGAGGTCATAAATAGATCACTTGGAAATCTCCTTAGATGTTTGACAAAACAATACACACAAAGTTGGGATCTTTTGTTGCCACAAGTTGAATTTTCCTTTGATGACTCCTTGAATAGATCCACAAGTACAACACCCTTTCAAACAATCTATGGCATGCATCCCAGGGGTCCTATGGAGTTGAGGGAACTTCCAAATGTTTTTAAAATCAGTATTAAATGAGAAGAGTTGGGAGAGATGATAAAACAAGTGTAGGAATAGGTAAATGATAGTTTGGAGCAATCAACACAAAAATATAAGGCAATGACAGATAAGAGGAGAAGAGAAGTGCATTTTAAGGTAGGTGACAAGGTATGGGCTTACCTATGGAAGGAGAGGCTTCCCAAGGATCAGCACACCAAGCTTCAAATGAGGAAAATAAGGCCATGTACAATACTACACAAGTTTGGTGAAAATGCCTATGAAATCACTCTCCCACTATCTCTTTCAATTTCTCCTATTTTTAATATTGCTAATCTAACTCCTTTCAAAGGAAATGCTGATGTAATAGGTACTAATGATGAGGAAGAGACACATGTTGATTAGTTGTAGGAACTTCCACCAAGTTGTCCCATCAATTGGAGAAGATCCTTGACACTAAGATCTACAAGAAGACTAGACACAAGACTTATTTGTAGTACCTTGTCAAGTGGAGAGGTCTTCCTGATGCCACTTGGATGACAAAACAAGACATTATTAAACATGGGTACACTTTGGAACAACTAGCCTCAAGTGGGAACTTAAGTTTCGAATAGCCTAGGCAACATGGTGCAAGAGCACCCCATCAAACCAAGGATTCATAAGGTCTTCTCATATCAAAACAATGGTTTTAAGGTCTTCTAGGCCTTTTCAAATTAGATTCTAGCATTTTTGGCTATTTCTTACAATATGAACCTATTGTGTGAACCCTTGACAACTTTGGTATTTCTATAAACCGCTTGATTCATGAGGTCACAGGGGTCTAGTAATCTCTTAGGGTCTTATTAGGAGTCTTAGGATATGTTACTATCTTTAGAAGTCATAATAAAGTCATAAAAAGAAAATAAGTTGCATAACTAGAACAAGAATGCGACATTTAAGCTTATAATAAGGATTATTGTTTGTAATGGTTCCCTCCAATGGTCACAACCTTTAAAAATTGGTTGGACTAATTGGAGGAAGGTCTTCATAAGCCCTTACAAGCAGGTGAAAGAAAGAGATGTACTTTTGCTTTGAAATCAATAAAGAAAACCATCATTTTTTTGCAAAAACACTATTTTCCTTACATTGTACAAATTGTAAGGATCAAGGGGCCTAGAGAATTAGTTTTTATTAAATTTTGTTGAATCACATTTCAAATGAGCCTACTCTAAGCTCTTGAAACATTAGGAGGCTGAAGTTATAAGGTTTTTTTGTAAAAGTTGCTTCCAAACCCTCACTACCTAGGGTTTTGAACAAAAATGTTGATTCCTCCCATTTCCACCATTGGAAAATTCTAATTTTTTTGGAATGGGAGGTTTTCATATCTATTTTATGATTTTGGTGGTTTCTAGGTTGGAGATGATGGTGGCTATATGGAATTCACACTGAAGATTTGGCATTACCATGTGACAACTCTACTACATTATGAAACTCGTGGATTTGCATGCATTGGGGTTTGAACTAGTAAGAGTGAGACTTTGGAATGTTCCTTTCCTTTTCCTAATCTAAATTTTTGATGGTTTGGTTTGGTCTTTCCCTTTGTATTTTTGGTACTTCCTTCATTAAGGTGATCTAATAGAAGAAATTAGGCCTATAAAATAGTCCAGTTTTTGAAGGCTTGTAAATGGTCTTAGCACTTGTTCTTTTGGGGATTTAAAAAACTCCATAAAAGGTATTTGAAATGATAATTAGTCTCTATGGTCCCTTGGAATATTTTCTACTTGCTACACATTTTGTCTTTGAAGGGCTAGAAGCCTAAAATGTTGCATTATCTGGACTGAACCATGAAACCCATGTTTAAGTTGTTGTTTGGCCTTGATTCTTTGGTTTTATTGTCATGATAAACCCCTTATCATGCTGATCAAATTTATTTGTGAGAATCCACCATTCTTGGGGTGTTGAGTCAAGTTTCTTAGTTTCAAGTTATATGGATTAATGTTGATCCATTTGTGTTATTGTTGTGTCAAGGTGTAGAGGTTTGAGTATATAATCTATCCTATTGGGTTGATATCAACATTGTGCTTAGTACCCTAACCTCTGCATCACTTTCCTTTATGCTTTTTCTCTATTTTAGGAAATTTAGATGCATAATGACCAAACTCATTACTTGTCTAATATTTTTACCATCTTTTTCTCTTCTCAAAATAAGTGTTATACCTTCTTCAATCTTCTTTTCTTCATAGGATTTGGTTCTACTGTTACTAGTAAAATCTCCATGTGTACTTTTACTTCTAGACAGGCTTGGTCAAATATTTAGGGCACTGAAGGTTGTCTCAACTCTAGTTAGATCTCCAAATTATCTCAAAACTACTTTTGTTGCTTCCAATCTTCCAAGTAATGTCTCCATGGAAAGCTTCTTAGTACAGGGGATTAGTAGTTCAATCATCTAAGCTACTTGCTTGAATGATGGTGTTAAAGTTTTTAGAATCTTCTACACCACTTCATCTTCTTCCTTGGTTCCACCATATGACTTGATTCCTACAATAATTTCTAATATCCTACCAATATAGCTTCTTACAAATTTGTCTTCTAATATTTTAGCATCTTGAAATGCACATATCTAATTCTACAATCTTACTCTTTTGGTATGTGTATCACCTTCAAAAATAGATTCTAAAGTTATCCAAATATTATGAGATGTTTGAAATGACTTTACCTAACTGTATTCATTCTCTGGAAGAGCTGATAGTAAAGCTTCTCTAGCTCTCATCTTGCACATGAACAAATCTCTCTTTGCTTCACTACATTCTTCAAGTTTCCCTTCTTCAAAAATGGTCTTTTCACTTTTAGTCAAAAGCCAATAACCCGAACCCATACATAATAGATGAGCCTTCATCTTATCCTTCCAACTGTCATAGTTAGCCCCATCAAATCTAGGACTATCCTTTCTAAAATAATTTTCCATTGATCTCCCAAAGTTGCTAAGTTCATCCTTCAAGGACCTAACACTCTAATACCAATTGTTAGAATATATTTTCCACCAGTATAACTAAGAGGGGGGGTGAATTAGTTATCAAACTAATATAAAAAATATCAATACTATTGAACTTTAGCCATATGCAAAATATAATCTAAAACCATAACAAGATACTTATACACAATAACACTAGATATGTTAACTAAGGAAACCCTTGATTAGAGGGAAAACTCTAGTGGTGATGGTACCCACAAGATGATATACTAATATAAATATTCCTTGTTAGAGGATGGAACTTGTTAGGAGTCAATAACAACATTCAGTACATATCAGTTGCTATTAGGAGACTTTGAATCCTTGTTGAGAGTTGTGCCAACCCTGTTAGGAGTTGTGGAAGATAGTTGGACCCACTACCCAAACAACTTGAAGGGAAATATCAATGAACCCACTATCCAAATGATCTATATATTATTCCTTGTAGAATAATAAAAATGAATAGTATTTCTCCTTCCTATTTCCATCCTATCAACTAGAATTTTGCTCCTTCTAATCTTCTAACCAACTACAAATCTCACATCCAATAATCCATTGGATTTCTTACTCACATTTAGTAAAGACTCTGGTCCTTTTCAAACTTCACATAAACTTCAATCTTACATTCATTTTATAAACAAGGAAAACATCTTTCCTTTATACCATATCTTCAAAATAATTCCTTGAGTCAGCCTTGAGAATTTCCCAATTAATTATAATAAGATAATTTATTTATTTACAATTACAATAGCACTACCATCTCACATTCTATATAAAGTCTCACATGTATGACACTAGGGCATGTACATCCATTGACATCATCATTAGACTATCATAAGTCACTAGCTCACTACACATTACTAGATTATATCAATGCCAAGGGATATAATGCAAAAATTAGAAATCACTTCTCAGGTACTCTCTCTTTGTACTACTCTATTTAAATTAGGTACAACTTTTGTATGTCTTCTACTTATGTACTACACATTGACCCACATCATCATGACATAGTGAAGAACATGTTCATGAATGTGCATCACCATAAAATTAAGACATTGTTCGTATAACTAAGATCTTTATCTGCTACTCTATCAGTCTTCACAAACTTACTATTATATTGACATCAATGAAAAATATAGTGATGAATGCAACATGTCAATACTCTTCAATTCTTAGGATAAACTCCCAATGTAGTATCATCAGCATTCATGCTAACAATAAGAAATGGTTTACTCATATCCTTCATTATTTTTTTTGTATTAGGACATCAGAAATAGAATCAAAACTTCCATATGCATAGAGAATGAAATCCTTGTAAAAATCTAGATTAACCAAGGTTGGTGTTTATGGTAAACCCTCTTTAATAGTTTAAAATTATTATTACCCTTCATGGTGTAAGAAAACTTGGCAACAAAGAATATAATCATTTCCACATAACCCATAATAGATCTAAAATAGCCACAAAATTAAAATCCACATGCAAGAGAATAGACAACATACCCACAAATTGTGACACAAGATATACCCTGGGAAACCCTCATTGAGGGAAAAACCTAGCCTCCAAAAGCATCCATCACCATATATTATTTAGCAAAAATACCATTCCCATACATTCATGGAAGCCTTCATGGCCACAGCCACAACTGAACAAACTATGTCAACAAGCATGAATCCACACATCCCATGCCATGCTTTCAACCTTCACAAATCCTCCTTTGGCTAACCTGTTAAGCCTTGTCCCGCTTGACTCTTGCCTTTCTCACTCTTACTCTCTATACAACAACTACCCTTGTGGCTACTTATATAGTAGCAAGTCCCACAAAACCACTAAGTGGTATTACATAAACCATGTGCTAAAAACATGTGCTACCTAACCCACTAACCCCACATTTAATATTGGGCATTTAATTCTTTTCCCCAATATTAAATAATTACATGAAATATTATCACAATGTTACAATACAACTCATCAAGAATATTCCATGGGAATCTTTACATGTTGCACGTCCATCTAGGCACAACATTACATAACAAAATAAAATAATAAAATAACAATATTATGCAATGTGTGCAACACCCATTATCTCAACAATCTCCCACTTGTTGTATACATTGCATAGGGTCAATCCATAGCCACATAAATGAACAAGGGAACAATACCTCCTAGCACATCCACCATCATGGATCAAAATACACCAAGTGCTCCATCCTGGTACCTATAAAAAAAAATCAAAGTATCTAGCATCTCAAACATGAATGATCTCTCCTCCTATTATGCCACTACCACTGGACATACATAGAAGCCATCCAAAGAGAAAGCCACCCAACTTTTCACATTAGAAGATCATAAAATCCTATACCAACTAAAATTCCAAGAACAAAAAAAACCTGATCCAAAGGTAATCACATGTATCCGTAGTTGTCAAAATATCCATAGTTGAAATAGAACCCACAGCAAGTGCCAAACCCATCAAACTATCCATACCTCTAAGGTATAACAAGTGAATCTCATATCATCAACATATCCAATCTGCAACCTGCAATCACAAGCCTCAAGAGAAATACCTGCTACATATACACCAAGAAGCTCCCACTGCAAAAGATAATGTCAAATCTATAACCAATCCACTCACAACATCTCAAAGAAGTGAATCCATGTAGTATCAAGGACATCCACAATACATAAACCAATATCCTGCAAGAAAAACTCTCATAAAAAGTCTCCAATAGTCTCCCAAAATCTCCACAACCAATAGAGGAAAGAGATAAAGTAATAACCATGTCATCTCTCACATGACATACATGAGCAAAAACTAGTGATCACAATCTCTAACCAATCTCAAATCCAATGTAGGCAAAACTGAACATCCAAGAAGATAACCAAGACCAAGAGAAACCATGCAAATCATAACCTATATCATGTCCTTCTACACACACCTCTAGATGTAAACTGTGCAGGTATGATCTCCTCCATAAAACCCTAAAAAGAAGTCTCAACAACACCCAAACCATACTATATAACTAATCATGGATGTAAGCCTCTCATAAGAAGATTAAACTCAATAAAACCATTCCTAATCCAAGGAATATGCTCAATATAAAACCATCTCCTAAACTCAACCAACATAAAAACATATGCACATGGAGATAACCAATGCTAAACCATCTCTCAAATGAACCCTCCAGAACTAACTCATGTACCATAGCTCAAGATTCATATCCATGAAAGACAAGCATAAATATAATGCAACTGAGAGAAACAATGGGCCATACCTCTCAAGTAGAAAACCATCGAGTAGACCAAGAGTGGGGAATGAGAATGCTCATCAAGATACCCAAGTCTCCAACCAAGGCTCATCTATGAACAATCTCCTCTCAAGTCCATATCATGTGACTGCCCCTCAGACTTTCTGTTGAAACCATCAACCATCCAAACAAATACTTCTCTAATCCAAGAGAAATCAGCATCACCACCATCTCTAAGTATCCATGAGCACCTGTAACCAATCAATCCATGCCAACTCCAAATGCAACATAGAAATATCATGAAGTATCCAGCTTATGATCAGTGTGCTCAATACCAAGAAACTAAACCAAGGTCACTGTCAAAGTTCCAACCATGGCCTCAGGAACATAAACATGACAACATGATCTAACCATCTCAACCAAAGAGATAACATGCTCCACATGAACATATTATAACATGTCACAACTCTAACCGCATATCAAGAGTATACCATAACATAATAATGAAACCATCCTCATACCAAGGATAACATGCCAAATAAAAGCATAAATTATACCTTTACCAAGAACCCTGTGAGTTTTCAAGATGCAACCATCTCCATACACCATGAAGAAAACCATCTCCACATACAAGGAAGAACCATCTCCACACACCATGAAGATAACAAGTGCACCATGCAAATGTCAAAGATGCTTCTGCAGCAATAGGATCTAATACAAACCTCCAACATCTGCAAACACTCAATAAATATATCAATGCCAACAACTCTAACTCAACCGTGGTACCAAGTCACCTATGGCATCACAAATCAGGAACTAATCCTACACTGTCACCCTATCACTGTCACAAGCTCCCACTAAACCATGTATCCAAGCTATCCATGACATAATGATGAAAATACTATCCTCTAACCATGAGAATCAACCAAGGCATCAAACCATCAAAGAACTCAAAGTGCACATCATGAGCTCTTCAAAAGAAACTAAATAACCATGATTCTCAACCAAGAAGATATACCACCATAACTAAATTAGAAATCCAAGCTAATGAATATCAAGGATGTACCTGTATATCCAATCATGTCATGCCAAAATCCATAGCATCATGATCACATCCATGAACCAAGCATCTGACTCACAAAGTGTCCAACCTATCAGCATAAAATAGTCAACCACAATCCTCCAACATGACTGTACCTAGTAACAACATCTCATCCCTTCTACATGAAAATAATAAATCAGCAAATCATGTGACTTAGGGCATAGACAACCCAAATCAAAGCCACCAATCTAAATATGCATCAATAATGAAAGATCAATGGGCAAAGACAACCCATAACCAAGCCATAAATGCAAGTTGTAAGTATAGACCACTTACAACACTGCACAACTTGTAGATCCAACAAGTCATCATACATATCCAAACCAAACACTGATAACCATATCATCATGAGACCAATCTGAAATATGAACTGAATATACAATGACATCAAATCTTAAATCTCCAATTCCATAAACTCACAATGTTACCATAGTCAAAATATATCACCAAATAAATCATGCCAAACCTATACCAAATCTAAACCAATGTGTAGAGCTCTCCATGAGCTTTTTGTTGACTACTCAAAGTCCAAAATTTGACTCTGTATGCCCAAGTTATGCCACAATCCATGCTCAAAATAAATAACATCTAACTTTAGGGCTCTTAAAACCTACCAAAATTTCAAAATCACAAAACCAAACCTACACCATGTTGTAGTGCTCTGAATTAGCTTTCCAACGCCTATAAGAACTCTGAAATTTGATATTCTGAGAGAAAGTTATGGCCGTTTTACTAAGATAGTATTTTTACCATTTTCACTACGATTTTTCTTTTTTTCTTTTTTCTTTTTTTTGTGACGAAAATTCTGACAGGATTAAATTTGACGGTCATCATGGGCTAAAACCAAAAAACTCTTTCATTTCTTCTAAACATGGCCAAACTAGGGCATATTATATATCAAATTTTATGGAAATGTTGACCCGGATCCTATGGTGAGGTCTATTTTTACCTAGGAGGTCATTTCTGCAAGCTACCCCCCAAAACCCTCATTTAAATGAAATATCCAAAAAATCCTTTTGTCCAACAATTTCACATGCCCAAATATTTTAACATCCCATCATAATAGCAAATCCAAAGCCCTTAGATTTGAAATAAATCATTCATATATCTTGCCCTTTTATTTTATCCTCCCATGTATTCCCAACCTGGTCATGGGTTCAAATCTCCCCGGTGCCTTCCCGACCCGCGTAAGCACCTAGTATGTGCATCAAGCGGGAGATTTTTGGGTGATGCGACATGCTCCCTTGCCCACAAGTGGTTAATTATGTGGTGTTCCATGTTCCCTAACAGTCATGGTTTTTAGTGCAACGGCAAATGGGCCCAACACGTGGTCCAATTAAAAATATCATTTTTCTTCAAAATTATTATTAAAGGGTTTTAAAAAGAAGAAATATCAAACATAAACCACCTTAAAAAAATTACTCTTCCTATAAAACTTTCCAATCCTTTCTTCTAGCTAGGTAAATGTAGCTCCAATATCACCTTAACTCTTTTTGCATCAACTGTGATGCTTTCTTTAGACACAACATGTCCTAACAACTTTTTTGGATTAAGAGAGGTTTCAAACTACCTACATAATTAAAAACCCAACTTCAAAAGATGGTTATGTCATCAAGATATACTAGAACCATCTTGTATAATTTCCCTTCAAAGGCCATATCCATTTCCCTTTGAAATGTGGCACTTGCATCAGATAAGCCAAAAGGCATCCTTTGGTAGGTTATTGTGCCCCATTTTGTGGCAAAGGCTATTTTATATTAATATTCCTTTTTGACCTTCACCTAGTTATATCCTAAAAGCCATCTAATAAAGAGAATCTTATTGAAGCATTAAATACTTGAAGGATCTATTCCATTGAGGGTAATAGGTAGTGATCTTTTAGTGAACCCCTATTCAATTCTCATAAATTAACACATAGCTTAATCTTCCCATTCTTCTTCCTAACAAGGAATAGGTTGGAAACCCAACTAGTATGCTTAATCTAATAGATGGTACCCATTAAACCATCTTAGTTAATTCCTTAAACATCAAGGGTTCTAACTTAGGATTAAGGGGCTTTTGTTTCTCCTTAACATGCTTAGCATTAGGGAGAAATTATATTTTATATTAGGTTATTTCAAAATCAAAACCTTTAAGGTCCAAGTAATCCCAAGAAAAAACATCTAAAATGTCCTTACATAACTTAACAAATTCATTTTTTCTTGTTTTGAAAAGACTTTTCCAACTTTGAGAAATTTACCTTCAGCCACCTCAATGCTTTCATAATGTTCCTCTCTCACATGCAGACATGCCTTGATTTTATTAAGCACATCATCCATACTGAAAATTGACTCCAAAGTGACTAAGTGTTTAGGAAAATTATTGGACTCAAGCTAAATAATTTGATAATCATTATACTACTTAAATTTATCTTGATTTGAGACCCCAAAAAAAAAAAGTATCCTCTTCTAACATAAAATTGAAGATCTATTCATCATTGTCAAATAGTTTCTAATTAGTGCTATTTTCAAGAATGTATGGCCTTATCACAATCTTGATATACTATTGTGACTTCTCCTTATTAATTTTAGTAGGTATATCAAATTGGGCACCAATTGTTGCCAGCCTATCAGCTTGTTGATTCTTATTCTATGGAATTGAAATAATGTTAAAAGCATAAAACTCTTCAATAATGTCCCACACCTAATTATTATACAGCTTCAAAGTATCATTTCTTGTTTCATTTAATGTATTCAAATCCTCTTTTTTGTGCCTATTCAAGATCCTAAATCAATCCTTCATACTCTACTACTTTATTTGAGTAGAAAAAAGAAAACTAAAATGTAGAATAATACTTTTCACCTTGTGGTGATACCAACATTGTACCTCCTAAAGTAGCATTTTTTGTGCTTTTAAACCCATCAAAATAATTCCCAAAGTTCATTCTGATGCTTTGCATCCTAAGCTTTTGGTTTAATTAGATTTGGTATAACAATATATATCTAATGAATAATGTATATGGCCAAACCAACATTCTCACAAATAGAAGCATGATTTTCAATAGCTTGACTTATTTCCTACTCATCTAGTAAAATGTTAGGAATGCCATCTATGTGAGTCTATGGTTCAAGGATATCAATGTGGTCCTCTTTATTAAAAGAAACTAGGTTTTGATTTCTCTAAGGACATATGGTTCTATATATTCTTAAGCAAGAAACTCTGATTTGGTAGTGACCTTGGTATTATATCTAGTCCTAAATAACATGTATGACCACTTAGGCAAAAAATAACCCCCAATATTAGTTGTGAAATCTCTAGATAAAAAAAGTAAGAAATATGGCATAAGCATATCACATAAACATCCAATAATATAGAAAAATTGGGACATGCATGAAGAGTGAGACTTGTATCCTTAATGAGATCTACAATACCAATAAACAAAGCATCAAGTTGATAGCTCCTTTCTTATTAGGTTGATATTTCAGTCCTAACTAGTCATCTACCTTTTTAGGCATGAATGAGCTTGTAGATCCACTATTAACCATATAATTATGCACTAATTTATCACCACTAATCAATAAAAGATAAAAAGGAGTTTTGATGATACTACTTGAAATTTTTAATGCTTCCTTGTGGTTGTCCTTAATCACAGCTTCTTGGTCAATGTTAGTTAAAATTTCCTTGTGGGGTTCATTCATAACTTCCTTAAGAACCACCTTATTAGATAAGGGCTTCTTTAATAAGTTAAATTTCCCTAGAATAGCCAACATATCTAAATATGATCCTTAGTGGGAAGGATGGGATAGTTATTAGCATGTGTAACTTTGGTTGATTTAGCAATAACAGACCCTTTACCTTTATTTTTTGCTTGCTCAATTTTGAGAGCTAATTTTTTAGCTCTAGTTTTGGCTCCTACTTGTGAATCATCATTTATTGCACAAAACTCCCATCTTTAGTTGAGGAATGTAGTTTTATAAGTAGGCATATGATAGTGATGTTTAGTTGCATCAATAGGTCCATTTTGTTGTGATATTGATGCATATTGGGACATTAAAGCTTTGTTGATCATCTTGTTAGTGTAGGTAGTTTGATTATGTGACTTGTTACATGGATAACACCATTCATAATCTTCAGCAAGGTTATTCTACATAGGAATAATATCTATAATAGAATTCAAAGGTATTGGAGCATATGGCCTGAAAGGTCTTTGATTGATATTTTGCCTATTGATGGGGTTAGCTCGATGTGACTACCAATTCACTTGTTATTGCCTCTAGTTTTTCTAATAGAAAGACTAATTTCTAGCTTGATTTGGTTGCTAGTTGTATCTACTAAATATGGGCCTCTTATTCAACCACACACTTCAACATGATCATTATTTGTCAAGTATATAGGAATGAACATGGGATTGTTCATTCTAAATGTCTACACAAGGCAATCTATTTACTTCTATCCATATGGGGTTTTACTATGCACTTAGAATTGAGAGTTTGGTAACCAGACCAACTAGAGTGAAGGATTTAATCTAGATGAATGCAAGATTAACTTGGAATATAAATGCACTTAAGATATATTTTTGAGATTTTTCTATGCAAAGATATGAATTAATATATATGATTATGATAATTTAATCTATTGAAAGGAAGAACAAACTAGACTAAATGTATGCATATTTAATCTAGAATGAGACAATAAATCAAGTAAATGAGAGAAATCATTGAATGCACAAATGTTGAGCTCTCAAATTGATAGAGTTTTGATACTTGTCAATTGTATCCCCCCAAAATGAGAGGCATAAGGTCTATTTTATAGAATCCCAGAACCAATCAACAATTGAGATTGAAGTAAATGAACAGTTTAGATTAGGAGTTTAGTTCAACTAGAGAGTTTCCATAGTTGGAGTTAACTAATTTCTTTGGGAGAGAATAAGGAGTTAACTAATTTGTTTCCTTTTCTGATTCAAAGTTAAATCATAATTTCCAACTTAGAACTAGAGAGAATGTTTGAAGATTATATTTGATTTAATTAATTAAATGTCACGTCATAATTAAATATTCCAATTAATTAAATAATTAAATCTACTAATTGAGATGAGGGTATTTAATTAAAATCAAACATATTAAATTCCTCATGTCATGTGTATTAGCTAAAGAGGGTGAGTTTATTTAACTAAAGTGCTACAACTTATACTTAAATTAATTCAATTAGAAGGTTTGTTTAGCCAATTTGAGTTGATGTTTAGGAATTAAATAAGATATGTGATTATTGAAATTTTAGGATTTCGTTACAATTTGATATTAAGATCAAGTAGAGACAATTGGTCAGAAATGCCTAGTAAAATAGGACTTTTTAATCAAGAAATTGGTGTTGTGAGACTAATGCACCAAAATTGGTTCAAAATGGCAAGGTCCTAGTATTGGTGTATTACATTTGCCCCTCTATGAATTAATGTGTGAGAAGTGGATTAATTCAAATAATAGTCAAAAGTCTGAAGCATATAGCAAGAACAAAGATTGGCTTTGAGATTGATGGCATGAAGAACAATTGAAGAGATTTTTAGGGTTATCTATAGAAGGTAGGAGTCCAGATAGAACACCTAGATACTGGTCTAAGAGAATAAAGATTGTCATGATTCATAGTATTGTCCCTAGAATGAGACTCAATCCTTAAGATTCTGGGTTAGAATACCCAAATACCTATCCATTAAAAAATGACATCAAGAACTTGTCATAAATCATAGAACTATAACCAAAATTAGACTTAATAATTAGGAGTCTAAATAGAACACTCAGATACCTATCCATTGAAACATGACAAGATCAATCACAATTCATAGGATTGTCCCCATAATAAGGCTTAATCCTTAAGAATCTAGGTAGACCACCTAGATATATGTCCACTAAAAGATGATCGAAAGAGAAGTTAGGATTATCTCCAAAATGAAGCTTAAACCTCTAGAGTCCAAATAGAACACGTAGATACCAGTCCATAAGAGATATAAAGAGACCTATCATGAGTTGTGGGATTATCCCAAAGTGAGGCTTAACCCTCAAAACTTTAGGTAGAACATCCAGATACATATCCATTGAGCTATGGTATTAACTATCATGAGTTTGATCAGTTGATTGATAAATGAAAGAGATAGCATATGATGCTAGATAAAGGGATAAAAGATGCCCCTAGTGATGAAATGCAGATAGCAATGAGGACATTGAGTTCAAATTAGATTGAAGCAAGATTTGATTGACCCGATGTTATAATCATCCTGCCCCATCAAGAGCAAAATTGAAAGATGAGACATCATAATAATATTGAAGCATAGTAGTGTTGAATATATTGATGTGGTTAGACATTCAGATGAAAGTAGAACTAATCAAAAGAGTTTACAAAATATTTTGAGTCAATTTAGAATGATTTTGAGGTTTGTTTGTCCAAGTTTGACCAAGGTTGACCTTGGTTGATTATAGTTGACCAAAGTTGACTTTGGATGAAAAAGTTGAGAATTGTGAGAAAATATAGATATGGTGATATTTTAAAATAAATATTGTGTTAGAAAGATGGACTGCACAAACATTTAATTGTATTGGTCCCAAAAAAAATTTAATGTATTTTTGAGTTGTTTATAAGTGTTGGATTTTGATTTTGATCCCAAAAATGAGTTCAAAATGGTCAAATTAGCTAGAGGTGATTTTTACATCAATTGGAGCACTTTTCAAAATTAGGTTAAATCCTATATTAATGACCAAAAAGGTCATTTTCAAATTATTTTCACTTTTGTCTTTTTTGGAGAGGAGCTCTAAGCATCATGGTGGTCCTCATGTGTTCATACCATTTTGAGCAATCTAGACATCATAACTAGCCAACAGACTATAGACCACTGGTGAGTGACCAAAATCCCTTATCGATTCAATTTTTATGCATTTTGACCAATTTTTGCAACTTCTTAGTCATTTTTAGTTATTTGTTTGTCGATCACTTGTGTGGAAAATAATTTCCTTGTGTAGGATAATAGGAAAAACTACATAAGACTTTTCTAGAAGTACAAAGTCTCACATTTCCATGGGTTATGTCTCGCATTTTAAGTACCCATCACTCACATCAGATACCCTAGAACAGGGTCCATGCTTGCATCGATCAGTGTAAAAGTTTTCACGGGCCTATTTCATCATGTGGCAACTAGTGGAGTCTTAGTGAGACTTAGCATTAGTTTTTCTCCTATTATTTTCTCATGCAAAAAGTAGAGGTCATTTTTCTTGGTCACGAGGTCAAAATTTCACATTTTTTCATCTTGCAAGCATCTTTATAGGAAGTTGTACCATATCTATAGATAAGTGTTAGAATATTTTGCAATGTGTTATATATCATTTTGATCAATCAAGTACTGATTGTACTATGTTGTTTTATTAGCTATAGGTTAGTTTCCAAGATGTCACTTTTTAATTACATTATCTAGCCATTAGAGGACTAGTGAGACAGTTGGATTTCACTCAGGTGTCTCACTTGCACACATTGGCTTAGCACATCTCTATGAGATCCCTAATATTTAGGTGAATCATAGTTTATTGATAGCATTGGTGGAGCATTTCCATTCAAATATTAACACATTCCACCTTCTATTGGGTGAGATGAAAATCACACTAGTAGAAATATATAGGATTCTATGTATCCCCTTCCATGGCCCTTGAGTGAAGTATGACACATAGCTAAGACCATGGATACTAGCACTAAAGGAGGTCTTTCAGATGATATTATTTTGAGTTGGGTTGTCCCTTGGGATGAGTTGATACATCAACATGGATTGAGGCAACATTTTGCAATAGTACTAGTAGTATTTATTTGATTCTACCTAATGCCAAATAAGGGGCAGCATGGACTAGAGTGCAGATGGGGTAGGATGTTGTAGTGGATAATAGAACATATTACACACTTTGGATGGGGCCAATGTATTCTAGCACACATGTATCACAAGATGCACAAGAATTCCTATAGTGAGGTGAAGAGCATGGAATCAAGAGTGTTTGTTCTTCAAGTGTGGGCATGGGAGCACCTACCCATGATGAGGTCTATCTAAAAGGACCTTTAACATCCATAGGAGCCCTAAATATGTAGATATAGAGGAGACATGACCCAGCCTATCTTGGTTAAGACATCTCATCAGAGAGTCTAGCTAGATGATCTAATAGCACTAACATGGATAACATGGTGAGAGATTGAGGCATAGGACAATGTTTATCCACAACTGAGGTATATTTTTATTTTATAGCCACTAATCAAACTTTCTATTCAAAGTATTGAGTAGTTTTCTCTGACATGAGTGTGGAGATAGTATGAACATCCTCATAACATCTCATGGGAGTACTATGCATATGCTCACTTCATCGAGGAGGTGAAGAAGGGTTGTTCTCTAAGGTTAGATCATGGAAACGTATGATAGATGCCTAAGATCTCACCATTTCTAGGTGGGAATACTTACCAGGTGTTATAGATGGTGGGTTACTCTAGGGTAGAGAGAGTACTTTTCTAGTCACCCCTTTTTGAGATTCATAGATCTAATAGGGATGGTAGCACCAATACAAGGAGTTTTAATGGAAAAGTAGGTAACATAGATCCTATTAGTACTGTCAGGATAGTAACATGGATAGTAATAGTCATTAAAATAGAGAGTGACCTATGTCCTTATTCTTCCACAATAGATGAGGATAGATTTGAGCAATGGTAGCAGTGGGTCAAATCAAAGATGGTCTCAAGGAGAGATGGAAAGCTTAGGTGTGATTGGTGAATACTCTCAAAGGGAGAGAGTGGAGGACCAAGCATAGTAGAGAGATCGGTAGGGTGAGTAGCAATAGATGGGTGGAGTCAATGAGGAGATGCCTAATCAGCCACCATAGGGACCTTAGAAGATTTGCTAGCTTAGACATAGGACAATCTCTAATAATCTAGGGAGAGAGAGTGAACCATGCACCAATAGATGGGAGAGTTTTAGATCTAGGTCACAGTGCAAGATGTATGGCTAGCAAAGTGTGATGAAGATATATGGGAGTTGAGAGAAGCTTAAGCATTAATAAGAGGAGACTTTCCACCAGACTTCCTAGGAAATGTACTATTATGTTTCATATTTTAGAGTCATTCTTGATATTGATAAGTAGGTTCCTCAATTCTTTGAGTATGCATGTGGTTCTTAGGGTGTGACTCCTCTAGCAAGACTAGATGTACCTTCTCTTCCACCTCTTGGTGATAAGGGGGAATGATGTAGTTAGCTCACTCTGTTCTTGTCAAATTTTGGGATGTATATCATGTTGTATTTGATGTATTAGAATCACATTTTTGCATCAATAAAATTCATTACTTGATAGGGCTCAAGTAGCACACAATTTCATATCTCCCCCCCATTTTGACCTATATATATATATATATATATATATATATATATATATATATATATATATATATATATATATATATATATATATATATATATATATATATATATATATATATATATATATATATATATATATATATATATATATATATATATATATATATAAGAGCTCATTCTGATTTTGTCTATATGATGTTCATACATGAGATTTTATGTTTTATGGATGGATATCTTAGATGATATGAGATATATATGCATACGTATGCAAATGCGATGAATTAGACATAGATACATGATGTATGTTTATGAGATGAGATATAGATGATGTGATTCTTCTATGCATAAGTGTAAATGGATGTATGATAATGTAAAATGAATGATCTCATGCAGGTTTCACTTTTGTTTTTTATGATAGATGTTCAATAAAGTTCTTGAAGATCAAATATGGGATTGAACACTTGTGAAATCGAGATGAAAACATGATATGCATAAGAAGCCTTCTACCTCTGTAGTTAATGAATGCAATCAAATGAGTTACCAAGATAATGTCATAATTCAAATCTAAAATTAAATTCAATCTTATGCTAGATGCAATCCCTAGGACTTGGTTACTGAATTTTATTAAGGTGACCAAATGTCATACAAATCTTACTAATATTGCTATCATGAGAATATGAATATGACATTCATCATAGTTTTGTTAGAATAGGATGTAAGCATTAAGGCACAAGAAGCTAGAATAACCAAAACATATTTTTATGTTGATTTAGTAAGTGAACATAAGCATTAGAAAATAAATGCTAGGATGACCATAATATATCTTGCATACAAGCAGACCAAACTTTCAAAAGATCCCTCTCATGCTAATTAATCTTTAAGTATTATGTCTATGATGACCCTTACATTTGTAACCTAACATAGTAGTGTGCTATACATACTCATAGTGACTCATACATTCACTTCATAGGATGAGTACTAATATTTACTATAGCATAGAGAGTTCACACAAACAAACAAGGAGAAAAACCAACCTCATTGAATTTTCCACATAAAATGAGTTGAGGTACACATGGTAATCCAACGTGAGATAAAGGCTCTTATAGTGGAAACCCATTTTATATAGATCCTTTCAATCATTGGAAGTAAACCAAAAAATAGAAAATAAAGAAAAGATCATGCCTCTAATCCTTGCTCCTCTAGTTAAGATAGACATCCTTGAGTTCCTCAAAGGGGAATGACAAAGAAAAATCAAATAACACAAAGAAAAGATCAGCCTAGCTCAAATAGTTTCAATTTCAATGTTAGAGGGTTGATGTCAAATTAGAAGTTCATAATGTTTGTGAGAAATATCTTTAGTAGATGAATCATAGTAGGTAAACTCAGTTAGGAAAAATAGTGACTAAGATTCAAGAGACTCTCTAAGAGCATAAGACATTGGCCTATAGACTAGGCAAGTTTCCCCTAGACTATGACTAGTTTCAATCCATGTAGGTATGAGCAAGATTTCAAAGATGACTGAGAGCTATGCACAACTGAGAGCAGCAAACTAAAGCATGAAATCATGGAAAGAAAAGAACTTAAAGTAGGAAAGAGACTATATAGAAACTAGGAGGTGTGATGCTAGATGGAGCACTGTAAACAAGAGATGCCTATTTACTAGGTTTTCACCTTCTTGGTAGAAATTCTATTTTTTCTTCCATGACGTATATTTGTCAATTTTTTATCAATGACTCTTTTTCTCCTTTTTCAAAAAAAAATTCAATTTTTTCTCTTTTTTTGTTCTTTTGATTTTTTAAAATTTCTTGGTATTGTCATGGTGCCTATAGCTAGCTATTCACCAAAATAATAGATATTTATTGTACTTTTTCCAATTTTTAGACTTTTTTCTAGGATATTTAGATATGTACAAAGAGCTTCAAATAATATCAACTGTATAACCTTTTTAGGTGAAGAGGGTTCATCATCTCTTTGAGCATCTCCCCTTTAGTAGTTGAGATTAGATAAGTGCCTAATCCAAACACAACAATGACAAGATAAGGACTAAGACAATTCAACTCAAACTTTCACTTTTGTACTCAAAGTTGTTAATTTTTAGGGTTCTCTCTCAAGATGAGATCACCCACTTAGAAGTCACATGGTTTAACTTTCCTTTTGTATCTCTTGGACATCCTCTTTTGATAAGCTCTTAGATTATCAAATACCACTTTTTGGCATTCATCTAGTAGTTCTAGCTCTTGTAGCTAACACATTTTATAGTTATCATCAGTGATGAGGCCCTTCAAAGTGACTCATGAAGTAGGAATCTTGACCTCAATTGGAAGCACAACATCTACCCCATATACTAAAGAAAAGGGCATTCCTCTTATAGGTGTTTTGATACTCGTTCTGTAAGCACATCAAGCTAGATTGATTTGAAGGTTGCAGTCCCTTCTAGATTTATTGATTGTGCAATGTAGGATTTTAAAGATAGCCTTATTAGATGCTTTCTCTTGTTCATTATGCTAGGAATACTAGATGGAAGACTAATTTTGTGTGATTTTGAACTTTGAACACAACTCTTTCATGTCCCTTTTTTTTAATTTCCCACCATTGTCATTGATAATAAAGTAGGCTATAGCATACCTATAGGTGATGTAATTTAGAATGAACATAGCTAGAGTTTTTCTAGTGGCTTCAGTAAGATGGGATGCCTCTTCTTTGTAAAGTAGTATGTAGCAGTAATAATGAACTCACATCCATTTGAAGAAGACAGATGAATTTGACCCACCAGATCAAAGGCCCATTTCGAGAATGGTTAAAGCATGATGAATGAAATTAGCTCCCTGGCTAGAGTGTCAATCAAATTTGCACTACTTGCAAGACTTAGTGTATTGGATTTCCTCTTTCTCCATTTATATCCAATAGTAACCAACTCTAATAAATATGTGAGCTAGTGTTAGGCCATTTGAGTGGGATTCACAAATGCCTTCATGTACCTTAGCTAATGCACATTTTGATTCTTTGAGTTCTAGACACCTAAGGAGTGTACCACCTGGATCTCTTCTAAATAAGTTGTTGGCTCTGATGACATACTATGAAGCATTTTGGGTATTGTAACATTTTGATTATGGGTCAAAGTATCCTAAACAATCTAGTCATGCAAATAGGATTATATGTGATGGTAGTGAGATGAGTCATGTCCTCTAACAAAATATATCATCTGGGATTTAGGAGGGTCATAAGAATGTAGGATAATTTTTCCACCAAGAACTCATTTCTAAAGTCATTTTTTTTGCATTTGTAGTATGGAACCCAAAGTGTCTATGGAATTAGCTGTCTTGTTATCTTCTTGAGGAATTTTCTAGAAAGAGGCATGTGCAAAGTACTTCTTCAGATCATCAACCAATATTTTGTAGGGCATATATTTTCATACTTTTTTTGATAAATTTCATTTACCCATTGATTACCAACTATGAGTCTCTGAAGATATTTAATTCATCCACCCTCCATTAAATGACAATATTCATTCCATTGATTATGGCTTCATATTCAGTTATGTTATTGGTATAAGGAAAAAGAATCTTGTATACCTTAGGTAGAGAATACTTTTGTGGTGTGATGAAGAGTATTTTGGAGCTTGATCCTTGTTGAGTGAATGATCCATCAAAGAACATAGTTCATGTTTGGTGTGTTAGAAGCAGAATGGACTTATTAGGGAATTCAATATTCATTAGTTGGTGGCTTTGCAATGGTGCTTCTGGTAGTTGATCAGTGATCACTTTCCCTTTTATGGATTTTGTTCCACATACTCGATATTGAACTCACTTAGTATCATTACCCATTTTTCTAGTCTTATTGTTAGAGTAGCTTTTCTTTGTAGATATTTAAATGGATCAATCTTTGCAATTAGTCTAGTAGTGTGAGCAAGCATGTAGTTTCTCAATTTTTAGGAAGTAAAGACAATTTCTAGACAAGCCTTCCTAATGATATTGTAATTCACTTCATATGATACTAAAGTATTACTAATATAGTAGGTAGCTCATTCTTTATTATTGTGTTATTCTTGAGCCAACAAAATGCCAAAGGATGAGTCAATTATAGAGACACACAAAATAAGTGGCTTCCCATCAGTGGGAGGCATTAGTATAGATGGTTTGGCAAGATAGTATTTTGTTTTTTTTAATCTCTAATCATATTCTTCATTATAGTTGTATTTCCCACCCTTGTGCATATTCTTAATGAAGGGTTGTGGTTTATCTAGTAGTTGTAAGATGAACCAATTAATGGACTAAAGTTTTCCCTGTATTCCTCTCATCTAACTAATGTTCCAAGGTGAAGGCATTTATATTATATCTTGGACCTTTTTAAGATCCACCTCTATGCCTTTTTCTGAAATAATATCCTAGAAACTATCTTGATCTAACACCAAATGTACACTTCTTGGGATTCAATCAGAGACTAAACTTTTCCATGTGGTCTAATATAGGTCCCAAGTCTTTGAGATGAGTACTTTTCTTCATTATTTTAGCCAAAGTATCATCAACATAATCTTCCATTGTTTTAACCATCATATCATGAAAGATTGTTGTAACAACTCATTGGTATGTAGCTCTAGCATTCTTTAGGCCAAATGGCATTACATTCCAACATGTCCCCAATGCACAGATGATGGTTGTATTTTCTTGGTCTTATATCATAATCTTGATATGTTTAAAGCTATATATATCATCCATTAGTGAGTACATTTCATACCCTTATATCATGTTGACTATCATGTCACTGTTACATAGTAGAAAGTCATCATTCTGGCATGCTTTGTTGAGATCCTACAAATCAATATAGACTCTAATAGGTTTATCATGTTTATAAATAGAAACTATGTTTGATATCCATTTAGTATAGTCAATGGCTTTAATGAATATAGATTTTAATAGTTTTTTCCAATTTATATTTGACCAAAAGTGCCACATGAGGGTGCATCTTTTAGATCTTCTATTTAATGGGTTTTACCCCTACTGCAATGGACAAGTGATGCATAATGATACCAAGGTCTAAACATAGAATATTTGAGTATCTCCAAATGAAGTTAGTTTTATTTTCCTAGAAGAAAATAGTGAACTCTTCTTTTACTTTAGGTGGCAATAACTATGCAAGATGTATAATATGAGGATGTTCTTTAGTACCTAGATAAACTAGTTGCATTGGTCCTATTAGCACTCATGACCATTCCTAAAACTAACTTGGAATTGCATCTAATATTCCATCCTTAGGCACCTCGAAGAGGTTTTCACCTTTGGATACATCTTTTTTTTTTTACTATTTTAAGATCTAATACTACCACAATGTGGTTTTCACCATCAAAGCTCCTATCATTTTTCTTTTTGGTTGTATGACTAAGATATTTGATGTCATCTTCAATCATGTTTATATTGTGTTCATTGGTGGAAGAAATTACTAGTTTTACATTTTTTAGGTAACAAGCAAGAGCATAGTAATTCTAGAATATATGGACTTCACTAGATATTGTTTTGGAGTTTCGGTCTATTAGCTTAGGGTAGGTGAGTGAAAGAGAAGTGATGGGTTCAAGTGTGTTCATGGTATAGTCACCAAATGCATTAAAAAATAAGTAAAGGCCTAGCATGATTTTTTCTTGAGGTATCTTCAAATTCCTCTGAGTCCTAACAACATCAACCAAAGGCATGTCAACATTAGTAGAGTAAGACTCATCAAATCAAACCCTAGACGAATCTCCTACTTTTACTTAGTTTTCATATGTATTTACCATTTCTACATCTTTATCATAAGTTGTATATCAGAGAGAGTCAAAATTGTATTCTCAAGAATCAGTGCTACGTGGAGGGAGATTGCATTATTCTCTAAGAGTCATGGGTATCCATCTCCACTTTTAATGTCATCTTAGTGTTTTTCCTCTATTTCAATTGATTTAGGGGAGTAATAGTAGAAGTTGTAGTGGAATCACTATCATTTTTAGCAGTACCAACATATGGTACAAAGTCATTAAGATCTATAAATAGTATAGAAAGATCTAGTGGAATAGGATAAGGAAATGCATCATCATCATTAGAGCTTTCTTCTTGATTTTTAGACATAGACTGATATTCAAATTCAGGTGGACTATCAAACTCTAGCACAAATTTGTTAATCCCTAGATGAAAGGGTACTTTCTTTAATCTTAGGCCTATGGTATCATGAGGCCATCTAGATGTGGCTTCTATTGGATAAATTATAAGTTCATTGTTTCACCCTATAGGACTATTACCTTTATGGCCAAGGCATTTCATCAATTCGAGACCTTGTCCATATTTTTTTGGGGTTATTTTGTGAGATTGAGCTATGGTGTCATCTAGAAACTCTTACCTATATATCCAAGTAGAAATGGCTCTATTTTCATCTTTATCTTCTTAGGGTATAGTGGCATGTACAAAAGTGTCATCAAACATAGTCTTAAGTGGTACAACAGAGGTTTGCCTCTCCTTAGAAGGTCTACCATAGTGACAAGGAGATAGTGCAAGGGATGTCATGGATATCACTGGTTCCATTTGATACTTTCCCATACCAATTTATTTCCACTTGAGAGTATTTACCATTTCTTTGAGTTTGTCATTATGGTATTCAGTGGACTCTCAATTGGCTGGAACAAAGCTACCAACAACTTTAGAAAGAATGTTGCAACTGTATTTGGTGTTAGTGGGCATTATCAGTTCTGCTACCTAAAATGGAAACTTTATGCATTTGTGATAAGTGGAAGGAACTGTCTCCATCTCATGAATCTAAGGTCTTCCTATAAGTATGTTGTATACTATAGGTATGTCAAGGATGTGACATATGGCATCTCACTCTATAGTTCCTACTATAATAAGAAGCATAGAAAGACCTTTGGATTTTTTTTCTTCCTCATCATATGATTTGATGTTGATTTTCCTATGAGGATCAATGGACTCCTCATCACAACCCAATTGAGTAAGAAAACTAGTGAAACATATGTTAAGATCAACATCATTATCTATAAGCATACAATGGACATATTTCTGATGGATCATGACTTTGATATGCAACGGTTAGTTGTGAGGATGACTCAAATAATTATTATCCTCCTTAGAGAAGGATAGGTAGTGAGGTAAAGTTAGGTGACCCACCATAGATTGAAACTGACTGATTTTAAGATCCTTGAGTATGCAAATATTTTAATTAGTTTGAAAATGGTTATTAGAGTGTTAGTTTGTTCTAGTTGTTCAAGAATATTGCAGTTTGTAGTATTAGAAAATTTTGCAAGTTTTTTGTTCTTTTTGTTTGGATATGAAAAATCTTGTCTTTGAGTTTTTCAATTTCAACAGAAGAAGGTGTAGGGCCTTTGAGCATTATTTTGGTATGAGATCATGTGACAACATTAGTGCAAAAATATGATGGTCCTTTATTAGATTTGAGAAGCACAACTCCTCTAAGGATGAATGGAATCTTTGGTTTTGCATTGTAACTTTTCTCTTTGATTGTGATAACATCATAGTATTCAAAGTCTAGATGCTTAACCATATTATCACAGTATTTAGAGTCTAGATGTTTAACCATATTAATTACATTGTCATCATTGGTATATGTGTAGTTGACCTTATTTTTATTTTTTATTTTAGATGTTTCTCCCTTTTCATATGGAGGAAAGGGTTCTGTAAATTCTTTATAATCTAAGTTCTTATTATGTCCTCCCATGACTACATCATAATAAGGTCCTGAATCTTATGTCTCAAATTAATTCAGTTGTTGGTTTTATGATCTTTGTTTTGGTGGTAATGACAATATGCATTTTTGTTCCATCATTTAGGCCTCAGTTGTAGATCATATAGATGATAATTTTCTAGAGGTACAAGAATCTAATTTTGAAGAAGTTTCTTGTAGACCACTTCAAGAGGTTCACCCAGAGGTTTGTATTTGCATTTGAGTCTAGAAGCCCAAGATGTGTTTTGAGCACTATTTCAAAATGGTCTAGTGTCTATAGTAGGTTACTTAGTAGCTTTGGTTGCATGTATAATATTTGTGAAATTGAAAGATTCCTTAGGAGATTTGGGAGTGATATTTTCCACTACTCCATCATGTACCACATCTCAATTTTTGTAAATGTATTTGAATTTGTCTTTGCTACAGTTGGACCCTTGTTTGTTGTCTTTATATAGGGTTAAGTCACCTTTATTAACCATGAATTCCTCTATGAAGATAAATTGTGTGAACATATCTTAAAATTTGTGTTTTCCTTGAAGTTGTAGTTTATACCTAAAATCAGGTAAAAGGTTATCCATGAATATGTCAAAATTCTCATTTTCAAGTATCTTGTGAGAATACTTGGTGTATGGTTGTCTAGATTATTGGTTAATAGTTTGTCCCTCTTGCTAACTTGGATTTACCTTGACTCTCAATGACCAAAATATGAGGAAACAATCTACCTACAATAGATTGGATTAGTGCACCTACTATATCACTAATCCTTGAATTTTAAGGGTACAACTCCCCTCTACAAAGATATGCAGTGAATTGTGTTTTTAGTAGATAAAAGGGGGGATGCTCTTAACTTGAGAGAAATAAAGGCAAACTAGGATTCTCATAACTACAAAAACATTAGGTAGAGATATATTTTGGCAACCTATTATACCTAATGGAATGGATATCAAAAGATACCTTAAAGCCCTTGTAATACTATTCCTACTCTAATCTAAATAAAAATTAGTCTAACTGAAATGTAATCTAGGGAGAGAGTAGAGATGCACATGAAAGATGAAATAAAATTTACCTTAACTGATAACCATTTACCAAAATGGAATCTAGCAAGGAATTAACAACTCCAAATGTATCTGTCCTACAATCCCATAGAAAGTATTTTGAGATGCAAGGTTATTTCAGCTGAAGGAGACAATGAAAGGAACCTAGGCATGCTAGTCCTAAATAGAATCTAAAAATCACATTACCTAAATAAAAGCATCATAGAAATCCTTCATTCCATCTAACTCTTTGATTCTCACTCAACATCTAGAAATGCAAGGGGAAAAGCTATGCATAATTATCAACCTTTGTATTAATAATGAAAGTTATATTTATAGGCCTTTAGATACCTGGCCATTACAATTAATTATTACATTTTGAAGCACTTGAACCATTCAGAATAGGATAGACAAATAGTCACCTATTATATAATCATACATCATATAAAGAAGAAGAAAATGTAAAGATAAGGCTAATAATGAAGCGTCACCCAATATTTCTAGTGTGATCTTGGCAATTGACCTTCCTTATTGAAACCTAACACCACCCATGGCTTTTTTGATCCTTGGATTGCCCTAAAAAATGTTCAATCTTCCTTCTATGCCATCAATTACATCTTCATGTTCTAATAAACACCCAATTTTAAATTACCACATGATTAAGTCTTCATGTGTTGAAAAAGAAAATGCCTTTATCTTCTCCTAACATATGGCACTTTTTAATTTGTTTTTAGGATTAAACCCTTTAGAATGATGTTTTTCCTTTACTTTGTCTTGGGAGACCATTGATTATGGGCCCACTAAGACACATGTCCAATGCTCACATTCTCACTGTGGTTATTCTTCATGAACCTTTGAAAAGGAAGAAAGTGACAGGTGTTGATTTACTTTTGATCAACAAATTCCATAAAGTGAAGATCCTTTATAATGGTGTTAAACTCCAATCAATCTGAGTGTTTAATATGGACAACTTTTTTTGATGCATTCCTTTTTGTGGCCACAACTAAGTTTAGTCCCACCATCTCCATGTGTTGAATGCTCACATTCTCACTTTGGTTATTTCTTGTGCAACTTTATAAAGTGAGAAAGTGACAGACATTAATATTTTAAGATCTAATAGCTAAGAAAATGCATCATTTGACATCACTTAGAAACCAAAGAGGGTCCCATAGGGACAGGTGTCAACTCATCACTTCCTTACAACATGAAATCTTAACTGATCTATTAACCCTGTGAAGTCGTGAATAACCATTTGAAGTTAACCATTTCATTCCATTATAACCTTGCATCCCTAAATTTTAATAATAGATTTAGCCTTGCAAGGATGTGACCATGCCTATCTCCTCTTTAAAACTCTGACCTTGGGTTAACTTTAACTACTTGTGAATTAACTATGGCTTAAAACTTGACAATCCTGAGTTACTTTTTTATAGCTTCTCCACATTAATTCAATATTAACTTTAATTTCTTGTGATGTTGTGATGTCTTAAACTTTAACCATCATGTTAACCCTTTGCACCATCATAAATTGAATTTCATTAGGCTAGAAATGAGTCATAATCATGTGATCTTTAGCTTTCACTACTTTACAACTTGAAAATCCTTTAACTGCATTACTACCTACAATAGAAAAATCATTGGCTATCTCCTTTTCACAACTTCACAACTCCTTTGAGAGTTAACATAGACACCTTGCGCCACTGTGATGACTGCATAATATATTATTGTCCTATTTCATAGCTTTGCCACCAAAGAATTTAATTTCTACTAAAAGTGTGAAATGATGCAATAACCATGTGAAATTCACTACTACCATCCATTGCAACCTTGCAACATGAAGCCTTAACTCATCTCTTAACCTTGTGAAGCCACAAATACTTGCTTTTGCTCCTTCATAACTTTAACCTCAAGTTACTCTTAACTATCAATGACAATGTGATGAAGAACTTTTCTACTTCATAGCCTTAACTCAAGGTTAACTTTAAATGTTTACAAAGATGTGATAGCCTTAGATCTTAATTGGCATGTTAACTCTTTGCACCATTGCAACTTAAATTTCTTTAAGTTAGAGTTAAGTCATGGCCTTCAATCTGATTCAGATTTTAAAATTAGTAATCCATCTCTGAGGGAAATTGACCTTTCAACCTATGACATGGACATTTAGATGTATTTTTAGCCATTGATTTGATTTCCATATTTTCTCTTGCCACCTTTGACCAAGGTGTTTACCATTACTAGATATTTGATCTCTTCCTCTACATTAGATTCAAATTCTTTTCTTTCTAACTTGTTTCCATGATTTTCATCATATCCTCTAGCCTTGATCATAGTGTTCTCTATTTCCTTTTGCTCTAAATATAAGTGTGATCTTCTTTTTGAATGCATCATGTCTTCACCATGAAAACTTGATTAAATCATTAGGATTTTAGAATAACTTCCCTCTCATATAGGAAATGCATAGACTTACCCTCCCTTTCCTAATCACCTAATATAAATGAATGCACTAGATTGCTTTTGAATGTCCACCTAGTTACATACAAAAGGATATATGAGAAGAGAAGTTCCTTAAGGGAAATCCAGACACAGACATGACATCACATTGACACAACTCTAATTCTATAAATTTTTAAAATATAGGGGAACTAAAAGTTCTCTAATAGTTGGCTCTAACTTGGGGACTTAGGCATGTGAGTTCCTAAGAAGGGACCTAGATATCTCATGGTTTTTTAAAGAACTCAAAAAAAACACACACAACAATAGACTACCTACTTCCATTATTATAAAAAACACCAAATAGCAATGATTAATGTCTTAGTTCATTGGGTTATAGAGTCTTAAATAACATGGGGGATGCATTTGTAATTGGGTGATGGGGAAGTAAGGTAGCCAACATAGTAGGAAATAAAGCACAAAAAAAGAAAGAAAGCAAGGAAAGACAACTACACTAGAAATCAAGAAAACACAAAACTAAAACTAACTATATACAAAGGTGGAATGAATCCCACCTTAAAATCCAGTAACATAAGTTACTTATGTGAAGCCACTAACTAGTTGAGAGAAGTGGGATCCTTTCCTCTATAATTTACTTTTCTCTCTAAGTAGGAATCTTACTTGTATCAACATCATGATAACTCTAACTCTCCAAATAGTATGTAGGACTTCACTAGATGCCCACCTAGATCCAAACAACCATTCTTCATTATATACTTCATCCTCCTTAGGTCCTTTTACAGTATCCTTTTGATAATATTCTAAGAGAGGAAGATGTTCACACACCTCCTTATTAGAGTAAGGTGATTAGCACTGGGGCCTTTAGTTGCACTCTCACATAACTGGGCTTCATCAAGTAGGATAGAGAAAGGCTTCTCCTACACAAGTTTTTTAATTGGATAGGTACCTACTTCATTTCATTCAAGAATCAAATCTCCCTTAGCTATGCAATAATCTCCATTCTCCCTACCATCCAATGCATCTTTATTATCTTTAGGAATGAAAAAGGTAGGAATAAATAGAGGAGAAAGGGGAGAAAACTCAACCATTGATGACCCTTCTTTAACTTGATTTGGATTTGTACTTGGGCCATCAAATGATTCTTTTATTTTAAGGGGTGGCAAGGACCAACTAAAAACCTCTTTCTCTTTGGTAAGTGGACTTATATCCATTGTTTATGCAAAAGAGGCCAAGGGCTAATAGTTGACAATAAGACTTCCTTCTTTAGTCAAATCTTTCTTACGAGAGGATCCCTTACCAGTGAACAACATTACCTTATCTTCTTGAATCTATTCTTCATACACCTAGGGTTTCTTCATGCATTACTCCTTGCATATCTCTTAGGCTAATGTTGAAGTATCACCTCTTGGTTACTCATCATCGAATGGATGCTTCGAAACAAGATGATGATCATCCACCTTTGATTTGAGATTTTCTTCAATAGATTTATCTAATGAAGATTTATTATCTCTTTCTAAAACATCAAGAATGTTCACCTACTCTTCAAATATTTGGAAATCATAAGGAATAGAGTCAGGTGACTTTACCAAAGGTTCTTTACATTCAGCTATCTATATTTGTTTCAACCTCTTACTTTCAGCTTCTTTCAGGTCTTTGAGTATATAGAAATGAGTACATATGTGATTCCAAAACATCTTTGACATATGATCATATTCTATACTAATGTTCTCTCGAACTACATAAGAGATTCTTTCTGTATACTAATCAAAAAGATCATGAAGCACCTTGTCATCTATGGTGTGGATTTCTTCAAGAGTAGGAATGAGCTTCAACCTCAACTCTTTTCACTAATACAAAAATAGCAATATGTGACTAAAAAAACTACTAAAATTTGTATATATGTGACTAAAATCAGTCACGTGACTAATAGTAGTTAATATCCAATCATTTATAACACTACTAAATATACTACTAGATAGTTCTAGTCACTTATTTGATCACTGATTTTGATCTTCGATTTAATCACATATTTAGTTGCATATTTGATAGTGGATTTAGTCACATATATAGTGGTATATTTAATAGCATATTTAATCACATATTTAGTATATTTACTCACATATATGGTAGTGTATTTGGAAGCATATTTAATAGTATATTTGGTCACATATTTAGTAGCATATTCAATAGCATATTTAGTCACATATTTGGCACATATTTGATAGTGTATTTAGTAGCATATTTGGTCACATATTTAGTAGAATATTCAATAGTATATTTAGTCACATATTTGGTAGTGTACTTGGTCATAATAGGGCACGATGGAATCGAACCACCATCCTCCTGCTTGTAAAGCAGGTGCTCTTCCATTGAGCTAGCACCCTTTAAAGAATACATAAAAAATTATTATTTGTTTCATTTCATTCTCAATATCGCACCCAAAAAGGTTATATAACAAAGAGTCAAAGCTAAGAAATTCACATTTCATGTACAAGGAATTTAAGAATAATCAAATAAAATCCTACACCTTAGCAACTATTTGGGGCCGCAGAGACATTATAGTGACTATCATTGAATAGAACAAAAAATTATATCCAAAATTCACCTTCAACTGATCAAGAGTGACAAACATTAAAACTGACCCATCTTGATGCAAAACACCCCTGTAATCTACCTAGTCACTTTGTACATGTGAAAGGAATTCAATTAATGATAAGCATGAAAATCATCTATAGAAAGAGATACAAAAACAAACTATGATTTTCTTAAAAACATATTAACATCAAGACCAGCTCACTTTTACAATTTGAGCCTCCCAAATCAAGTGTCAAGATTTTAAATGACTACAAATAAGAATGATAAAATTTAATGAATTAATTAAGAAGTTCAAACAACACAAAATTGAATTCCTTCAGTCGAGACATTGACTAAGTAGAAGTATCTTGACTGAGTAGAAGTAAAAAAAGAAATAATTAAACAAGACTTTCACTGTGGAAAAATAAACAAATAATTAAACAAGACTTCCACTATGGAAAAATAAACACTGATATAATTTGAAATGGAGAACATCAAACAAATGGGAAAAGGGAAGTATAAAGATTCTACAGAAAGCAAGCCTGCAAGAATAAAGTGTAACGCACCTCCTTCTGAATGGGAAGTTGATTGGTTCTCCTTTGGAAATCAAAGTAGTGGCAGTGCTTCTCCTCAAAAGGGGCCTATCAAAAGAATAGCTTCTAAAATATCAATACTAAATTTAAAAGTAAAATGATCATTCAGAGAAACATCAACAACATACATCTACAAAGAAGCTAGTTGCAAGCTTACCAATCCTTTCTCGAGCTTGGTAGCTTGCATTCCAAGATTTGCAAGTCTTCTACATGGATCTATCTACTCTTCTGGAGCTTCCATCAGGGAAACTAGAATTGTATCACCAAACCATCCTGCATATAAAATTGACAAGTGTCAGCATATATCATGATAAGGTACTAGAAAAATTGTGATATCTTAACACAAAAATGAGGAAGAGAATCATTAGAAGAAACCTGTAAAAGTGTTCCAATGCCAATCACAGATTTTATTCGCCCATCTTCACCTTCACTAGCTTTAGTAACTCCCAAATGCAATGGATAATCCCATCCTAGGACATTCATCTCTGAAACAAGAAAATGATACACTTGGACCATAATTACTGGGTTGCTTTCTTTCATTGAGAAGACAAAGATCTGGAAATCCAACTTCCAACAAATGCATGCAAATTCAAATACTGATTTCACTTTTTTGAAGACAATGGACATTAGTATATTCAAAAAATATATACCTAACATTACTTATGAACATAAAATAATTTTCTAGCAGAGTAAAATCAAATTTACTTAAACATACAATCTATACACCCAACTTAAAGGAAATATAAATAATAGATGAACTTACCATTCCCGTAGGAGAATCACCATAGTAACTCATGATCCAATTAGAAAGACTTTCATGGTTTGTACCAATGCAGATTGCCCTTCCATATTTCTTGCATTTCTCTACTAGAGGAACAAAAACCTACAACAAATTACTATATATGTTCAAAGTTAAAACATTTTAATCCATATCAAGCAAATTTCTCAAACTACACTTGTTACTCACTGTAGTAAAACTAGAGAGAGAGAGAGAGAGAGAGAGAGAGAGAGAGAGAGAGAGAGAGAGAGAGAGAGAGAGAGAGAGAGAGAGAGATGAAACACAAATATCTATCTTACCTTCTAAATGTGTTCCAGCTCCTTCTGATATATGTAACATCCTAATATATGTAGATCATAAATGTCACCAAAAGGCCACAAATAACATCCCACAATACTAATACAGTCCACCTTTAGTGACAAGGATTAATAACATTTCTATATTTGCATATAGCATATTCTAAACCTAAGGGTAGAATTCACAAATATTTGTCCATATGGAATACATAAGAGTGTGAATATACAAAATAAATTGTCCATTCACAATACAATTGTTGCATACTATATAGCATAGAACTATATCAAGAGAACTCAAATAGCCTAATGGAGATGTGACATATCTTGTAATGGTGGAACTAGTTTGTTGCATTTCCTAGACCCATCACCATACAATGAAACAATTCTAAGTATAGGCATCACTTCACGTAATAAAGACGAACAAATGAGCCGTAACAGAATAAGACATGTCAAGCATTGGAAAAGTACTACTAACAAAATTTAAAAAGGGAAAAATTGAAATTAAGTACATACCTATACAAAATAGACAATACCATTGACTATTGCATAGGCAGGCCGAAGCCTATCAGTAGAAAAGCTTCTTGCCTACAATAGAAGATCCAATTCTAGTGCCATTGCATTTAGTATTTAAGTTTTGATAGGATACTAAATATATATAAGTACTACAATAAAAACATAGTTTGATTGCATACCTAATAATATATCTCTGCCCAGAACAAAACAAGTAATGTGTATGTAGAAAAAAACAAAAGACTGGAAACATCTAACAACATTTCTGTTAAAACCTACAACCATTCAGAAGCAAACAAGATTCATGAAAGTGCGTTAGAAAGACATGAGTGTAAACAAGAACAATAAAGTAGAATTAAGAATTTTATAATAAAGACAAATCATCAAGATACAACTCTTATACCAATGAGATTTTGTAGCTTACATGATTTTGAGACTCAATGTTCATATTACCAATACAGTTGGTTCTCTCCATGTGAAGACCACCAAATATGAGATAAAATCATTTAGTAGCTGCTCAAACATCCTCATTTTACATAATCATTTATAATATTATTTGATTGCTGTCATGACCAAAAGATTGGTGGAAATATGCATTTGTTGTCACCACATATTCTGAAAATATACATAATTTACTGTCCAAACAGCAACTAATGTATTCTTGGTAATAATGTAATGCTAAAATACAAATTTTCAATCAACCACAAAAGTACTATGCTCTTCACCATAAATAGGAAACTTTAGAGATCATCATAACCATGAATTCAAATAGAAGATAGGACTATAATCTAAATGCCAATATAGCAGCAATATTACTCCAACTCTTCATCCTATTCTAATCATGACTTGATCATGTGAGCATTTACATAGCACCCATAACCAAAAAATTGACAATCTCGTACTTATCCTATCAACATTATGACAAATCAATCAATGATTAACATTTCAGCTTGAGAGTCTCATTTTCCTACCATGAAAGACACATTGAAAACACTCAACGAATTTTCCCAAACTCATTCCTACACTTGATACACTATGCACCAATCATTCAAATGAAATGAATTAAGATTTTTATACCTTCTTGTCCTACTATGATAGTTTTGTCAAATTCAGCAATTTCTTTTGGTTTGACCCAATCTCTAGGGTTCTTAGCCTTCTTGAGACCTTTTACAAATAACAAATACTTTTTCACACTCCTCCCATATCCTTCAAACTATCTTATAATCAATCACTGAATGGACAAAGCCTTGATCAACTTCTGTCTCTATCAAACCAAGAGTTACTAGTTCTTTTGATAGACATGTACACAGTCGACTGCAACTTTTAAACCTAATTAAATTTCCTCAATTGCTCCAGTGAGATTCTTCGCAATTGGTCTCTCAATAAAATGTCAAAAATAGAGCAAAATCCAATGGTTGGTTTGTGAAATATGTCTCCCGCACTGAGACTGTTTATGTATGATAGTCATACAACTAGCTTCAAAAAATTGGCATCTTTCTTCAACCAAAATATGTGTAACCTACAAGATTTTTCCCTTGCAAACTTGGTGGGATACGATACATCATTTCACTCCTCATACCACCCCTTCCTAAAAATATTTTACATTTTTATTGATATCTGTATACTCTAAAACCGAGGGTTCATATTTTTTTACACAAATTCTATATATATAGAAAAGACAACTAAAATTTGGGAAAGGGTTGTATCTTTTGTACAATAAGAATTGTATCCATCAAATATATAAACAGTTTAGTAGCAGTCTTTTAATCAATTAATCAAGAAATTTCATAAACCCATACCAAATTCATGCCTTTCTATGTTTGTTTTGATAAAGCATGGATTCTAAAATAAAATCCACATTCATTGCATAAGCTAACACCAAATCTCTAACAAATTCTATTTGAGTGACTTATATAGGAAGTTGGCATTACTAGTAATTACAAATACAAGCAATATAGTTATGTCTTGTTTTGTGTTCCATATCAATATATTTTTCCATCATGATGTTTTGTGAGATTTTTTTTGGTTTCTTATATTAAGAGGAGGTTAATGTTCATTAGATCTATAAAGTCAATAATCAAGAAATTTAAATAATTCATATGCCTCATTAGAGAAGTCAATTTTATAGTTGGACATTGCATTTACTAACCAATTATTCCTCTTTGCATTGAAGAAAAATAACATTCTATAACGAATCACATAAACTGTACAAAGTTTCATAAGGGCATTGTCATTCTAGTTTGGTAGGAAAATATTATTTGGAAATGGGAAAATACATTGATAGAGCAATATTCAAAATTTTATGCTAAGATACAGTAGTATGAATAGAGGCTCAGACATTACTTGGGTTGTACAATTGGAGGCATAATTTTCCCACTGCTACCACTGTACTCAAATGAACCAGACTCAAAACTAGCTTAAGGATTAAGGGTGAGACCACTTTCCATCTCTTTCTCACCCTCTGCACAATTGCCTACCCACTTTTCTACCATGGACTTAAGTTCTTTAACCACTTCACTCATTTTTGGTCAATTTACACCAAAATCTTCACAGCAACACAGTGCTTAGCTTACAAAGTTTTTTAGAATAGAGGGTGTGATTGGAGAGCGTCTAAGAACTGAATCTAACAGTTGGAGCACCGCTTCACCATTTATTCCTCCTATTTCAGCTACACTCCTCACTTCTTTAACCAAATATTTTCCTCGCTCTATAGGTTATTTGGCAATCAATATTTCTAGAAGCACAACATCATAACTATATATGTTGCTCTTATGAGTCAACCTCTATCTCATTTAGTACTTTGGGTCCAGGTACATTCATAGCCATTACTTTTAGGGAGAAAAACTGAGAATTATTTTGCCCAGGAATAATATCCACTACTCTAATTATGTCTAGAATAACTAGATTCAAATTTAGTGGAATGTAAACAAAATATAAGCTTTGATTTGTTTATGGGGCTTCTTAAGTCCCACCCAAACATAAGATAAGATTTGTATTCTAATATTAAGAATGTGTCCCTCAAACTAAACTTCAAACCCATAGAAATTTAATTCCTATTAATATAAAATTATGTCTCAAACTTAGCTATAGATATTATTTTAACATCTTTTTTTCAAGTCATGAAAATCCATCTTTATCATCTTCATTAATCCTCTTAGTAGGTGAAAGAAATAATCACCATTGTTCCATTTACTTGAGTAGAAACATGTTCTCTGGTGCCTGTATTTGCTATGAGTTTGGAAAGGCAAAAGTTTGCTACTTCGGTATTAAGGTTCTCGTTAAGCAAGATGTTGATGGACTTCACAACCCTATGGATTATGGTTGTTTGAGCATGATCATGGAGATAGGTTAACCTCTATCTACCCCCAAAGCAATTCAAATTCTTTTTCGCATGAAAAACCATTGGATAAAATACCTTGAGGAATGGAAATATCATGAGTTGCTATTTGTAGCAAATGTATGCAAAATTTGGCAGCACAGACAAAAACATCAAAACTATTTCTAAATAGAAACTTTTAAGACAAGACTACATTTTTCCTATTGACAAAAAGCTCCAAAACCTTTCTCTCTCTTTCTCTACTCACACCAAGCACAAACAAGCATCAAAGCATACAAGCAGAAAGATTTGTATCGAGTGTAGTAGTAACACATGCCTCAGAAGATTTCACATCAAATTTATTTGTTGAAGTAGCTATATAGACTTTAAAAATAAATATAGTTTGAAGAACTAATCCCCAAATCCATGACATTTGACTGCATGTGCTAAACACAAAACTTTGAAAATAATTCCTTGAGAACTCAGTTGCATGGCATAACATATTTGTGGTATTTGCAACTGAATAAATTTGTTAATAAGATTTTATCTCAATTATCAAGCATATAAACTTGGAACACCTTTTTTACAATAAGATCTTTGAAATATGGAAATGAACATCCATCGAAGCATATTATCATATATTACAGTTGGAAATGCTCTGTTATGTAAGACATGCAAGCAAAAAATAGATGACAACTCTATTTGATGAGCCACCTTCAAGAGATTTATTTACAAGAATAAGATGAAATTATTACAGAATATGCATGAAATGAAAGCCCTAAGAGTTTTGATTCAGTTAATTTGGTTAATTCAATTGTATTTTTCTACCCACAAAATGATTTTTATTATCATAATAGATGTGGTGAGCATAGGAACATAATATCTTCGACATAGATGATGTATTGCATCTTGTGATGATAAATGTTAAAACATCTTGCAGTCTCACTATTTACATGGACATAGAGTTTATGTACCATGTCATCCAAAGAGCACTAGAAAAATTAGATATGCTCACTCCCATGGTAACAAAAAAATAGAATATGAATTCGCCAATTGTAAGTCTAGTTTTGACACGCTGGAAAAATATGGTAGTTTCCACTGCTAGAAGTATATTCGAATTGAAAATAAATGAAATGGGTGTTGAAGATTCATACCAAAATTTTGTGTGTAGGAGAAACGTGACCCAATACTGAGGAGGAAGTTCAGTGCCAAATATTTCAGCCCTACCAGAGGTAAGCAGTAAGCTGGTGCATCCGAAACTAACTTTAATCATCATCTCAATTTCTTTGTCAAATGCAACAATCCCACAGGATGGGACAGAGAGGAAGAGTTGAAACCCTTGATAGTGCAGGCATAAGCAGGAGTAGGAGAGTGAGTGAATATTGCTTGCAATAGCCATAATGTGAAATTTGTAGAAGTTGTTTTCTATTATTTTACTTTTTGGCTAAAACATGTAGCAAGCTCAACATGGCAAAGCCATCGTCTCCCACCTGCTTAGCTTATGTGAAATGTGGAAGCTTGGCAAGGTGCATGGACTGTTTAATGAATGCTACGTGAAAATCATATGTTTTTCGCCAAATCTATGAATTAAAAAAGAAAAAGACAATAGGCAATATTAGCTCTGTCCAACCAAGAAAAAGAAAAATTCAGAAAAAAATTAGTTTAATGAACTAAATATTGTTAGAGCATAGGATATAATAGTTAACATGGTTTCCCAAATAGCTATTAATTGTATATTGATGACTTGAACACATTAGTCTCCTACATAAAGGTAGGGACTAATAATGGATTTGCATGATAGTTACCATTATACCTATTGACAAAATGCTGGAAAGTTCACTGTATTGTTGTTAGAGACACAAAAAATGTAGAAAATGTTTAGTTTATTGATATCAATGCTTCATACACTCACTCCAATCTACATCATCGGGCCTTGCATACATTTTTGGATTATGCATAGATCTAAAACCAAAAAATTATCCTTCTAAGTTCCCCATAACCATATTAGACCGGTTAGTTTCTTAATTCATATATTCACAACATTAACAACAATTTACAATGTTTATGCATCCTAGCATTGTGTATTGCCTTGCTACATTCAAATAGTTTTGATATTGACCATATAAATTAAAAATATAAATTAAATCCATATTTTATCCTTAAACCCATAAATCTAGCCCTTGCATGTCACATTTGCCTATATTGGCAACATTGCTAACATTAACTCAAAATGCATTCAAATGGATCTATTGGCCATAATTGCACCATGAAATGAAATTATAGGCCCTCATATGCTTCATATCTTCTTTGATCCTCCAAATGAACCAAATGTGCTCCTTAGTTATTGGGTGCCTCTGCACCAATAAAATCCTAGAACAAGTAGCAAATGTTTTATTTTGGCCTCCAAATAAGGACACAGATTATGAAAAGGAACAATTGGAAGCCCTTAATATGTGTATGGTCGATGATGAACTTGAATATAAGTCAATTAGTTGGCACCGGTCCTAATCCATAACCAAAATCATTGGCACACAAAAGGATTAATTAATTGGGATGTAGCATTGTGTTACAAGAATGCAGGAAAAAAATCTGCCTTAGTTGAGTTCTATAGATGTGCTCGCAAGTTCTATCCAACTTGCATTAGTTTTAATATATAGAAGTTTTAAGTCATTTATTTTGCAAGATGGAAGGAGGATTGTAGACTCAGCTTTTTATTTTCTTTAGTTTTATTTGATTGCACATATCATTATTCCTTGGAAATTGCATCCTTAAACTTAGTAAGGTGACATTAATATGAGTGAATGATGTAGAGCATCTACACAAACACTTACCAACCACTGCTAATTGACCTCTTTGCCGGCTTGGCACGTGAACCTTATCCAAACCAGTTCCTTTTCCCCAAGCCTTTGTGATAACAAAATGATCATGGGTTGATAACACTAGCAACTTAAAGGGCATGAATCAGAGAATAGATTATTTAGTTGTTTCCCTATTCTTGGGCTTTAACAAGTCAAAATAGCCTTCAAATGGAGTAGATTGGGTGACCAAGACCCTCTTTGTTCCCTCTTTTCTACTGCTGCTCCTGAGTAGCTTGTTTCTTATGTTTTATGATTTGGGCATATACCCAATATGGACTCTAGGGGTGTAATTTTATATGGAACCACTCCTATTTTGTGAATATGTGATACTATTATTATATAAATGAAAATACTAATGCTTATTCATAAAGAAAAATCAAAACCTCCTACAATGATAATGTTAGAAAAACCAATTCAATAGAGCTTTGTTGTTTCTTCTACTCGAGGCACCTGCTTTTTCTCAAAGCTTCAATAATCACCTTGAGTTTCTCTCAATTATTAGATATATGAGATCCTTGACCAAGGGAGACTTTCATCCCTTGGATTAGAAAAAATACATCTTGTGTATTTGTAGCTGTAACAAGTCAAGGGCATAAAAGGCCAGTCTTATCAGCATCATTACTTTTCCTACTCTTGCATAAGTCACATTTGGATGCACTATTGAAGTTTGCCTTCCAATTCTAAACTTTGGATTCCATTTATTTAGTCTAGGTCCCTATGGGCTTCTTGGTCTAGCCTCCTTATTTAAGTTATCAAATGTATAGAATTTGTGATATTGGTATCAAGATTCAACTACGTAGTTTTTTAGTCAACCTGAATCAGAAACTACACAGTTAAATCCTGATAGCATTATCATAGTTTGAATGGTTATGGAAAATATCTCCTACTTACATAGAATTTGTTTTAATAGTATAACCAAAACCTAGCTACGAATCCACTATAGTTCCAACATAATTATTCTCAATCTAATTTATCTGTTTTTCAATTGGGATGAAATTTATCATCCTGATCCTAGTTTACGCCATCATTATTGGCCAAAATGTAGACTGTTCTATTATTTTCCCTAATTTTATCATTTAAATCTTGTATGTATAAATTCTATGGTAAGGGCAGTTTCTTCTCCAAGTAGACCATTATGTTTCTAATCTTGGCAACAAGTTTCAAAGATTCAATAATAATTGTTGTTGCCTCAACCTGCTGAGTGAAAATCGTTGAGAAGGACTAGTTTCAAACTCTTTAATACAAAATTGCAAGTCTTTTATGTTACTGGGTGTCTTATACAACTTCAAAGTGTGGCCTCTTATATGGCCTTCTGTGGACCCTAGATTGTGTTATAAGGCATAACCAAAACATTATTTTTCCAATCACCCTTTTTTGGAAGAAGTCCATTGGTCCGTCTGTCTTAAAAAGCTTGTATTATGCACTTTTCACTTAAATAGTTTCCCCATGGTGAGCTTTGGAGAGAATGCATCATAAATCCAAGACCTTAAAATAAGTAAATTTGAAAAGGTTCAAATAAAAATTTTCTTTAATTTATCATATTTATCAATATTGAATTTAACAATTTTAACTGCTCTACATATTCAGCATTTTAGCTCTACATATTTATTATGTGTTAATCTCGAGCAGATCTGAATCGAAGACCTCCCCGATGAGAGGCTCACAATTTACTGATACATTGTAGGATCTTGCTTGGAGGTAATTCTTCAATTGTTGTTCAATGTTTATACAATTAGTTGGTCTCCTAGACTCTTTGTTTTTTGTTTGCTCATTATTTTTATTTTGCAGTGAAGTTTGGAGGTAATTCTAGATTTTGTGTTTTTTATTCTTCTTTGCAATGAAGTTGCTCTGGCCTTCATAAGAAGCTACCTAATTGAAGAAGTCATTCTATCCTCCATGGTCTTCAACTTGTATTGAGCCATTCTTTCAAGTAAATTTGTTCTACTTTCTAGGGTGTAAGAACTGATGAAAAATTGCAGCCCTGCTTTTGTTATTTTAATTTACAAAAATTAAACATGTTTTGGACCATGCTGGTAATACTGGATTTATTTGGAGGTGGCTCCTAGATTGATCAAGATGACAAATTGAACATTGCAAAGATCGGCTATCTTGGGCTCATTGTACTTCCACAATTATCCATTATACATTCTAGAGGGTCATCTTAAATGAACTTTCCAAACTAATTAGCACCAACTGTAAAGAGACACTTCCCACATTAGATTCATATTTCAAAAATTCAGAGGGGTTTCTCTCCACATAGTATACACACACACCTATACATATATATGTATACTTGATAAAACAATATCAGTCCTTTCAAACTCCTTGACATATCACAAACTTTTGCATAATCATGTGATATTTCTTATCCTCATCCCCATCTAGAGGTGAAGAAAAATCAATCAAAGGGTTGAATGACCCTACTGCAATTGTTGCAGATTCAAAATGTTGAACCCCAACAATCTTTCCTTTATAGAAAATCCTATTAGCATTGGGTTCAATGTCACAGCTTCCCATGTAACCAGGAATAGACCCAAAATGAGGCAAGTTATGCACTGTAAAGCTTTGCTAAGGGTAGGCTAGGGCCCTCCTAACCCTACCTTGAGCCCTATCCTACAAAGGATAAATTCATGTATCAATTATACCAATAACCACACCTTCTCTAGATTTCCCCTCATCAATCGCCTCCACTTGTTCGCACTGTTGTTGCAAGCCCCAAAAACTTTGGGGTGTCGATTGTCAAGATTTTAGTACTCCAGACCTTCTGAACATGTTTTACCCGTGGTGATTTTTTTAATCACTCAGGCTATAAAAAAATGAACATGTTATTCAGTTTCATTTACATGTCACATGATATTATTTATTAAACTAGTGACACAAATTTGAATTAAAAGCCAAGCAAGTCCCCTGTACCTGATATGCTGACATTTGCACAGAAAACCCAGTGGGTAATATGTTGTTAGCTGTAGATTTTTTTTACAGTTGTTTGTTTTAAAGAGTCATCTAGAAGCAAATCATTTCACAATGCCAAGTGCTCTAAATAGGATTTGATGTTCTCACTATTCACAAAAAAGATAGTAGCTTGATTCAGTCCTTGCATTACATACTGAACACCAATAACACCATTTAGGGAAATACCAGCATGCAAATTCAAAAGTGTGGATTCGAAAGAAAAGAAAAGTATAATCACTATAAGTGCATGCTTGTAATTGTTCCTCAGATCTCAACTATTAATTTTGAAACACAATTAAAGCAACTTACAATATACTAAAAAATGCAAAAGCTTAAAAACAAACATGAAGGAAGACAGAAATTATCTTGAGAAAACCTTCCTACTCAAGCGAGAAAATTGAAAAACCCAGCCCCACAATAAGTTCCTTTATTTTATGCTCAAAACAAATACAGTGATCTTATGCTTATGTTTGATGACTCTCAAGCATCAACCAATAAGCTTTACTCAAAGATGAATATACCAAATCATATGTGTTTGACAGATGCTCTTCACAATGAGTATGACATTATAGTAATGGATCATATACTCAAATACCCATAGACCAAGTTCCTCTGCAGCATGTATCATAATTTCAGAAGAATATGCTTATGACATCTGAGATTATATAAGAACCTTTTCACATGAGGTAAACTCTTACAACATTGAGAATAAACCCAATGCAGAATACCTTCACATCGAGAACAAAAAATATCATGGAATTTTTTGACTCATAATAATTTAAATTCTCTGCACTTCTAATAAACTTATTACAGACTGCTCAAACTTTAATGTGTCTGCACAAAATCTAAACATCTATATATCATTCACCCAACTCCTTTATTATATATATCATTCACATAGACACCCAGCTCTGAATAGAACATATATGCAAGTACTCGGCTCCTGAATACCAACCAACCATGGTAATGAAGATACATAATTAAAAAATAAAATGAATTGATGATAATTAAGAAGGGCCCTTGACTTCCATAAACCATTGATCATAATGAATGGAACTTGGCAAGTGAGTCACATAACCACTATACTAAATTGCTAGCATAGAAAATATGTTAGCACGATGCCAAGGAGTACAAATAAATTGCCGTTATAGCCATAACAGAAGTTTATTGCTGCATTGACAGTGACCATGAGCTATGAAATGTTAGAACTCTAAATGGTATGAAACCATGATTACAGGCCATCACCCATGGAGCAGCAAGAAAAATGTTTATTGTAAGTGTAAATATGAAAGAAGTAATGGTTTACAAGAGAGCATCTAGGCCATAGAGAAGAGGCCACGAGAAGTCACTAGCAGAACAACAAAGCCAGAACCCATGATAAGAGCATATACCTCATTGTCAAGCATAGTAAATAGACTGAGTGGTGATGTAGTCTCAAACACAATAGCATCTCAAAATGGCAAGAACTCAAATGAACTTGTGAGCTACATATGTATGAATGAGCTCTCACACAGCTACCAGATTTCTAACACTCCCTATTAGCAAGAGAGAGATCATTCATATGACATGTTATTTCTCAGCATACCAAATATAAAGAGCGGCAACCAAGAAGTGTTAATAACAAAATCTCATCACATCAATGAGTAATTGTTATCTTGTGATATTGCTATTAGGATTTAACTATGTATTTTTTGAGTCAAACTCATTGACCATATTTCATGAGTAGTAACTTACATGAATCTATCTATCATGAGAATAAATGGAAAACTAAGGACTCATTGCATCAATAAGTTTCACTCAAAAACTACACAGTCAAATCCTGATAGTAATATCATATTTTGACTTGCTGTGGAAAAATATCTCCCACTTATCAGTTGTTATCTCATGATAACGATAGGCGGTTGTTATCTCATCATGATAATATCCATCATAGCTACTCAATATGTCATGGAGTCACACACATGACTTCCACCATGCCTCAACAATTTGAGAGTAAATAAATTGTTTTATGTACTACTAAAATGCCAAATATCTAGAGCAGTTAAAGATTTTAATGTTCTCTGATCCATTATGAAGGGTCCTCTTTTTTATCTACTACAAGTTTTCAATAGCATGAGAACTATGATTACACAATCATTACTGATAAAGACTGATTCTTTGCCATGCCCAAGCTTGTCAGTGGTAGAAAATATTGTTTGTACTTGGAACTCAAGAAAAGCTAATTATACATGGAAATGCTTTAACCATTTCAGGATTGCTTCCAAACCATCATCTAGAAATATACGGTATGGAGAGTTATCATTCTGTTTTATCTCACTTTTTTTATAGGTTTCAATATTCTAAAACTATAAAACATATTACTTTACACACAGTGACTTAATATTTTTTACAAAATCGTAAGCTCATTTTTCACTGCTTTAGGATGTCTCAAATCATCTTTTGTCTTCTTTAGTCCATTGGACGAGGAAATAAATGAAAAAATAAAAATAACTTTATCATTGTTTTGAATAAAACAATTTCAAAACATGTTATTTCATTTACATTCCTAGCTTTCCACTATTACTTTTCATCACTTCATTAGTAATATGATAAAGTAAGCATGCTAGATCCAAAGGCTTTACTCTATTTTTGTTTAGTGTGTAAGACCAAGAACAGTTACGTGGGGACTTGTAGTGTGGCCCTTAATACCTGTCACTTATCTTGGAAACACACTTGGGAATGCCTCCTAATATTAGAACACTTCTCTTGGAAATACCCTTTGTAGTTTTTTAAAATATACAAAAGGAAGACATGGGTGTTTTGATGTTGTGCAAGAAATTAATTGAAGAAAGTTATAAGAACCAAAGAAAAATAAAATAATTAACATTTACTGTTCTTTTTTTTTTATATAAACTTTATTCATGTTTTGTAGAAGAGAATTTTTAAAGCACAAAGATGTCTGTATAAAGAGGCAACAATTGATCCATACAAGGAATAGGCGTGCTTCATTTTAGTAGCTTTTACCGATAAACTAGAAGGTTAAGTAATTTTAAATTCATTATTTTTTACAATTAACACAAGTAAATGAAAAACTATTTCTCTATAGACATAAGTGATTTAATTCCCTTTTAGTCAAAGGCAATTCAACAATTGCTTATTATAATAATGGTATTGTCACATAATATAAAGTCTTCAGCAATAATGGTTGTGGATATTTCCAAGCATACAACAAACAATTTTTCCTAGAAACTTTACTGGAACCAAGGGTTTCTAAAGTATCTCCCATCCTTTTATTTATTGTCTAAAATATTGTATGTTTTCATGTTCATTTATTTGAATTTTGAATTTTGATATGTGTAAATCTTGCACTAGTTTTAATTTTTACTCATTTGAATATGCACACTTAGACATTTATGAGTACGCATAAATATAGGATACACTTGGTAAATTGCTTGATATAAAAAGAATCTCTTTACCATGTGCTATTAACTCTCTTATTTCATTTTGGGGTCACAATTATGATAGGATTTCAACCCCATCAGATGATGAACCCCTTGCCCACGGGATGGATAGGAAGCAAAAATCTTTGAGGCTTCAACAGGAGAAGATTCAGATTCTATGAAGAATGTGGAGTTGGAAAGAGAGGAAGATGGGCATCAGGAGCATATTCCAGATTTTGGTGAGACTGAGGGAGAGATTGGTTCTACCAAAGGTTTGTTAGGAAACCTTGGGACCATTCTGAAGGAGATTGGTATTTTGAAAACAAAAAATGCATCTTATTGGAAAGAAAGTTGAGCAAGTTAGCAAACTGGCCAGAGGGGAGCACACTTTAGGTCAACACATTGATCGGCTCTCTAAGGTAATTGGAAATGTTGAAGAGGTTAAAAACCCGATGCACAAAATTCCAAAGATTGAAGCTAACAACAAGGTGTTGGAGAAGGCTAATAGTGATAATCAGAAGAAGGTGACTAGACTGGAGGCCAAGTTGAACAATATTGAAAAGATGATCAAGAAAATGGTAGACAATAATAGCAACTCCTTAAAGGCTATGGCAGATAATGTGGGCAGTCTCCTGAAAAAGTTTGAGCAAGACAAAGGACAAGATTCCCCCTCTGTGAATGACAACCAGGGTCCTAGCCAACACATTCGGGCTCATTCTAAGAAGAATGAGGAAATGAACAAGATGGAAGAGGTGAAGGCCACTGCAGAGAATATGCACATTCTAACAGACCAGGCTGCTAACCTGATAAAGACTATTTAGTTGTTCTAGAGTTGGTCTTTTGTTGTTCTTTTGCTATCCTTTTCAAATCTATTTTTGGTTGGCCTCATGTCTCTTTAATCTTTTAGAAGGTCTATTTTTTGTTGTTGATCTATGCTTTTATACTCTGATGTTAGCTTTATGCTTCTCTTTTATGACTATTGGTTCTATGTAAAAGGTTTTGTGTCCTTTAAAACCTATGTTTACTTAATCAAAACTCTCTTATTTCATTTGGAAATCTAAGAAACATTTGTACTCTCTCATACACACCCACCACAAAAGTCCCACAAGTACCAAAGAATGAAAGAGACAAAATTATGTGATGCTAAAATTAGATGTTTAAAAGAGGGTCTCGATCTCATAGTTGGAAATGGTGATGGAGATAGGTACAAGTACAAAAACATATATGGTTGTGTGGATTATATTCTTCCTTTGTATTATCCTTGACTAGAGATATTGTATATTTAATATTTCTAATTTACAATATTTCTAACTAATTTAACTCCATGAATATCAATCATTAGATCTTATTTGAAATTCAATCTACGGAAAATACTTTAACTAAAGAAAAATGAAGTGATATAGCCTTGGAAATTATCAATGAACACTTTTTTTTTTTTTTAACAAACTAGTTAATCCTCTTGACATCAAAGAATTATATTTATTTCCATAACTTTCAAGAATAATAACAATCTCTACAACAATTAAAATCAATTCCTAGGCACTAAGAGAGCCACCTAAAGCTTCAGATATACAAGCATTGTGGGAGATGCTTATAGAAATTACATTTGATGCCAAACTATTGGGAATCAGGATTTCTAATTGCCAAGTCCTATAGTCTAGCTTATGGGAATTGCTTCTGATGTCAAGCTATATTCTTCAAACTATTGAATGAAGGAAATATTAGGCAAGTTGTTGATGACACACTCTTGTTTAATGGAAGGCATTCACTTCGGTTGTTGAGTGAGCAATGGAGGAATAAATGCTCATTTATCTTCCTCAATAATGCATAGATATTTTCTTCATTTCTGTTTCCTAGGTCTACCTATATTTTTTAGCTTATATGGATTCATCATGGTAGTTTAATGAATTTTTTTACTTCACAGGATTGGTGAATCTTGGCATTATTTCTCCTTGAGTGCTATGACCATGATAAAAAAAAAAAATTATGAATTTTAGAGATGAGTTTTGTGGCTAGCATGAGCATTATTTAAATTGAATATTATGAACACCTTGATGAGGGTTTCTGGTGTGCCAAATAACCCACTTACTAGAAAGTGATCAGAAGGAATATACAAAAGCAACCTAAATGCAACTTTAATATTTTGAAACTAGTACTATGAATGCCTTGATCACTAATGTAGTTTTCCAAATAACCCCTTTACTAGAGAATGAGTTAAAGGGCGACCACAATTAGGTGGTTAAAAAGGGAAGGATGACTATAATTGAGTGTGCTCTAAAAATTATCAAACCTACATAAGGATCGTGCAAAAAAGACAGAGAATGCAACCCAATGGCATTTGAATTCTTTAAACCACCAGGGAAAGAAAAGACTCGATATCAGTTAATTGGGACAAAAAGAGACTTTCAAGAGCCATATAGGTATTTTATATTTGGTAAATATACCCACCTCTCGGTGCTAAAATCTTCACCAGGGGTCTATCTTGCCGCCAGATCCACTTGCAAAAGATCAATGTTGAACTAGGGTGTAGGTATAGGATGAGGCATCTTCATAGTATCTATCATGATCGCGGCACATTAGTATCTGATTCAGGGAAAGTAAGACAAAGAAATGTTTATGGGTTTTAGTATCATTGTTCAAATTTCACATAAAAGCATGCTAAATTCTAAATTGTAAGATGAATGCAAATCATTCAGGAGCAAACCCTTTCAAGGAGGAATTTTATAATGGTTAATAAAAATATATTTTTGCTTCCAATTTGATAGTCATTTAGCTAAGGAGCTAGAGTTTCTAATGTTCAATATCTTTAAAAAGTTTAATATTATGTTTTAATATCTTTTTTTTTAACAAAAAAATATTATTAATAGGTTTTTATTTTCTAACATGCTATAAATATTATAACTATTATAAAAATTTAATATTAAATAAATAATAATTTGTAAAATATTATTTAAAATCTATTATTACGTTGAATTATTCTTTGGAAATTTTATTTTTAATCATGTCTTATATATCAATTGATTTTAATTTTTTTATTTTAAAAATATAGCATTGCAAAATTGTCCATTAACAAATGTACAACTACTGAATATCATTATAAACAACATGCATGTAGAGTAAAACTCATCTACCTTGATATAAAGAAAATTTACAAATTTAGTTTTAGAATGCAAATACACAAATATAGCACTACAATGCCCTATTCAACTATTGTGTCAATATTTATATATCTTCCACAATCTAACTTATGGACTATAACTAACTTTAGTTATAGCTCACAAGTTGAGAGTAATTGTCATGTCCCAAGTCATATTTCACAAGTGCACAATAATTGTCATGTCCTAAATTATAATCAAACATTTAGTTTTATTTATTTTTCAAATTTACAAATCTAGATGTCTTAAATACAATAAAATATAAAAATTAATTAATTTTTAGCAAATTAGTAAAGTCATTGTTGCACATACCAAAATTATAAGAAAATGTAAAATGATAGTTATATATTAGTCAATGATTGTATTATCAAATATTATAATTTCAAAGAAGCAGTTATAATTTGTTTACTCATTTTTATTCGAATGATTGATTATTAGTGACTAACTCTTTAGTCTTTTATTTAGTAGTGTATTTAGTAATTTTTATTTGGTTGATCTTGTGATTTTACTTGATGACCAGATTAGTCATTTATTTAGTCACCTATAGTTGCAAATTACAAAGAAATAGTAGAATGTGATCAGTTTTAGTCACATGACTAAACATTTTAGTTGTGTGACTAAAATTTTCAGTCACATATTTGTCAAAATGTACTAGTGTTTGTTTGCATGTCTTCCAACTTTTAGAATCTAGTTCACGCACATTCCCCTAGAGATGCAAAAGCATAATCCTCTTCAATGTTGATATTTACTTGGATGACATGGGAGATGCTTTCTTTATATAGAAGTACAAGCTCTTATAGTAGCTTATCAATAGTCTCATTGAGTTCTTACAAAGTGGGTTTAGGCCTTTGCCTTCTCCCGTTCTTGGAATTTGGCACGGCCATTGAGTTACACTAGACCTTCCTAGACCAAATAAAGTAGGTCCTTCATATAGAGTCACCATCCTCCATCCTGGGGGAGGAACCTATTGATTTCTAAGAATACAAACCCAAGCACTAGACTTTGATAGTATTCCCCTGTAGAGTCACCAAAAAATGTTGGTTAATAGTTTGTCCCTCTTGTTAATTTTGCTTTACCTTAACTCTCAATGCCCAAAAATATGAGGAAACAATATGCCTACAATGGATTGGATTAGTGCACCTACTATGTCACTAATCCCTTAATTTTAAGGGTACAACTTCCCTCTACAAAGATATGCAACAAATTATATTTTTAGTAGATAAAAGAGGGGATGCTCTTAACTTGAGAGCAATAGAGACAAACCAGAATGCTCATAACTACAAACACCCCAGGCAAAGATAGATTTGGGTAACCTTAAAAACCAAATGGAATGGATATCAGAAGCTACCTTAAAGCCCTTCTAATACTACTCCTACTCTAATCTAATTATAGATTAGTCCTACTAAAATTTAATCTAGGGAGATAATAGAGATGCACATGAAAGATGAAATGGAATCCACCATAATTGATAACCATTTACCAAAATGAAATCTAGCAAGGAATTAATAGCTCCAACTATATATGTCCTACAATCCCATAGAAACTATTCTAAGATGAAAGGTTAAGTTTAGAAATAGAGAAATTTACAAAATAATAAATTCATGAGAAAGAGAGGTATAGGCACATAACATCCCTCATTCAACACCAAACATGTTTCAAAATAACATTATGCAAGAAGCTTAAGAAATATTATCATCGATACTTTCTTACTAGATTCAAACCATAAATAGATTCAATCCTTACTTGGAATTACCCTCAAATAATGAAGAGATGATTTCTTAATCCCACAACCTCAATTTCTCATTCAATTATTTCTATCAATGCCCTGCAACCAAATACAATGAAATCATGATCAAATAGCATTACAAAAAATGTTGAAAAGTTTCAAGATATGTTCTAGTTTTGTTACATTAATGAGTGTGCTAGATGCATATTAGGATCTATAGTGTTATAAAAACAACTTTAAGAAGACTACAATTAGCATGTTACCAATATGGTTACAATTAGCATAGATCAATTTTAGTGAATGAAGGCATGACACATTTCAATGAAGGAAACAAAACATTATTGTTAATAACATCAAAATGCACAATGTACCAATAGTCAAAAAAAGGAACTCCGCAATAGAACTATAATTTAAATACTGAAGAATCAATGTCTTTAGCCACTAAAGCACCCATATATCTTTGGCTTATCTCCCTCCTATCCAAAATAAAATTCAGCCACTCTAAATTGAGAATGCACATGTAGCTATGTTCTATATGCATGGATAGCAGGTGGAGCTAATAAATGCACCACGTTTACATTATTTTAATAGGTCTATAAGTTTTTTAATTTATAGACCATCATAAACATTAGAACTTTGGTTTCTATATCTGAGGAAATGTCCTCAGCAAGGTAGAAAATAAAAAATTTGGATTTTCTTGTATGCTAAGGACATTACCCTCACATATAAGAGTCAAAATTACAATGTTTGTGATGGTTTATAATTTAAAATACCTAATTAATGTCCTGTAACAAAAAAGAAAATATGTTGTATTTTTTAGCTCCACCTGATGTCCTCTACATATCAATTGAGGTTTCATATTGAACTAGGGCCTCCTTCTCCATTGCCTAAAACCAAGAGATTGACACAGTTAACGTCTAAAACTATCTCCATTAATTTGGTCCACTCAAGAATAATATTTTTATTTTTATTTGAAATATAAATAATAAAGGATATCCAACATATTGATTGCCAATTTCTATTAAATATGTTCACTAACAAGATCAAATTATAGATAGAAAACAAAGTGCCTGATGTAGATGCAATGAATAGTTTAAGTGTTTCTTCAATTACTTTAGATAACTATGACATACCAAATTTATCAACAAGATTTCATAGAAATAGAAGACAAATAAATCAGTATACAAAGAAGATTTTGAGAGTATTATCAAGTGTGTAATGGGTTCATATATTCTTGTCTCATATTCATCATATAAGAACATGATTAACTTTTTTTATTTCAACTCTAGTTCATAATGGAAATAGTTATTTCTATTGAATTTACTTCCCATATTCTCGTATTTGGTATTTTTGGAGTGTATATGTGTTGTTTATTAATCAGATTTTCACTATTGTGCAAACTTATGTATAGTCTTGGGTTTTCAATGGTAAATCTAATAGGGTATTTTAAACAAAATATTGAGAACTATTTGTACATTTTTTATAAGGGAGATTAAGTAGTAAAAATCCTTTATTTTACCTAAAAGTTTCATTCTTAAAATATATGAGTTTCCCCTCCAAAATGTAGAGGAATATCACATTATGAAGTGGTTTATCATATAGTTGTATTTAGTTTTTCGCACTTTCATTGGGCACTTTGTCAAGACTTTCAAAGTGACAAATCTGTTTGCGAATAGATAATATTTATCACAAAAGAGATGAAAACAATTCATTATGGAAATGTAGTGATAATAACTAATAGTATAGACATGTGATGAAATTTTAAATTGATATGGAGTCTATAGAAATGAACATCATAGACACGTATAGATTAGCATGGAAGAAATGATAGTTGTTAGTGACTATGGTGAATTTCTCCAACCGCTCAATGATGGGACCATATATTGGTATTTAGTTTTGATAGGTTTAGTTTATTTCAAAAATATTTTAATATTCTCTAATAAAAAAGGCTAACCATGTGGAGGTGGAAGCTCATTTGGCCTCTCCCCCCATCCCTGCTATAATCACTCTAAGTTTCACATTAACATCTAAGTAAACATTTTGTTCATTTAAGAACTATAAAATTCAATCATTATAATACATAATATTCATTAAAACAACATACAATTCATTAATACATCTAGATATGCATCAATAATCTATGAACACATCAATCATTATAATCATATAACAATATTTAATAACATGACATAAAATTCATCAATACATTCATCATCAAACAAAGTTTTTAAAAATAATTTATTTATTTATTTTTTCTTTGATGTTTGTCAAAGATAAAGGCTAATAGACACATCATGACTATCTTTGGCATTTTCATCTGGCTCTTGTGGTTCTGATCTTATGACATGATGCTCCCTCTCTCTTTTTTTTATCACAAGGTTGATTCGCCCCTACAATAAAAAATAAATGGGCTTAATTCTAAACATTTTTAAATGTTATAATTATTTCATTAATCTAAAGAACATAACATAGATTTTTATTGACTTGATAGTGCCACATAATCTACTATCACATTTTTCCCCAACCTCAACATGCTCACAATAACATCACTCTCAACTCTATCACCGTAATGTTCTACATACTCAAAAAATTCGCATAAAGGTTACACCAATAGAAATTAAAGATGTTAAATTTTATTAATAATTACATAATTAATTTTCAATGGAAATTGAATATATACCTCTATCACTTGATGCACATAAGGGCCTTCGTCATGTATAGGATCTGTGTTGGGAGAAAAAGGTTGTAGTGAAATGTCATGTGCATTGTTATCATTGTTCAAAATTAACATCAAATAGATTATTTCTCAAGAAGTTCTCAATTTGAGTTAATTAGACCCATTTACTTATGTCTAAATCGATGCACTAGAATATTCTAGATCTCTTTGGCCACTAGAATATTTGTGGTGGTGGGAAACCACTTCTTTATAGCCTTGCTTGAAGCCAATTTGTCTGTCCTCTTCTATGGCCACTAGATTAAATTCAAAGCCTTGTATTTTGTGTATAATATCATCAATATTGATATGTAAATCTTATTTTTAATTTTATATTAAATAAAATTAATACAAAAAATCATTTACTGCTATTTACAAGTTGTGCATGAAGTTTCATATATCCATGAGAGCCAAGATGGTGTTGGCCAACCTTGTCTTTTCTATCTTGTGTAGCCTTTGATGTGTCTTGTAGCCTATATATGTAAATTTTAAAATATGTTAGAAATGTGTTAGATTATATAAATATAAAGATCACTAATTTGTGCATTATTTTTTTATTTTTTTTGGAAAAACATAATATTTATATCAATAATAACTTGTTCAAAATGGCTCCCAAAGAAAAGAACTAGAAAATAAAAACTTTGAGTATTGCCTAATACAAAAAGGATGTAGTGTTGGATACAATTGATCAATTGTGTGTTGTTTTTGATGTTACACAAATTTCATATCAGTTATCAGACAGAGTCTACCAAGATTAGTTGGTCAGCAAAGCAAAAGACAGAGTTTACCAAACTTATTTGGTCAGCAAAGTGAGTTAGAGAGTCTACCGAGTATTCCTAAATACTACACTATGAAGATAGTTTCTACCAAGCTCACTCGGGCATCAAAGGATTCTGTGACAAAAGTTAGTGTAACCAAGCTCCCAAGGTTAACAAAGGAAAGTTAGTTTCTACCGAGGTCACAAGGTTAGCGAAGGAAAATCAATTCTTACCGAGTTCACTTAGTCTCCAAAGGATTTTGTAGAGTCTGCAGTGTTTATCGAGCTTCACTTGGTTAACACTTGAAATCATTTCTGGAGCAGTGTTTACTAAGTAGGGTCGGCCAATGAAGGATTTCATTATTTTGGGAAATAAATTTTAATTGTTTCATGTAATGATTGTAGCCGATTGATGTATTGTTTATTGGTAAATGTAACTTGTAAATTAAGTTGACTTGACAATTTGTAAAGTATAAATAAAAGGTCAAGTTGTGAATTCTAATGTATGGATGGATGTATGAATGAGTGAGCATGCAAGTGAGTTGATTGTGTAAAGAGGTAGAGTGAGAGAATTTGATGAAGGATCAAATATCCTTAAGGAGCAACAAAGGTGCATTTGATCAGTGAGGATCTACTGAAGCAAAACAGAGATCTATAACAACAAAGTTCCATTGCATCTCATTTAGGTCACTTCATTGTTACTTTTTCATCATTGTAGTAGTGATTTGTAAATCTCTTAACAGATTTGGTTTAGCAGCCATTTTGTAAGTCCTCTAACAAGGTGGACAGTTCTACTAAATTGTTCTAAATTCCTCTAGCAAGGCCACTCCTAGTAGGGTGATTAAATCCTCTAATAGGGTCACACCTAATAGTGTGTTTTGTAACCTTTAATAGGGTTGGCTCCTAACAGGGCTCACTTCAGAAGAGTGAAAATTGGTAGCTAGTTACTTGGTGGTTTTTCTCATATTGGGTTTCCAGATTAAATCTAGTGTCTCTTGTGTTCATGTTATTTCATTTTGCATGCATGCTAATAATTCTAAATTCTTAAAAATTAGTAATAAGTTAATACACAGTTCATCTACCGAGTTACAACATTTTTTTGTGTGGCTACCAAATGATAGCAGTAACTAGTTATTAAAGACATCTAAGGGATCTGTGGATTTGTTTTTGCCATAATTGATTCACCCCCCGCCCCCCCACCCCCCCCCCCCCCCCCTCCCCTCCCTCTCAGATACTCCATCTATATTTCCAACAATTTGTATCAAAGATTTTGGTGCTTGCTGGATGGATTTCAAGGATCTAAGCTAAAGATCAAGATGTCTTACAAGAGGGAAACTCCAAGGCTTAATAGGGATAACTTTTTACTCCATCTAGCTTCCATTGGAGATGCATGATTGAAATATCTAGATGAAGCATATGTGACTCCTTCTGGCACATTATTTGCTAATGACATTGCTAAGAAGAAGACTCATAACACCATGATGATAGACATTGCATCTACCTAAGCTATGAAGAATGTGATGATGTCAAGAACTGCAAAACTACCTTTGAAATGTGAAACAAGCTGAAAGAAATCTATGGAGGTGATGATAATGTGAGAAGAGCCAAAGAAAAAAGTCTAAGAGGACAAGTTGATCAAATGAGGATGAAATAAGATGAAAACATTGCAAAATATGTTCAAAGAGTCAAAGTAGTTGTCAATGCTATCAAGGCTTTTGGAGGAGATATTGAGGAGGAAACAATTGTAAGTAAAGTTCTTAGAACATTACTTCCTATTTATGCAATTAGATTTTTTGCAATTCAAGAAAGAAGATGTGAAGCAAATCATAAGATAAATTTAGAGATCATAGTAGGATGATTGACTGCATTTGAGCTAGATAACTATGATAACTATGTTCCAACTTCCAAGAACATTGAGTTAGAATTTGAAGCCAAGCTTTCACTCAAGAAGAAAGGTAAGAAGATAAAGGATTCTTGGTCAGAAAGTGAAGAAGAATCAAAACAGAGTTTTGACAATGATCTTGAGGTGGTTGAAGCTCTACTAGCAAGGAAATATTCTAGAGGCAAAGGAAAATACAAAGGTAAGGTTCCTCTAATTTGTTTTTTATGTGAAGAAATTGGACATATTGCTGCTAGGTTCCCAAATAAGCAAAACAAGGACGAGAAGAAAGGTCACAAGTGCAATGGCAAGAAAGACTTCAAATCATTCAACGACAAAGGTAAGAAAACATGTTTCATGGCTAAGGATTCTAAGGATTCTGATGAAGAAGAAGATGAAATTGTTTACATTGCTATGAAAGATGAATTTGATAATGATGATGAAGATAAAATGGCACTTATCTCTCATGTGAGCAAAAATGATGCATAGATTATAGATAGTGGTTGCTCTCATCATATGACTGGTGATAAAACTAAGTTTGAACATATTGAAGACTATGGTGGTGGCAGTGTGAGGTTTGGTAATAATGAACCTTGTTGCATAAAAGGAAGAGGGAGAATCTCACTAACCAAAGAGCTTGTATGTGATAATGCCTATTGGGTAGAAGGGCTAAAACACAATCTGTTCAGTGTGGCACAGCTACTCAATATTGGATTCAAAGTGGAATTCATGCATGGGAAAGCAAGACTATTGGATAACAAAGGAAAGCTTATTGGATCTTGCATTCAAACAAAAGGTAACTTGCTCTATCTTGAACTTGGTGAATGTTCATGTTTTATTGCTCAAGTTGAAGAAAGTTGGTTATGGCATAGAAGGTTGTGTCATGTGAACTTTGATAACTTGGTGAAAATAAGAAAATTGAGAAAAGTAAGAAGCATTCCTAGTATAAAGAAACCCGATGTTGGTCTATGCAAGAATTGTCAGATTAGTAAGATAAGAAAGACTAACTTTAAAAGTAAGAGCTATCAGTCTAAAGAAGTTTTAGAAATTGTGCATACTAATTTGTGTGGACCTATTAGAATTGAAATCTATACTAGAGAAAAGTTCTTTATTCTTTTTGTTGATGATTACTCAAGAATGATGATTGTCATGTACCTAAGAGAGAAATCAGAAGCATTTGAAAAGTTCAAATGGTATTTGGCCAGAGTAGAAAAAGAAATAGGAAAAAGACTAAAATGTTTGAGGTCAGATAGAGGTGGTGAATTCATCTCCCATGAGTTCAATAACTTTTGCATTGAAAGATGAATCAAAAGATAGGTATCAGCCCTTGGAACTCTTGAGAAAAATGGAATAGTTGAAAGGAGGAACAGATCTATCATGAACTATGCAAGAACCTTAATGATTGAAAAGAGCATTGCTATGAAATACTAGAAGGAAGCTATCATCACTGTAGTTCATACCTTGAACCAAGTATAGCTGAAGAAGGACTCATTCAAAACCCCCTATGAGTTATGGTATGGCTATAAACCTAATGTAAGTTATCTAAAAGTATTTGGAAGAAAATGTTACATTTTAAAAGAATCTAGAAAAGGTAAATTTGATGTGAAAGGTGATGAAAGAATATTTTTGGGATATTCTTACAAGAGTAAAGCATATAGATGTTTGAATTTCTGTACTCACAAAGTCATAGAAAGTGCACATGTGAAAGTTGATGAGTTTGTAGAAAGGATTGAAGAAGAAAGTAAAAGGAAAGTAAAAGACTACAGGAGATTTGTTTTCATTGAACCTGATACAGTGCCAGATACACCTATCAATTAGGAATCTTCTACTCTTGAGTCTTTAGTAACCGAGTTGCAGGAAGTTCAAACTGAGCTACAGGAAACTAAGTCATAGTCTGATGCTACCAAGCCAATGACTACTGAGTTTGAAGGACCCGAGTAGAAAATAGAATAGCCAGAACCTGAAGTTGAAGTGCAAGAGGATGATAATGCAATTTATTCAAAAGGCAAGAAAACTATGTTAGCCAAGTATGTCAGGAGACATCATGCACTAGATCAAATCATTGGAGACCAATATGAAGGAACTATGACAAGAAGTAAGTTGAAAGGTACTTGTTTACTTGCTAATTTTGAACCTAGAAGTGTCAAAGATGCATTAGAAAATGAAATTTGGATTGAGGCTATGAATGAAGAGATAGAGCAGATAGAGAAAAACAAAACATGGACTCTTGTACCCAGGCCTAAAGATAAAAATGTGATTCAAACTAAGTGGGTATTTAGAAATAAGTTGAATGAAGATGGTAAGGTGTCAAGGAACAAAGAAAGACTGATATGCAAAGGATACTCTCAAGAAGAAGGAATAGACTATGGAGAGATTTTTGCTCCTGTTGCAAGATTGGAAGGTATCATGACCTTACTTGCATATGCTACATATAAAGGATTTAAGGTTTATCAGATGGATGTTGAGTCAGCATTTCTCAATGGTATACTGGATGAAGAAGTTTATATTAAACAGCCTAAAGGTTTTGTTGAACCAAATAAGAAGGACATGGTCTAAAAATTACAGAAAGCATTGTATGGTCTAAAACAAGCCCCTAGAGCATGGTATGAAAGATTACATAACTATCTTATTTAGATTGGTTTTCAGAGAACTAATGATAATAGTAGCTTGTATATCAAGGAAGGACCAGATAATAAGATTGTTTTGGCAAAAATATTTGTGGATGACACCTTGTTAATAGGGAATGATGATCTTTGCAAAGAATTTTTAGAGCAAATGAATAAGGAATTTGAGATGTCAATGTTTGGAGAGATCAAACTCTTTGTTGGTCTTCAAATTTAGTAGAGTAAGAATGGCATCTACATTACTCAGTCAAAATACATCAAGGAGATACTAAAAAAGTTTGGTATGGAAGATTGTAAACTAGTTGGGACTCCTATATGCACTGGTCTAAAGCTTACCAAGGATGATGAATTAAAGGAGGTAGATAAGACATTGTATAGGTCTATGATTGGAAAGTTGTAGTGTGTAGTTCATACAAGGCCAGATATTGCTCTTGCATTTGGTATTGGAGCAAAATTTTGAGCAAATCCAAGAGAAAATCACATGATGGCAATCAAAAGGATCATGATATATTTGAAAGGCATTGAAGATTATGGATTATGGTATAAATTTGAAGGAAATCTAGATTTAAAAATGTTTGCTAATGCAGATTGGGAAAGAAATTTTGGTGACAGAAAAAGTACAAGTGGAGGTGCATTCTTTCTTGGAAAGAGGTTGGTTTCTTGGACAAGTAAAAAGAAAAATTGTACATCTCAATCCACTGCGGAAGCAGAGTATGTTGTAGCAGCAGTAAACTATTATAATATTGTTTGGTTCAAACAATTATTGGAAGGCATGAAGGAGGAAATCAAAGAAATTTTTGTTATGTTTTGTGACAATACAAGTGCAATTAACATATCTAAAAATCCAGTAATGCACTCAAAAATCAAGCACATTGCAATAAAGTATCTCTTTGTTAGAGAATTGGTATAGGACAAGGAGATCAGATTGAAATATGTCCATACAAAGGAACAAATTGCTGACATATTCACCAAGCCTTTGCCTAAAGATGCATTCTTGTATCTAAGAGGTAAGTTAGGGGTCATTCCCCTATCTGAAACTCACCAAAATGAAGTTTTAGTGATGCATCAACAAGTATCAAGTTGAAGATCTTTCAGTTAATGTAGAATAATCATGAGAACATTGCATATGAATAAGTACATAAGGTACATTGTTCTTCATTTGGTTTGTGTTGTCTTTGGCATGTGTTGTCAAAGAGGGAGAGTATATTGTCATATCTTTCTAAAATTTGAATTTGTTTGTGAAGAGTTTTATGTTTGAAAAGAAGGTATGTAATTCCTTCATAGAGGGAGATTAATTTTGTGGAAAGAAATCTAAGAAGGAGAAACATTCTATTAGAAAAAGACTTGTTTTCAAATTTCATTCTGCTATGACATGTTGTGTTGCCATCAATGTCAAAGAGGGAAATTGTTGGATACAATTGATCAATTGTGTGCTATCTTTGATGTTACACAAATTTCATATCAATTATTAGATAGAGTCTACCAAGCTCAATTGGCCAGCAAAGCAAAAGATAGAGTCTACCAAGCTTAGTTGGTTAGCAAAGTGGGTTACAGAGTCTATCAAGCATTCCTGGATACTACACTATGAAGATAGTTTCTATTGAGCTCACTCAGGTGTCAAAGGATTCTATGATAGAAGTTAGTGTTAACCAAGCTCCCAAGGTCAACAAAGGAAATTCAGTTTCTATTGAGCTCACAAGATCAATGAAGGAAAATTAGTTCTTACTAAGTTCACTCGGTCTCCAAAGGATTTTGCAAAGTCTACAGTGTTTACCAAGCTTCACTTGGTTAACACTAGAAATCATTTTTGGAGCAATGTTTACCGAGTAGGGTCGGCCAATGAAGGATTTCATTATTTTGAGAAATAAAGTTTAATTGTTTTATGTAATGACTATAGCCGATTGATGTAATATTTATTGGTAAATGTAACTTGTAAATTGAGTCGACTTGACAATTTGTAAGGTATAAATAAAAGGTCAAGTTGTGAATTCTAATGTATGGATGTATGAATGAGTGAGCATGCAAGTGAGTTGATTGTGTAAAGAGGTAAAGTGAGAGAATTTTGATGAAGGATCAGATATCCTTAAGGAATAGCAAAGGTGTATTCGATCAGTAAGGATCTATTGAAGCAGAACATAGATCTATAATACCAAAGTTTAGTTGCATCTCATTTAGGTCACTTCATTGATACTTTTTCATCATTGTAGCACTGATTTGTAAATCTCTTAACAGAGTTGGTTTAGCAACCATTTTTTAAATCCTCTAACAAGGTAGACAGTTCTACTGAATTGTTCTAAAGTCCTCTAGCAAGGCCACTCTGAGTAGGGTGATTAAATCCTCTAATAGGTTCACACCTAATAGTATGTTTTTAACCTTTAACAGGGTTGGCTCCTAACAGGACTCACTTCAAAAGAGTGAAAATTGGTAGCTAGTTATTTGGTGGTTTTTTTTATATTGAGTTTCCACGTTAAATCTGGTGTCTCTTGTGTTTATGTTATTTCCTTTTACATGCATGTTAATAATTATGAATTCTTAAAAATTAGTAATAAGTTAATACATAGTTCATCTATCGAGTTACAACATTTTTCTGTGTGGCTATCGAGTGACAGTAGTAACTAGTTATTTAAGACATCTAAGGGATCTCTGGATTTGTTTTTGTGGTAAGTGATTCACCACCCCCCCCCCCCCCCCCAGTTACTCCATCTATATTTCCAACATATAGAAGAAGAAAGACTACATCTAGAAAGATTATCTATCAATACTAATAAATCATGTCATTGTGACTCCCAAATCTAGAACATTGTGATTACAAAGAGCCCAAAACTTGTATGAATACAATTTATTAGTTGGTGCATAATTACATTAATACTACCACATACCTATTTTTATCGAGTGTTGGTTTAATTTCTTTATCTTTTATTCTTATTTCTTTTGCATCTTCAATGATTTCATTCCACTCCAACTCTAGAGATTTTATGAGGTGATATTTTAATTCAAGGCCTTTCTCATTCCACCTTTTAACAAAAAAAGAAGAAGATAAAATTAGTTAAAGCTATGCACGTTGAATACATTACAACAAATGGATGAATGAAAAAATATTCTACCAATTATATGAAGCTGTGTACCTTTTTATGTAATGTGGGCCCAAATATCTTCAATGTCAAATCATAAAAAGTTTCATTAAAAAATATTATTTCCTACAAAATCATCATGGGATCATTAGTCAAAAATGAGTTATGAGTAAGTAAACTACAATTACACTCTAAATAATTAGAATTTTAAAGTACACAAAATATTAGGCAATTTTAAGGGAATCATATTTTTCTTGACCATCAATAATGATGCCTCCAACAATCCAATAGAAGTAACATATGTTGCTCTAGAAAAGGATGGTAAATTATCACTAGTATTGGTATCTATTATATCATAATGAGAAGGTGTACCTATTATTGTGCAAAGTTAATCAATGACATACTATGATGAAATGAACAAGAAAGTACAAATCAAATCATATTTAATACATAAAAAACTATAGAAAAATAAGGATTTACTAGCTCTAGTTGTATCAGGCATGAATGTTTGCATGTTCCTTGTTGTCAATCCTATAATTGAAAATCTTTGAGTGTTGTTCAACCTTGTTCAAGGAGGTGTATGCACTTCATCAAGACCTTAAAAATATACATATATACAATGCATTGTAATTTTAAAATATAAATTGCAAAAACATGACAACAGTAATATACTTCACCTTTCCTATAAAATTGTGAATTATAATCATGAAGAAAATAATGGTACAATTTTGAATATTAATGGACTATAATAGAGAAGCATGATATATGGTGATTTTGATGTTGTCCCTTCTGATGGTTGAAAATTAAAATCACATACCTAGAGGAACTGCACTAGTATCCTCACTAGGTTCAACAACTTGGTGAGGTCTCAAAAAATGTTGTAACAACACATACACATTTTGGGTCATGATCCATAAATTAGTATAAAACATGAAGCTTTATTGAACTATTATACTAGCTAAAGATTCATTATTTCTTACTTCCAAACAATGTGCTCTCCAACATAATTCATTTCCCATCACCTCTTTCTCTTTGGTTGGATTTGGATCCATCACAAGTGCAAGAATTTGTAGATTGATGTTTTTTAGGCTCTTTTTACACATGCTTATAGAGTTAGTGGTATATGTGATGTCATCATCACATAATACTATGGTCATCATATTAGAAACTAATTGATCTTGTGTAATTGGTTTTTTTCCCTTTCCCTAAGCATCAAATTGTGACAAAAATATCAGTAAAACAATAAAAACAATTCCAAAACCTTAAGGAAAATAACATAATAATATGAAATTTCGTAAAATTACAATTACACCAATTTTTATACAAAATATTTACCTCCACTAAAGAAAGGGTGAGAGCAACATCCCTACCTCTATCATTTGATGGATAAGCTATGTCACCATGTGACAAAGAATATATCAAAACATCAGCATAATGAAAGAAATATTTGGCTTAGCAAAAAAAAGGTTATTAATAAATCAAATGGTATATTGTATATTGGAGTTATTAATTTGAATTAATTAGTTTAAATATTACATATATAGTACTTACAAGTCCCATGATAGTAACTCACTTTGTATCTATGTGATTTAAATTGTAACCTATTAGCATCTCTTCCCCTGCACTTATTGATTTTATTGCACATACAAAAACATGATTTCCTTCACACAACTTGAAAATGAAATTGGGTCACCTTTTAGTTGACCCTGGACATGTACTATTTATAAAACCTGCAATGTTCCCTTTTGTTTTTGGCCTTCCATCAATGTACACAGCAAGTCTTTTGCTTTGATCATTTTGTTTCCATTGTAGATAATTTGTTGACAGTGCATCCCTATGCATACTTTTTGAATATTGAACTATTTGCATCGAATTATTGTAATTGTAACAAGGTCCTACATACTCCATCAATTCAAAAACTTTTTTATAACTATCCTTTATTCCATCTATGAAAAATAGGCCCAAACCATGTAATGATAATGGAGCTATGTGATATATCCTCTCATTAATACAAAAATTAGTGTGAATTGGACATAATTCCTTGGGTACCCATTCTTTCTAAAGATGTTTGTACCTTAAGGGAACCTTGATGTCACCTTTAGTCTCATCATCACAAGAACATGACCCCCCTTGAGCAAGGGAAAATTGCATGCATTTATTGAATTTTTTTCTAATATTTTGACCTATAGTTTGTATCTCTTTCGTAGACCTACTACATGTCTCACTATCCTCTTTTGTTCCTGCATTTCCCTCACTCGAGGAAGAAAAATTTGACAAATACCTATTTGGTGGTACTTGTAGCCCATCAAATGAGAGATATAATTGTAGGAGAAAAATATTTTTCTATAAAATGAGGCTAATATTGATGAAGTTGGCCTAAATTTAATGTTGAAGGTAAAGGGAAAGAAATCATGTAATAAAATTATACCTCTTGATATGTGTCACTGTGTAGGATCCTTGTTAAGGGGATATAGTTTCCTGCATATGTAAATAATTTTTCTTAAGTTACTTACAAATTACATGATACTTTTGCTACAAATTACATAGAACATAACATGAAAAATATGCATACATCATAATTATTGTATTTTTTAAATTTTTTACCACTACAAAAAATATATTATAAGTAATCAACACCAAGAATTGAGCATCGTATCACATATTTGCAACATGTGTATCATAAGTCACCAATTATGTTATCATTAATAATGCTAATATATTCATCATGATAACTTATAACAATTTAAACAATTTTTCAATGAATATATCAATACCTCTTATATTTTATTGATCATACCTATTATATTTTCATTGATCATGTCATTGATCATCTTGTTTGTCCATCTCATCATCATGAACATCATAAATATTTCCATCATCATCATGACTATCACTATGACCATTGTCATCATCATAATCATCACTATGACCATCATCATCATTGTCACTATGACTATCATTGTCATCATCATCATCACCATCACCATCACCATCACCATCACCATCATCACCATCATCTTCACCACTACCACCACCATCACCACCACCACCACCATCATCATGAATATATTTTCCATTATCATCATCTACTCCGTCTTCCACTTCTTCAGTATCTTCTTCAATCATATTATACTTTACCAGTCTTCCTCTTAGATCATGTCTAAAGATAAATGACCAAACTAGTTTATGTGGAATGCCAAAGTAAAACACTTGCTCACATTGGATTGGAAGAACATAAGACTCATTTCTAACTAGCTCAAATGACAATGTGTTAATCATTGTAAATCCATTGTCATGTTCAATAATAGTTCTCTCAAGATCATTTTGATTTAGGCATAGTCTATATCATTTAACAATGAATAGGACAAGTTTGAAGAAATTAAAGTCACACTCAAGTATATCATCCAAAATTCCATTGCATCTATTTTCAATTTTTTGAGGATGCATGTCATTTCTAGACAAAATATTAGTGACTTCAAAGACTGTAGTTATCCCAAAATCACAAGTTCTCTTAATGTCGACCAACTTTTTTATGCAAAATTTATGGCTAGTCTAGTATTAAGTTTTATGGTGCTTGACCTGTTATTTTTCAAACATGTCAAAATTATGCATCCATCCATGAGTTTATGTTAGATATATGGATCATGATAGATTAACTTATACATACCTTTCCACCTCTTAAACTATTTGCTAGATCAATTACAATTGACATAACATTGGAATCTCCATTATGATGAGATTCTTTAACCAATGAATCAACACCTTCCCATGTTAATGAGAAACCATTTTTTTGAGATTTTTCAATTCATACCATCATCCAATCAAATATTGTTTACAATATACAAATGAAGTGCATTCCACTCACGAGAAACTATATAAAATAAATAGAAGTTAGAAACAACTTATATTGATGATGGATAATAATTAATTAACTATAATAATATCTTATAATTACCTCTCAATTTCCTTAATCTACCTTTCTCCATCAATTACTCCCCTTTGAATTTGTTAATGGAGTAGGGATCCCAAATGAGGTCTACATAGATCTTTGTTACAAACTTGGGAAGATATTCACTATTGTACAACATAGTATGGTATACCATATATCCCTGCACCATGGAACCCTCAGGACATGCTCTTTCTCAAACTAATCCCTTCAAAAATTTCAAGTGCCTCTCAACCATCCACATTGATCTAGTTGGTATAGATCCACACAATTCAATCTCATCAACTATATGTATTAAGTAGTGTTCTTGTGCATTGAAAAATGTTGAAGGTAGACACTTGTGCATCTCACACAAAAGCTAAGGAATTTTTCTCTTCTAATATTTTATGTCTCTTATATCAATTTATTTAGATGACAACCACCTAGAAAATATTCATCATACAAAAACATATTAACAAGACTCTACAAAAAGTTATACAATAAATTATTGAAAAAGAAAAGCAAGACATAGAAATAATATCTATACAATAAATCTAACAAATAACACTTCTAACCTCATGTATTTCCCAAGATCATATACAACTTGTTTGAAACTCATGTTGTCAAAGTTGTGTGGGCTAGATAGAGGTAGAGTGTATTGCAATAATAATAAAATGATCTTTTCAATATATTATAAAATAAAACAATGAAAAGTACATGATGTTTTACAAGTTTATTGTAAATAGAGAAGAACTTGACTTACCTTGATGAAGGTATGCCAATCATACATTTTCAGCCTTGACCCAAAATCACCTTCTTTGATATGAGACTACTTATGTTTGTAGAAAATCCTATGGGAAATTTAGTTTTTTTATGGCTTTAAATATGGCATCAGTTTGTTGTTGTGTTAATAACCAATGAATGGCACTCATATTAATATGATTTCCATTTCTATTTGATTTAATGAAAAACTTCAATACATGATTGGATTAATGGATTTCATTATAATTGTTGACCATTTTTTCTTTGTCACACCTTCTTGTTGGAAACTTACAATTGGAACAATTTTTTTTTTGTCATTGATGTCAAATCTATGGATGAGGCATATTACTACCTAGTCTAAATGTCATATCTATTTGATTGATGAAGATGATTTGAGAATTTACTCATAGCTATAGCACCTAGAAGAAAGGTTGAAGTTATGAAAAAGAAGTTACAATGGACATTTGACTAAGATAGACTTTGATTAAGAAAAGTACTTGTTTATGTCAAGAAAGCTATGCTAAACTAAGAAAAAGAGTAAAATACTAAGGAGTGTCAAGTAATGCTAGTGTCAACCAAGCTATAGTTAGTGCCAAGAAAATCTAGTGTTGATTGAGCATTAGCATTGACCAAGAAATGTTGTTGATGCTAAGCTAGGAATCTTTACAATGACCTAGTATTTTAGTGTTGACTGAGTATTAGAATTTGGAGATTGTCGAGTGACAATAAGAGAAAAATTCAAAGAAATTGTAAGATCAAGTTGACTCAGTTGATTTCTTGGGAGATGTAAATTGTGTTGAAGATAAGATTTATGAGTTGATTAGAAACACAAAGTGTTTGAATGCAAAGCTAAAGGAGAAAGCTTGTAGATATGATGATTTTATTGATAAGTAAAAAGAGTAGAAGGCTTAAGTCTTGATAAGAAGAGTAGACTAATTCCTTGAAAGGTTTCCAAGAAGATCAAGATCAAAGATGATAGTGAAAGGCTTAGCATTGAACCAACATAAGGACCAAACATAGACTTAAACCAGCAAAAGTGAGTTGTAATCACATAGATCAAACCTATTGTTTTCTTTCTTATTATTGTAAACAATTTGTATTGAAATCATTTTAATAGAGGTTGACCTAATAGTCATTTGAAGACTTAATAGTCTGTGTAAATCCTTCAACTAGGTGACATTCTAAATGGAATGATCAAAATCCTCTTACAAGGCCATTCCTAATAGGGTGATTAAATCCTCTAACTAGGTCACATTTAATAGTGTGTTTTGTAACCTTTAATAGGGTTGGCTCCTAACAGAGCTCACTTTGAAAGAGTGAAAAAGATTAACATGTTGCTAGTGGTTTTTCCCAAATTGGGTTTCCAAGTAAAATCCTATTGTCGAATTGTGTGGAAGTTTTTATAAATGTTACATTTGATAATGTTTTCAGTATGCAATGAAAGTTATGTTTATGTCATTTTTATAGTATAAAAAGATAAACAGAATAGTGAAGTGATTGATTTTTAATTGTTAAAGTGGTACATATTGACCTTGAGTAACCGATTCAACCCCTCAGATTTTCTAAATTTTTCTAATAATTGGTATTAGATCTTAGTGCTTATAGAGAAAATTTTGAACGTACTTAAAGCTAAAGATCATGACAAACAAAAGAAATGTAACCAAGTTGAACAAGTAGAACTTTCCTACATGGTAGACCCTAATGAAGCTACATATATCCAGTATTACTGATGCTACTATCAAATTTCTAGATAATGAATATGTAGAATAACTACTCCTCTAACTGCTAAAGAACTGAGATAGATGTTAGATCATAACCAAGAAATGTTGGAGATTGCCTCATCCCTAAGCTATGCCAAGTTTGATGACTTAAAATATTGTAAAGAAGATGTGGGACAAATTGAAGACCATATATGGAGGTAATGACAATGCTATAAGAGCCAAATCATAAAGCCTAAGAGGAAATTTTGATGACATGAGAATGATGGAAGGTGAGAACATAGCAATGTATTTCACAAGAGTTAAAGAGGTTTTTAATGCTATTTGAGGTGAAAATAGAGAAATTAAAGCTGAAAGAGTGATAAGTAAGGTTTTGAGGACTCTACTTCCTATCTATGTCATTAGAGTCTTTGCAATCCAAGAACTAAGATGTACACTAGGGAACAACTTGACCTTATAAGGTTTAATTGGTAGACTTACTTCTTTTGAGATGTCTAATTTTGATAACTACACATCTACTACCATTAAAAAAAAATTCAAGTCACAACTTGTTCTTAGCAAGAAGAAAGGAAAACATTTAAAGAGTGAAAGTGATAGTTCTAATGATGAGATAGATGAATTTGAAGCCCTTATTGCAAAAAGGTTTGGAAGAGGAAGAGGTAAAAACAAAGATAAATTACCTATCATTTTCTTTTCATGCAACAAAGTTGTTCATATTGTTGGTAGATGTCCTGATAGAGAAGATAAGGAAGAAAGGAAGAAAAGCAAGTACAAAGGAAGAATAGATGACAAAGAATACAGGAGAAGCAAGGATGAAAAAGGCAAGAAATATTGTTATATTGCTAAAGAAAAAAGTGATAATTAATCTAAGAGTAATGATGATGAAGTTGTCTATTTTGTTGTGAAAGAAGATTCTGATGAAGATGAGAAAACTACATTAATTTATTATGTGATAAAAAATGACAGATGGATAATTGATAGTGGATTTTATAATCATATGACTAGTGATTAAGACAAATTTGAAGATATTGGTCCATATAATCATTAAATTTGGTAATGATATCCCATGTATTATAAAAGGTAAAGGCACTATTCAACTAATTGACAAGATAACATGTGACAATGTTTACTAGGTTAAAGGACTTAACTATAATTTTTTGAGTGTTTCACAACTGAACAAGATAGGTTACAAAATTGAATTTCACAATAAAAAGGCCAAAATACATGACGGTGATGGTAAGATAATTGGATCTAGTGAGCAGACAAGAGGTAACTTATTCTATCTATTCCTATCAAGTGAGACATGTATGCTTGCACAATAAGAAGATATTTGGGTATGGCACAAAAAATTATGTCATGTGAACTTTGACAACATGGTGAATATCAGCAAGATGAAGAAAGTAAGAGGATTTCCTAAACTGAAGAAGCCTAAATTTTTTGTGTAAACAATGTCAAATAGGAAAGATGACAAAGTCTAGTTTCAAGAGAAAAACATATACTGCTAGTGATATTTTAGAATTGGTTCATACTGACCTATGTGGACCATTTCGTGTTAAAAGTTACTATGGAGATCAATATTTCATTTTATTTGTAGATGACTATTCTAGAATGATGGCTAGTGTTTCTTAAAGCTAAATATGATGATTTTAAATTATTCAAGTGGTATTTAGCTAGAATTGAAAATGGAATAGGAAAGTGTATGAAATGTTTGAGATTTGACAAAGGTGGTGATTTCATCTCACATGAGTTGAATACATTTTGTAATGATAGAGGAATCAAAAGAGAAATGTTAGCACCAAGGACCCCTCCTCAGAATGGGATGGCTGAAAGGAGAGATAGATAAATAATGGACTATGCAAGAATACTAATGATGGAGAAGAACATGTCATAGAAATATTGGAAAGAAGTGGTTAGTACTATTGTATATACCCTAAATAGAGTACAAGTCAAGAGAGGTACAAATGTTACACATTTTGAACTATGGTATTGTTATGCTCCCAATGTTAAATATTAAAAATATTTGGTAGTAGATGATATATATTGAAAGATAATAGGAATGGAAAGCTTGATTCAAAAAGTGGTAAAGGTATATTCCTAGGTTATTCCACTAAAAGAAAAGCTTAAAAGTGTTTAAATTATAATACTAAAAAGTTGTGGAAAGTGAAAATGTGAGAGTTGATGAGTTTGTGGAAAGAGATGATACTTCATCCAAGGAAAAAACTAAAGACTATACTACATTCATATATGTGGATGATGATGCTCCCAGCACTCAAAGAGAACAAACAAGTCAAGCCACAAGTTCCCGTTAGACAAGAAATGATGGAATGCAAATACAAATTGTTGAATAGTGGAGAGTAGGTGTTGAGAAATGGACTGAAGATACTAAGTCATAGATAGGCATTGTCAACCATCAGATAGTGAATATTGAGCATTCATAACCTAAACCAAAACTTGAACAAGGAAGAACAAATGAGTCAGATTATAGCAATGGACTAAAGATACTAAGTCATAGATAGGCATTGTCAACCACTAGATATTGAATATTGAGCATTCATAACCTAAACCAAAACTTGAACAAGGAAGAACAAATGAGTCAGATTATTTTTCTAGATGAACCTGAAGGATAACCAAGAAGGAAAATACCTGTGTTAGAAACTATGTGAGAAGACATCAGAAACCTAAACAAATCATTGGTGATGATGAATCAAGTGTATTGATAGGAAGAAGACTCAAAGACAATACATGCTTACTTTGTGAGTTTAAGCCCAAGTCAATTAAGGATGCTTAAGACAATGAAGATTGGATACAAGCAATGAATGAATAAATTGACCTAATTGAGAAGAATAATATTTGGAATTTAGTTCCAATACCTAAATTAAAAAAATAGTGGGACAAAGTGGCTTTTAGTAATAGGCTCAATGAAAATGGTTAAGTAACAAGAAATAAGAAAAGATTGGTATGCAAGGGCTATGCACAAGAAGAAGGATTTGATTATGGAGAAACTTTCACTCTTGTGGTAGACTTGAAGTCAAAACTCTTCTTGCATACTCAACTTACAATAATTTCAAGTTATATCAAATGGATATCAAATTTGTATTTTTAAATGGTATACTAGAGGAAGAAGTATACATTCAATAGCCTAAAAGATTTTTAGATCTAGACAAGAGGAACATGGTATGTAAAAACTGAACAAAGCCCTTTATGAATTAAAGAAAGCTCCAAGAGCATGGTATGAAAGACTACATAACTACTTAGTGAAAATTAGTTTTGAAATGGAAAATTATAACAATAAATTATATTTGAAGAATGGTAAGAATAATGAAGTAGCATTGTCTAAGATATTTATTGATGATATTATATTTGGAGGAAGGGAAGCACTATGTAAATTATTTTCTGATGAAATGGAAAAGGAATTTTCAATGTCTATGTTTGGTTAGATCAAATTCTTTGTTAGATTAAAAATATGTCAAATGAAGTTTGGTATTTTCATTTCACAATCCAAATACATCAAGAAAATATTAAAGACTTTTGGTATGAAAGATTCAAGACTAGTGAGTATACCTATGTCTACATGACATAAGCTATCTAAGATTGTTGATTCTACTAATGTGAACTAGACCCTATAAATATCCATGATAGGAAAATTGTAATACATTGTTCATAGCATGCCAAATATTACTTTGGTAGTTGGAATAGTTGCTAGATTTTTAGAAAATCCTAAAGAGAATCACATGATGTTTGTAAAAAGGATATTGAGATATCTGAAAGGTACATAAGAATATGGATTATATTACAAGAGAAGTGGTAGATTTGAACTTAAAGTTTTTGCTAACTTAGATTGGGTTGGAAATATTGATGACAAAAAAAGCACTACTAGATTGCTACCTAGTCTAAATGTCATATATATTTGGTTGATGAAGAGGATTTGAGAAGTTACTCATAACTATAGCACCTAGAGGAAAGGTTGAAATTATGAAAAAGAAGTTACAATTGACATTTGATTAGATAGACTTTGATAAAGCAAAGTAATTTTTTATGTCAAGAGAGCTAAGCTAAGTTGAGAAAAAGAGTAAAATAATGAGTCTTCAGTAATTCTAGTATCAACCAAGCTATAGTAAGTGCCAAGAAAATCTAGTGTTGACCAAGCATTAGCATCAACCTAACAATTTTTTTGATGCCAAATCAGGAAACTTTATAGTGACCAAGTGTTTTAGTGTTGACCAAGTATCATAATTTAGAGATTGTTGAGTGATAGTAAGAGAAAAAATTCAAGGAAATCATAAGATAAAGCTGACTTAGTTGATTTCTTAGGAGATGTAAAATGTGTTGAAGATAAGATTGATGAGTTGGATCATTAAATTCAAGAAGGTGATTAGGTAAAGACCTAACAGATAGATTCTAGAGAATGTTCTAGAGAATGATCAAGAAGATGAACAAATACATTGAATCAAATTGAATTTGATCATAAACCCTAAGATCTATGGTGGATGTAAAAAATGGTAAAGCATGAATTGCCTATTTAAAGAGATATAGAATTGAAAGTTTGGTGCCATGTCCAATCGTGTCTAGTCAAGCCTAGTCGAGACCAGGAAGTGTGTGTATGAGTGAGTTTATATGTGAAGGAAGGCATATAGAGAAAGGTTGATTAGAAACACACATGTATGAATGTGAAGATAAAGGAGAAAGATTGCAAAAATGATGTTATTATTGAGAAGTGAATTAGAGCAGAAGGTTTAAGTGTTGATAAGAAGAGTGGACTAATTGCTTGAAAGGTGTCTAAGAAGATCAAGATTAGAGATGACAATAAAAGTCTTATCAGTGAACTAGCATAAGTACCAAACAAAGATTATCAAACCTACTACTTGCTTTCTTATCATTGTAAATAGTTTGTATTGAAATCATTTTAACAAAGGTTGACCTAACAATCATTTGAAGAATGAATAGTCTTTGTAAATCCTTTAATTAGGAGACAATCTAAATAGAATGATCAAAGTCCTCTTACAAGTCTACTCCTAATAGGGTGATTAAATCCTCTAACTAGGTGACTTTTAATAGTGTATTTTGTAACCTTTAATAGGGTTGGCTCCTAATAGAGCTCACTTTGAAAGAGTGAAAAAGAGTGACATATTGCTGGTGGTTTTTCTCAAATTGGATTTAAATGTAAAATCCTAGTGTGAAACTATGATGAATGTTTATATTTGATAATGTTTTCATTATGCAATGCAAGTTATGTTTATGATAGTTTTATAGTAGAGTTTGAGAAACAACAAGATAAGAAAAACAATGAAGTGGTTGATGTTTAATTGTTCAAGTGTTACATATAGACCTTGAGTAACAAATTCACCACCCCCTCTCATTTCTTCTAAATGTTTCTAAAACTTCCATCCAATATTTTCCATAGTGTCTACATTAAATTCTTTCCAATACACATAGCATGAAACAAATGTACAATTGGGAGGTGCTCTTAGTATGGCAACCTACTAAATTGTTTAGAATATCTTTTTAGTCCTTTTGAAAGTTTCTCATAAATACCTTGATGACCTTTATAAAAATCAATTACATCATTACTAAACAAAAGCTAATATCCAAATTTTAATTTCATATAAAATGCCTACATTACATGGAATGACATTACCTTAACGATTCATTCTATTGTATTCCAACTTCCATATGTGAGGTGTCATTCTTCATGGCTTTGATGATGTCTCTTCTTTCCCATTGAAAAGATGTTTTTTAGTAATTCAATACTTATGATTTTTATGGACAAAGTGTGTATTCTCATCAAACACCTATTTTTCTAAAGTTTTTGAATGGCAATATTACATCTTTGGACCACAAATTAGACATGCATATTTTGTCTTTATCTAAAGACCTACAGAAAGTGCATATTCTCATCAAACACCTATTTTGCTAAAGTTTTTGAATGACAAGATTACATCTTTGGACCACAAATTAGACATGAAAATTTTCCCTTTATATAAAGACCTACAAGATCATGTATAATTGGATGACATGTGTAAAAGATTCATATTTACAATTATCACATGCAACTTAAAAATAGAAAAAAAAAGTGTTAGCACTATTACATATCAAAAATATGTGTTAGCATTTTTACATACTACAAAAATGTGTTAGCACAAGGGCATCATGTCTTGTCCATGCAAGCATTACACAAAAATGAAATTGTCTTTCACTTATTGGTCTAGAAATTTTGTACATAGTGATCCCATTTTATAACTCCAACAGCTCATCAATAAAAGATTCAATACATATATTCATATCTTTCACTTGGTACTTACCTTGTTGAATGAACATAAACAAAAAATAATTATTATGGTCATTTTGATACTATATTTATAATTTAAGTTAGATGACTATTAAATATAAAAATATAGGGTATATTCATTGCCAACATTAGGTGCTCCCTCTTTATGGACATCCAAGGAGGAATTGTTACAAGATAGAGTTGCCATTGCACCAAAAGATCGACCTATCAATGCTCGATATAACCACTAGACTTAAAGAACACAAGAGGTGGTTAAGCCATGTTGTGAATCTCAAAGGGGAACATTGGTGGTTAGTCCAATAATCCCCCCCCTCAACATTACTCAAGGAGATTCGAACCTATGACCGAGCTCTGATACCACTTGTTAGAGGATAGAGTTATCATTGTACCAAAAGATAGACCTATCAATGCCTGATACAACAACTAGATATATAGAACACAAGAGGTGATTAAGCCATGTCATGAATCTCAAAGGGAAACATTGGTGGTTAGTCCAATAAGAATGTTATTTTTAATAACAAAAATAGGCTAGATTGAGTAAACTGATCTCATCTCTCCAAATGGGTTGACATTGTCTGTTGCCAATGAAAGATTCAAATTATGAGGTTCTTCTTTAAATAGTTTCCACCTATCTTCTATGTCCTTAAATGCATAACCATCCATAGGCATATGCATAATGTCATCATGATCTCTATTGTGTGCATGGTAATCCATAAATTGTGCCAAGCTAGTGCACCTAAATAATCATTTCAAATGTGGAATAATGAGAATGTATCGAAGAACCTTGCAAGGCACATTTTTGGTTATTTGATCTTATCGATATCTACTAATGTGAAATCAGGAATTCTATTGCAATTTTTTTTTATGATATATAATATGATCATTGGGGCATGCATGTATTTTTTGATACTTCATTCCAATATCTTTCATAATGGTCGATAATTATCGGTAAGAGTGAGGTAGAATGTTTGATGGTGGTAAAAAAAACTCACCTATCAACCTATGGGAAAATAATTTTTAATATAAAGAACATTAATGCTATGCTAACATAGAAGATAATAAAATGATATCTTAGCATACATGAGATTTTTTATATTGGATATTGTAAGAATTTGCCTTAGGACAAAATAACACCAAGATCAAGAAGCTCAAACACTTAGCACAATATGGACCAATAATGTATGATCATAATAACAATAATGATAGTGAATATCATATTGAATACACACTAGAAGTGCCTATATATAAAGGCATCTAGAATGACTAGGAGTCAGCAAAATGATAAGCCTCACAACTAAGCACATGTCCACCAAGAGTAGATTATCCTCCATTGAGTATAGGAGTTTGTGCAGTGATGAGAGGATAAGCTTACATAGGTGTATCTCATAAAGAGATGTTGTAGACACCATGTGCTCAATTGGATTACAAATAACTATGTTGTCTACATGACAACTTAGATGAATATGAAAACTCCTTTATTATCAACAACACAACTCATATGACCATGCATACTCCTAGGTGTCTATATTATAACTAATAAAATAATGCATTTAACCTAAGTAAAATTAAGTAAAGTGTAATAATAGTTAATTATTTACACTAACACCCCCCTTGAGTGCAATTTAGGGGAATGCACTTAAGCTCACAAAAGCTATGATGAAAATACATGATGGGTCCTTGCTACTAGGCCATGTTAGGTACCAATGTACAAAAGCAATGCTCTACATATAATGTGATGTAATGCAATCTCTCTAAAAATAGAGAAAGAGGGAAAGCCTCATGGGAAGAACCCTCCCCCAAAAAGAGAAATAAGTACAATAAAGAAGAGAAGAGTCATGTGACCCCCCTGGTGCAATATCCCACACCTCCAAGAGATCTAACAAATGAAGATACTTGACCTCATTGAAGGGTTTGGTGAAGAAATCTGCAACCTACTCTGCTATAGGAAAATGTTGCAATGCAATGACCTACTCATGTATTAGCTCTCTGATGTAGTGCATATGAACCTCAATATGTTTGGTTCATTGATGTTGAACTAGATATTTTGAGATCTCAATAGAACTCTAATTATCACAATGAATGACTATGGGTTTAGGTATGTCAAATCCAAACTCCTCTAGAATATGTTGTAACCAAATAGCTTCTATAGTTGTAGTGATAGCTCCTTGATACTCTGCCTTAGTCAAAGAAAGAGCAATATTATTTTGCTTCTTTCTCTACCAACAAATGGGGTTGAAACCAAGATGAAAGATGTAACTTGAAGTAGACTTACGAGAATCAAGATCCCCTACAAAGTTTGAGTTTGTATATCCAACCAAATAAAGTCTAGCACTTGTTAAATACTGTATCTCATGTGTATTTTTACCCTATATGTAGTGCAAGATGCATTTTGTGGCCTTCTAATGAAGCTCATGTGGCTCTTGCATGAAGCAAGAAACCATGCCAACTATAAAAGCTATGTCACCACATGTATGTGTCAAGTAGATGAGACTCACAACCAACTATATGTAAAATGTAGCATCAACAAGTGGAGTGGAACACTTTTCCTCTAACTTAGCACTTGAAAGAAAGGGATTAGGTGTAAGTTTGTAGTCACTCATGTGAAAGAGATAAAGTAAATCAAGATCATACTTGGGTTGAGAAAATGTGATCCCAGGTGAAGACTGTGTGATCTCAATACCAAGGAAATAATGAAGTAAACCCAAGTCTGTCATAGCAAATCTATCCTACAAAGAAGTCTTGACACTGGCAATGATGGATAAAGTACCTCCAGTAATGATCAAGTCATCTACATAATGCATGAGTATCAAGTATGAGTCATCCCTTTGAAGAATGTGGACATTCAAATCTAAATGACACCTGGTGAATCTAGTTGAGAGTAGGAAAGAATCCATCTTGGAATACCAAGCTCGAGGAGCCTATTTAAGACCATAGATAGACTTTTTCAACTTGCAAACCAAATTAGAATCTTAAATGAAACCCTATGGCTGATCCATATAAATCTCTTCAAGAAGAACACCATTCAAGAATGCACTCTTCACATCCATTTGATGTACAACCCAACCATGAGTTGTAGCAATTGCTAGTGTCAAACAAATGGAGTTCATCTTAACTACTAGTGCAAAGGTCTCAGTATAGTAAATACCAAGAACCTGTGAGAAACCTTTGGCAACAAGTCTAGCCTTATACTTATCCATAATTTCGTTCACTGCAAACTTAGTTTGATAGATCCTCTTACACGAAACCAACTTTCTTCCCTTAGGAAGAGGAACTAAATCCCAAGTGTTGTTTTTCATTAAAGAGTTATATTCTTCCTCCATGGCCTTATCCCGTTTAGGAATCCATAATGCTTGCTTAAATGATTGTGGATCAGAAGCAATGACAATATATGCATGTGGAAATGATTTGTGTTGTGACCTTATCCTCCTAGTATTTGAAGGATTCCCTACCAATGAACTTGTTGAATCAAGTGTTTGTTGTGCCCAACCAGAAGAAGAAGGAATATACTCAACTATTTTTGGACCCTATGAAGGTGGTGTCTTGAGAATCAAAGTTGAAGGAATATCATCTTCCAAGTCACTAACATCACTATCATCACTTTTCATGAAGGCGGAAGGAGGAGTTGAAGAAGCCAAACATGGACAAGTCTCTTCAAAGTGAACACTCCTTTCAAAGAATATTTTATGTGTCTCTGGATCCATGAGTTTGTATTCCTTAATGTGGTCAGGATATCCAACAAATATACAAGGTTTTCTTTGAGGTTCCAATGCCTTTCATTTTTTTGGAGGTATCTTTACCCATGCTGGACAACCAAAAAAATTTAAGTGTTTTACACTTAGTTTTCTTCCTTACCAAGCCTCAAAAGGTGTAATTCCATCCAAGGCCTTATAGGGATCTCTATTTTGGATGTAATTGGCACAACACATGGCTTCTACCTAAAAAATGTAATCTAGAGACTTATGTTGAAGCATACAAGTGGTCATCTCCTTAAGGGTTCTATTCTTCCATTCAAAAAAACCATTTTGTTATGGAATATATGCAACTAAATGTTGAAGATCAATACCCTCATGAGTACAAAATTCTATAAGCCTTGAGGTCACATATTCCCTTACATTGTCTATTCAAAGAATCTTGATGGATTTCCCTGATTTCTTCTCAACTTGAGCTTTGAAGTTGATAAACTTATCAAACACTTAACTTTTATGAGCTAGAAAGAAGACCCAAGTGTAGCGTGAGAAGTCACCAATGAAGGTGAGAACATAGCGGGACTTTCCAAATGATGGTACTAGAAATGGGCCAAATACATCACTATGAACCAATTCAAGAACAACAGTAGCTCTCCAAGACTTCCCCTTGTCAAACTTCTCTTCAGGACACTTGCATGCTTCACAACCTATACATACACCCTCTGAATACTTGACTTAAGGTAGACCAATGACCATATCCTTGTTGCTAAGTTGTTGAAGGTAGCGGTAATTGAGATATCCAAACCTCTCATGCCATAGTTTACTTTGTGAATTTGAGTGGGTCAACAAGGCAAGGGAAGTGGACTTAGGCACAAAATGAGAAAAAGAGTAGAGTCTTGTATCATGATTAGCCTTTCCAATTGCCACCATAGAATCATCTTTTAAATTTTTCATCACAACTAAATTAGGAAGGAACTCCACTTTGTTGCCACATCCACAGTGATTTATTTGGTAGATTGAAAGGAGGTTGGTGCTAAGGTTGGGAACATGAAGAACATCCTTGAAGACTCCAGTTTCCAACTTAACATTCCCTTTTCCTTCAACTTTCACTTGTGTGTCATTTCCCACATAGATATAAGGTACATTTGATGGTTTCAAAGAGGAAAAATGCTCCCTTGAAGCATCCATATGATATGTAGCTCCTAAATCAAGAACCCATTCCTTAGAATTATTTGTACTTGCTACCAATACTTGTCCCTTACCTTTTGAAGTGGGTGAAGATCCCTTATCTTTATAGAAATTTTGCATATCAATTTTATGTTTCCTCATTATGTTTAGCAACTCATAAATTTTCTTATCCTTACACTCGTGTTCATCATGACCATTATTCTTACAATAGGCACAAGTTTTCTTCTCCCTTTTCTTGAATTTATTTCCCTTCTTATTTTTTTTGGAAAAAGACTTGCCTTGTTTTGAAGAAGATTGTTCTGTAGAGGAAGATTGATGCATAGAGGAAGATTGTTGTGTGTCATCTTGTGGGTTAGCCTTCCACTTCTTTTGCTTCTTGTTGGAATTTTTACCACCTTGATTCCCTTGATTAGCTAACAAGGCTTTGGTCTTGGAAGACTAGAGAATTCCCATACTCACTAACTTTTCATGTTCTAAGACCAGCATTCTTGAAAATGACTCAAATGAAGGCTTAGTGAAGGCACTACCCATTGTTAACTTGTGAGTATTATAACTTGAAAAAAAAGTAACATATTGAGGAGGAAGATGAGTCATCACATGTTTGATCAACTTTCCCTCCTTGATGGGTTCACCGCAATCCTTAAATTGTGCCCTTTACATGTCTACTTGGGTAAGATAATCTTTTATGGTGTTAGAATTCCTAGGATCCAATTTGAGAAGATTTTCCTCAATGGTGTATGCCATATTTTTATCTACTATCCCATACAATGCCTCAAGTTTATTCTGGACTTTTATTGGATTGTTAATGTTCCTAATGTGATATTTGATGAGATCTAAGATATTATTTAACAAGGTTCTTAGGGTCATTGCTTGTTTTGATGCCTAGCCTTCTTTACGAGACTCATCAACATCATCATTAGGTTTCTTTGCTACACCAGTTACATAACACAATAAACCTTTTTCAACTAATGGTTCTTTTATCTTTTCTTTCCAAATAGCATAATTTTTTGGTGTTAACTTAGAAACAGAATCCATAATGCAAAAGAAAGAGCACAATATCAAGGAGACACAAGAACACAACACACCCCCCCTTTCAAAACTTCTAATTTTGTTGTTTACAACCTCATCTTGGAGTTCAAATCTGGTACTTAGCAATGTAGCTCAGATATACAACAATTTTGCAGTTTAATCAAAGCAATGCAATGCAAAAAATGACCTATTTCTAAAAGTGATATTTCTATCCACACAAGCCTATAATGTGATTGTAGATTTGCAAAGTAGACAAAAAAATTATGCACTTTAAAAAAAATAGAACCTGAATGTGTCTAGATGAACCTATGCAGAGTGTTTGAAGTTGCAAAATGTAGGATTCAATAGGTATAGTTAACAAAAATTAAATTTTTTGACAAATCCATGCACAAAAACCAAAAAATAATAGCACCACTAAAAAATTCACAAAATTCTAGCCCAAATCAAAAAAATTGTACCTAATTTGGAGTCCAGATGATTGAGATATGGCCTCCTAAAGTTTGACTGTCAAATCAAAAATGCATATGGTGAGGGGTCCACTCAGGAAAACATTGTGTTAAAATTGATGTCCAAATGGCCATCGTGATAGTGTAATTTGTCTTACTTGTGACAATCAAACAACTATTAAATTTAGGCACATAAAATGATGATGTCAGCAAAAAAATTGGCTAGCATATGTGGCAGTATGATTAGCTGATGTGTCAGTCTATATAGCTAATGTGGAAGTTGACTTGGATGTTGACTATATTGTACAGGCTGTCAACTATGCATTGACATGTCCGATGACTAGGATCTGACATGTCACTGCTAACGTATGGCAGTGACAAGGATCTGACATGGTGTCATGGTGTCTGCATGGTAGGGACTCTATCATATCAAACAAGGTGGCACTGATGTGAGCAAGAGAGGTTTGACATTAGTAGTAGAGAGGAAGGCCATTGAAAAATAGTGGAGAGTTCAGCATTGGTCACTGGTGGGGGAGAAAAAGTCAGTGGGGGATGTGGGATGTTTAATACCACATGCACTATGATGGTAAGTGCCAAGGTGATTAAAAGCAAGGAGTTGTAGTATGTGAAGTGGCTTAGAAGCTATTGGAAGTTATGAAACCCACTACGATGCATTGTGAACATCACTGATTTGTCGTGATCCACTAGTTAGTTGGTATTAACACCGGTTGTCATGATTTTGTCAAATTGTGGTGTAAGCTAGTTGTAGTGTGAATATTTTGTGGAATATACCTACTGCGGGTTGCGATGATTTGATTTCCTAGTTTGCCTATAATAAAATGCTCTCTTATAGGCTAAATGGCCAAAAAAAATTGAAAAAAAAAAATGTAGATCCAAAAAATGCAGAGACACAAATGAAAAAATGCAGATTTGAAAATCAATTACATAGATCTGAAAGAGATAATACCAATTCCTTAAATCAAGCCTTCAGGTTCTAGTTTGCAAAAAAAAATTGCCTCAAATTTTACTATAGCCTAGGGTAAGCAAATTTTGATGAGGCAAATTTATAGTCAAAATTTACCAAATCGATGCTCCAGATGCAATGGCGAGGTATGCTTTGGCTCTAGATGCTCATAATAACTACAAATACTCTAAATCTAAATTATCGTCCTCTGAGAGGTGAAGCAAAAATGGTCTCTAATGGCTATGAAATGAAACTCCCTTAGCTTTGATAACATGTAAGAATTTTTCTTAGGACAAAATAACACCAAGATCAAGAAGCTCAAACACTAAGCACAATATGGACCAATAATGTATGATCATAATAACAATAATGAGAGTGGATATCATATTGAATACACACTAGAAGTGTCTGTATATAAAGGCATCTAGAATGACTAGGAGTCAAAAAACTGATAAGTCTTACAACTAATCACATGCCCACCAAGAGTGGATTATCCTCCATTGAGCATAGGAGTTTGTGTGATGATGAGAGAATAAGCTTATATAGGTGTATCTCATAAGAGATATTGTAGACACCATGTGCTCAATTGGAGTAAAAACAACTATGTTGTCTACATGACAACTCAGATGAATATGAAAACTCCTATGTTATCAACAAGACAACTCATATGACTATGCATACTCCTAGGTGTTTATATGATAAATAATAGAATAATGCATTTAACCTAAGTAAACTTAAGTAAAGTGTAATAATAAATAACCTTAAAGTTCACCAACAACAATATAGTAGAGAGAAGCATTGCTTGGGAGCCTTGGTATAGGGGCTTATATACCTTTTCAATTAAAAGTATATCAAGATTCTCTTCATCATTATCATTAGATGCGCTACTATCATTGTCTTCATCATCTTCATAAATTGTACCAATAACATCTTCAATCTTGTTCTCTGGCACATTATCAATTGTGTCAATACCAACATCTTCAATTGTTTTCTTGGCCTTTGGGTCATATTCTTCAATGGGAGCATTACCTTTTTCTTTGATATTCACACCTCCATGTTCCACCAATTGGAAATCCACATTCACCAAAGGACAAAAATCTTTCCCCCCTTCAATGTGATCATGTTACCTACAATGTCTCTGAATTGTTGTGATTAGAACTCTTTGATACTTTAAGCCCTTGCATTTTTTGCAAGGACAATAACATTTTCCATTACCTTTTCTTTTGAATTGAGACCACAATCTAGCAATTGTCTCCTTATTTTATTCTAAGTTCATATTGTTAGGCATAGAGTTTCTTCATAGGAAAATATTCAAGCAATAAAATTATATCAAATATAAACATACAAGCATTAGTAGTATCTTGTATATAATAAATAAAATAAAATAATAAAATATTACTATCTCTTCATTAAATGTGGCATCCAAAAAAATCAAATGAATTATACCACTTAAATATATATATAACAATAAGAAAAACTTTCATTATAAAAAGATCACTAAAGAGACATAGATCACAAGGGTGCAACAAGAGACAAAGTATATATTCATTATTGAATCCTAAATGAATGAATGACTAGAAAAGGTGGGGGCATAGTTTATAAATTAATCAATTTAATAACTTTTAGTTTCCCTTCCATTCCTCCAACTCAAAAAAATCTTTCATTGTGTAGCCCCCTAGTTTGTCTTTATCGTTGATTTGTGTGTATGTAAAGAGGAGAGAGTGAAGAGCCTATGGTCAGAACACCACATCAAATTAGAATGGCACTTCAGAAATGGCCCTTCCTATAAAAATGTTATGTAAAACCTTTCTCATGAGAAAATGTATTATGAGATCTTCATCAATAAGAAAAGCATTGAGAAGAAGGTCCAATTTTGAAAGTTTCTTAATGGGTTGAGAAGAAGGTCCAAAGATTTATAAGGATATCATTATCCACTTTAAGTTTTTTTGTTATGTGCTATAACAATGGAGTATGTATTTGGTTTGGTCATACTACTTTGTGAAGATTTAAAATGCATGGAAATTTTGTTCTACAAGTTCTTAGGAACATTGTAATATTAGAAATGCACAATTATATATTCAAAGGCATTTGTTGATCATTGGAAAAACTTGTGATTGGTAATGTACACTCGAAAGTGTCACACTCTAAACCATTCTATCCAAATGATTCCATGAGTTTGGAATGCTTGGATGTCGGCTTAGAGATCCCTATCCATGGAGTGCAAGAGAGTGTATTTCAAGAATAAGAAGGCTCTCAGATGAGCCTTAGAGATACTCTTCTTGTTAGTAAACCATGCAATGGGAGGTTCCAAAGACAAGATGCAAGAATGCAAATGTCCCAAGGAGTTCCTCAAGAATGCAATGCAAATGAAAATTAAGCTAGAATGAGATGCAAAGTGGAGCTATGCTAAAACATGTATGAGACTATTACAATACCATTATTAAGCTATGTGAGATTAAGCTACATGTAAAAATGAAAGCTAAGCTAAGCTAGAATGCCATGATGCCATGGATGAGAGAATGTAGACAAGAAATAGAAGTTCTCCACAAAGCTCCAAAGAAACCTGTTAGAAAACCTACAGCATAACAATATTCAAAATGAGGATGGATCCTTTGAGGGGGAAAGCTCTCTCCCTTTTAAATTCGTACGGACAGTAGAGATCAAGATGAAGATGGTGGATGATCAACGGTGGAATTCGAAAAGAGGAGTGATCTATGTGCGCACACAAGTCAACCAATAGAATATAAGTTGACTTGTCACATAAGACAAAAGTCTCACAAGCCTTTTCTTTTAATTGTAAAATAGAAAAAGGACTTTATGTGTGCACTTTAAGTGGGTTAGAGGAATGGGGTGTTTTATTTAATTAAAAGGGGACATGTTCTTTTAATCAAATAATGAACTTAGGATAGCATAGTCAAACTATAGGTTATAATCAAATAAATTGATTATTAGCAATTTGGTCTAGATAAATGATTAAATTAATTTAGCCAAAATGCTGAGAAGGAGGCTAATAGTCTAGATGACCATTTTTAGGTGATTACATTTGCCCCTCTTTGACTAATGCGTGATCAATCTGGGAACACATTATTTCAAAGAAAATCAAAGCCAAGTAGGCGATGATAGATATAGATATCTGATTCCAAAGAATGAAAGGCAGAAATAGATAGCAAGTCCTAAATGCACAGCCTGATAGTGGTAGTACTGAACACTAGGAAAAGATGATGTTAGGATTTGAAAAGAATTCTAACACCTAGCAAAGTGAATAGATCGAGAGCAAGTGATAAGGTCAAACAAATGCTCCTAAGAAATAGATAGCTGTAACAATCAGCAATAGAGTATTTTTGCCCCCTCGGGATCGAAATCGAAATGAGGTAAGAGAATGCAAAAATTGGCTAGACATGAGAAAATTAGAATATAGCAATGTCCAAGATGGCAGATAGATGATTAGAACCCAAGAATGACTATAAAAAAAATGATAAAATGCCCCAGTTTGACTAGAGTTGACCTTGAAGGATATAGCATTAAAATTAGGTCGAAACGAGTAGAAAGGTTATTTTAGACATGAAATAGTGAATTTAAGTAGATATGAAGTATGGAAATGATGAAGACATGAATAAATGAAGATGCCCCAGTGATGATTCAGAGATTAGACCTCAAAAGGCCAGCTAACTGCTCAGAAGAAAGTAGAATTTTAAAAAACAATTTTGACCATCAAGATGAACTCAAATTTGGATTTCGATCCCGAAAATGAATCTAGGACTTTGAAATTATTTAAGAGGTCAAAACTTTATATAATGTGATGATAAGATAGAAAAGAGATGAAGTGAAAGATTAAGAAGGTAAAGGACATGAACAAGAAGAAAGTAAAGAAATATATAAAAGAAGTTAGCCGATATGTCTATGAAAAGATGAAGAGAGAGCTCTCCCCATATGTAAGAATGCAAGACTAAGCTAGAAAATGAACCTAAAATGCAAGCTAATATGAAAAGTGGTTTACCAGCAAGAAGTGCATAACATTTAGACTCTTAATTTCATCATTGATCATTTATTAGGGACATCATGAGATCATACAACCATCACTAGTATAACTATGAGGATATGAATATGATCGATATCAAATAGGTATGTGGAAATCCAATCTAAGCATCAGAGACATGTAAGTCAAGATAACTACGCGATTAGATTCCCTAAGTTTAATTTAGCAAGATTACACCTGTATCAAGGCATAAGCACTAGGATAAACCCCAAGTGCGGTCTTGTGAAATAGTCAAGGATGATACATTTATCAGTAAAAGTGTTGAATAGGAAAAGCATGAATGCTTACAACACTATAGACAAAAAAAGTATACCCACAAGTAGAAATCAAGAAAACATGCCCCATGCCCCCAATCTTCTAGTCAATGACATCCTTGAAAGACTATTAGGGATGGAACATATAGTAAATAAATTGTCATAGACAGCACACAAAGTAGATAAAGATCAGCATAGCTTAGTTATTTAAGTGTTAAAGTACGTGTGTGTAAGTCACTTGGCCATTTCTTCAAGACTTGATTCTGATAGTGAGAAATATTGCAACATCGGAGACCATAGGTAAACTATCTGAAAATTTTTGAAAAACACTTGATGTCAAGGTGGGGGAAGTGTTGAGAAACACTATTTTGTGAGTTGTCCAAGAAACCCTAATGCACAAGAATACCTCAATAAGCTAAGCAATTGTGCCCCCAAGATGAGGACAAGAAACAATTCCAAGCTAGGAAATGTGTAGCAAAATAGGTGATTGAGACTGATAGACAGAGGTGCAAGGGTCTCAAGTAGCACTTGTTTCCAGATTTTCACCACTTGACAGATTTTTTTCAGGACTTTTTTCAATTTTTTTGTATTTTTCAATTTTTGAATTTTTTTGGTGATACATCAAAGTGTCTATTGCTAGTTTTCACTAAGATGGTCATTTTTTTAGGACATTTTCTGATTTTTAGGATTTTTTTCATGATCATATATGATTTTTTTTGAAATTTTTTAGAAGGTTTTAGATATCACTAGTTCTCAAGCAAGATCACATCATTTTCTCCCAATGTCTAGCAAGGTATAGGATATGATGGAGCAACGAGCCAGTGGATAAGAAAAGATGGATGAAAAAAGAGTATGAAGCAAATGAAAGTGATCCTCAAGGATTGACTCCTCAAGAGTACCCAAGCTAGGGAAAGAGGTGAAATAGTCATATGAAGCATATTTTGGATAAGAAATGGAAGTAATGAGAAAGATAGCATGTAGGATAAGTAGTGGAAACCAATGAGGAAGATAGCATGAAAGCGTGCAATCCAAGAGAGTAGACATGTCAAGAGGCCTATGAGAACCATGTTTGATTTATTTTGATCAAGACTCAAGGGTCAACTAGATAGGATACTAATGGGATAGAGAAATAAGAATAAGGCTCAAGATGGAGGCTATGAGGGAAAGAGAAAGCGCAAATAGAGAATCTCATGGATAAGATAGCTAATATGCAAAGATAGCTTAACATTGTGAAGATCAAAGAGAGAAGAGGGGATAGATGGATGGTGGAAGAATTATGCATGATGCCTGTTTGCCAGGTTTTCATCATGGTACTTATCAAAGGTACCACAAGATGTATTTTTCACCATAGGATGCATTTATTTCTCTTTACTTTTGCTACCAAGGTGCCACAAGAAGTGGTTTTCACCAAGGCACATTTTCATTTTTTTCATTTTTTCTTTTTTTGAATTTTTAGAAAGAGCTCAACCTTTTTGAATGTAGATAGTTCTCCTATAGGAAAGATAAGTCATGATAAGACAAGACCATAGAAAGGTATGCTCAAAGATGTTGATAGGGTGATGAAAGAGAAATGGTAGTAGGAAGAATATATTGAGGATATTAGTTCATGTATAGAAAGTAAGTGTAAGCTTTGGAGGATTTCATGAGGGTAGCTAAAATATTGGACAAGATCAACATTGACACACACCTTGAAGGGTATTGGAATGATGGAGGAATCATGGATGAAATAGCTTGAGATTTAGATGTATGAGTTGGTAGAAGAGATTTGGAAAAAAGTTGAGTGGAAGGCTTTGGAATATTTTTAGGAAGATTTTTGGAAGAAGATGGAATGGAAGCCTTCGAAAGCTTGAATGTCAACTTTGAAGTATTTTCAATATTCAAGTCTTTTAAAAGAGACTTGGGAATCCATATAGCTTTAGATTTTCCTTTGGATACTTCAAAACACATTTCTTCAATTATGGGTTTAGGAACCCATATTTTCTTTGATTTAGCTCTCTTAATAGTGGACCTTTGCGGTCTCTTTTGTGAATTTTCCTTCTTAGCATTCACATGTAGATTAGATCGAACATAGTGATCTTCACTTTTCAATGGATTCTTATGTTTATTCTCACTTCCAAAGGACTTGGGATTTATGGATGAATAAGGATGATATGACTGGTTTAGATGTATAGATGGGTGAAAAGTCATCAAGGATGAGTGTCTTTGTTGATCTTGAGGTATGGTGGGAGAGCTAGGGAATGAGCTAGGAGTGAATGTAGGAGATGGAGGAACATAAGACCCCAAAATGGATGGAAGGTTTGAATGCTTTAGCTTAGATGGATAAGGACCAAGGATAGATTTAGAAGATGCAAAGGGATAGTGGGAAGGGATATCAACATCTTTAGAATGAGCAACATGGTCAAAGCCATCAATAGACTCATAAGTACCTTTGATAGGAACAACATTTTTAATAGAAGCACTTGAAGCTTGAGCACAATTTTGAAGTGGATGTGGAGAAGTAGAACATGAGGCGATGCTTTGATCTTGATAAGTAGCCTTGGATAGCATATGAAGAGAACTTTTCTCATAATTTTTAGTAAGCTCAAGGGAGATAATGGAAGTGGTATCTTCATCATACTTAGGAGGTGGACAAGTTATAGGATATGGAGGGGAAAAATCTTGAAAGAGATGAAAGGGTGTTTGATCTTGATCTTTCTTGACATTTATAGCTTTTTTTTTTTGAGAGTCCTCTTGACATGGAGCCACTTCTAAGGACAAGGGAGAATGAAGAGTGAATGGAGTAGTGCCTGGATTAGGCATAGTAGTGCATGAAGGTTGAGGATATTTAGGATTAGTAGCATGGAAAAGGTTTGCAGCCAAGTGAAGGTTAGCTTGAGTTTCTTTTAGAGGTAGCCCTTGAGGATACATGTAGTCAATGTGGAAAGCATTAGGTTCTTTATTTGATGGAGGCATGTTGGAAGTCTTTGAAGTGTTGGGAGATGCACGAGTGTTGGAAGAAGTGGAGCTATCAAGGAAACCATCACTAGACATAGGTTCATTAATATGATCTTTCTCAAGAAAAGTATCCTCATCACATGAATCATTAAAGGTATCAATAATTCTATTATCAATAAGATCTTGGATTTTATGTTTTAGCTCAATGCAATCTGAAGTACTATGCTCATTATGTTGATGATAAGCACAATAGATATCCAAGAATGGGTTTCCATATGAGCTAGACTTAGGTAACATGATGATCTTATTACCAAGAAGTTTTTGCAAAGTGTCATCATAAGAATCTTCCAAGGGAGCAAAAGTTCTATTAGAAGTATGTCTAGAGTCCTTTTCTTGTTTCTCAAGTGAATGGTATGCATCCATGTCTTCATCATTATCTTGGTCAAAGATAGGTCCATCATGAAATTTTGGCATAGCCTCAAGTGCTTGTTCTCTACAAAGGTCTTTAGATCTAGAAGATGAAGACATTTGATGTCTTGAAGTAGAGCATGTAGACCTAAAAGAAGAGGATGACCTCAAAGAAGGTGACTCACATGCATGTAAAGACCTTAAGGAAGATTCATTTAATGATGCAATCTTCTCCTCTAACCTTTTCTCAAGTTTAGACTTCATTTCCATCATGCGCTTAGAGAGACTAAGGTAAGAAAGATCATTTGTCCCTTCTAGTCATTTGTATTGTGCATATAGAACTTGAAACTCTTTAGTGACATGGAGGATATCATGATCATCTAGATTTGGCCAAGGTTTGATAGCACAAGGTTTAGATCCCATAGTTTTAGATGCAAAGCCAAGCATAAAAGAGCCTAGAAGATAACTTGATGTTGAAACTATAGGAGGTAGAGTGTTCACTTGCCAAGATAATAGAGAGAGATTAAAGAAACTTGTCAAACAATATGTCCAAGAAACTTACGACATGAATGACTCAAGTCAATAGCTAGGCAAGATGCCCAAATAGCCAAATAGATAGAGCAAGCGGGGTGACAAGTGAAAAACTCTCCAAACCAAGAGTGTAGTCAAGAAATCAAGGCAACCATTTCAGCAAAAAGATAACTAGCAAGTGGACATAGAGCATGAAGATAGAAAGACCAAGAGCGCTAAGACCAAAGAGCCACTTTAAGCATGTTCAAAAACTAGAGACATAGCAAATCAAAGTCAAATGATGAGACTCCCCTTAGCAAGAAACATAAGAAAATGTTTGCATTTGATGTTTTGACTTGGTTGACAAAGTTTGACAATAGTTGATAGCATAGCAAGTTTGGTGTTCAAAAGCAATTTCTTTCCAAGCAAGATAGTGACACATGGAGTAGTCTTCAAACAATCAAGCAAGGGACAAAGAAACCTTGCACGATACAAGCATATTTGAGGTCTCAAAAGAATTTCCTAGAATTATCATCATGTGTATGTTCAAAATATTTTCACAGGTATACCACATTCGAGAACACATCAAGCAATATCTACCTAAAAGACATGGTTCATTACTCAATAACTTGGCCCACGCTTGATGTTCCTTTGCCTCACACCAAGTGGTTTCCCACAAGAGATATTGGCTTTGTCATGGAAATGCCATAAGCATAACCAAGGGAACACAGATGGTGAGTGTAAAATCTTGGGGTGATCCGGGTAGTCCACTAGGATTAATCCTTGCACCAAGAAGTTGAGCGGCTAAAAAAGGTAGTTACTAACTTAGGGTGTTTAGATAGGACTTTCGTTCATAGTGTTCCTCTTGCTCCCAATTATGGGACACCTCACCTTGCGATGAGTAACTGATCTCGCGACCACAAGAGTACCTTAAGCATTCTTGCCTAGTGATCTCCCTATGGTCAAAATTTCATAAGCAATCACACTAGGAAAAGACAATAACTATGTCTACCAAGGTTTTGTGTCCTTGATAGCCTTGAATTTATAGTGGGTTGGAAGAGCCAGGTAATCTGCTTGTCCCCACTTGGGTTGTTCCTCTCAGGTTGTCCGAGAGCAAGCCCTCTAAAGAATTCTAACTACACAAAGAGTGGATCAACTTTCAAAAGTCAAGATTTTTTATTCACCACAAGGGTGAAGAGCATACTCTCCTATTCCAATTATTTTCTCCCGAACACACCAAGAAGATTCAGTTACCCCATGGTTTTGAAACCAAATGGCAAGTCAAGATTTCTGATTCACCACAAGGGTGAAGAGCATACTCTCCTATTACCAAAAGTCTCTAATCACAAGTTTTATGTGCCTATGAAAAATGAAAAATTAGTCAATGCCACACATGAAAACAAAAAAATAAGAAATTTTGAGTTTTTATGCTTTGGGCAGCCCTGCAAACAATGTTAGTAGCCCTTGCGCATTTGAATCTTTGACATGCGTTCTTTTCATGCAATGTTTCAATTTTTTCATAAGGATGGCAACCTGTAATCATAACTTGTTAGCACCAAAAGTTAGTGTGAAATAACATTAAAATCTACAATAAAAAGTGGTTAGTTGCCTCAAAAATCCAATTTATCTTCCAACCAAGTGCATGCAAAGAAAGTGCAAGTTAATCACAAATGCTCTCATTTTTACTCTTTGATTTTGACCTAGTCAACAAGATTGGACTTGTTTGCTATGATTTCGGATCCAAAAATAGAAATGAAAAGAAAAGACCCCTACTAAAAATTAGAGAGCTTTCCAAAAATGTAAGTAATTCAAAAAAATCTCTTCATTTGCGCCCTAGAGATCAATTTTGTCAAAACAGGCCAGATTTATCAAATCGGGTTTTTGATCCCTAATACGACCTCAAAAGTCAAAAAAAAAAGAGAGTACCCCTCTTAGAATTCAAAAATATTTCTAAAAATGTAAGTTTTTCTTAAAAATGTACTGATTTGCGATCAGAAATGACTTTTTATGAAAAAGAGCTTTTCATAAAAAAGATAACTAGCAAGTGGACATAGACCATGAAGATAGAAAGACCAAGAGCGCTAAGACCAAAGAGCCACTTTAATCATGTTCAAAAACTAGAGACATAGAAAATCAAAGTCAAATGATGAGACTCCCCTTAGCAAGCAACACAAGAAAATGTTTGCATTTGATGTTTTGACTTGGTTGACAAAGTTTGACAATAGTTGATAGCATAGCAAGTTTGGTGTTCAAAAGCAATTTCTTTCCAAGAAAGATAGTGACACATGGAGTAGTCTTCAAACAATCAAGCAAGGGACAAAGCAACCTTGCATGATACAAGCATATTTGAGGTCTCAAAAGAATTCCCTAGAATTATCGTCATGTGTATGTTCAAAAGATTTTCACAGGTATACCACATTCAAGAACACATCAAGCAATATCTACCTAAAGGACATGGTTCATTACTCAACAACTTGGCCCACGCTTGATGCTCCTTTGCCTCACACCAAGTGGTTTCCCACAAGAGATATTGGCTTTGTCATGGAAATGCCATAAGCATAACCAAGGGAACACAGATGGTGAGTGTAAAATCTTGGGGTGATTCGAGTAGTCCACTAGGATCGATCCTTACACCAAGAAGTTGAGCGGCTAAAAAAGGTAGTTACTAACTTAGGGTGTTTAGATAAGGATTTTGTTCATAGTGTTCCTCTTGCTCCCAATTACGGGACACCTCACCTTGCGATGAGTAATCGATCTCGCGACCACAAGAGTACCTTAAGCATTCTTGCCTAGTGATCTCGCTATGGTCAAAATCCCATAAACGATCACACTAGGTGGAGACAATCACTATGTATACCAAGGTTTTGTGTCCTTGATAGCCTTGAATTTATAGTGGGTTGGAAGAGCCAGGTAATCTGCTTGTCCCCACTTGGGTCGTTCCTCTCAAGTTGTCCGAGAGCAGGCCCTCTAAAGGATTCTAACTACACAAAGAGTGGATCAACTTTCAAAAGTCAAGATTTTTGATTCACCACAAGAGTGAAGAGCATACTCTCCTATTCTAATTATTTTCTCTTGAACACACCAAGAAGATTTAGTTACCCCTTGCTTTTGAAACCAAATGGCAAGTCAAGATTTCTGATTCACCACAAGAGTGAAGAGCATACTCTCCTATTACCAAAAGTCTCTCATCACAAGTTTTATGTGCCTATAAAAAATGAAAAATTAGTCAATTCCACATATGAAAACAATAAATTTTGAGTTTTTATGCTTTAGGTAGCCCTGCAAACAATGTTAGTAGCCCTTGTGCATTTGAAGCTTTGACATGCGTTCTTTTTATGCAATGTTTCAATTTTTTCATAAGGATGGCAACCTGTAATCATAACTTGTTAGCACCAAAAGTTAGTGTGAAATAACATAAAAATTTGCAATAAAAAGTGGTTATTTGCCTCAAAAATCCAATTTATCTTCCAACCAAGTGCATGCAAAGAAAGTGCAAGTTAATCACAAATGCTCTCATTTTTACTCTTTGATTTTGACCTAGTCAACAAGATTGGACTTGTTTGCTATGATTTCGGATCCAAAAATATAAATGGAAAGAAGAGACCCCTACTAAAAATTAGAGAGATTTCCAAAAATGTAATTAATTCAAAAAAATATATTCATTTGTGCCCTAGAGATCAATTTTATCAAAATAGGCTAGATTTATCAAATCGGGTTTTTGATCCCTAGTACAACCTCAAAAGTCAAAAAACAAAGAGAGTACCCCTCTTAGAATTCAAAAATATTTCTGAAAATGTAAGTTTTTCTGAAAAATGCGTTGATTTGTGATCAAAAATGATTTTTTATGAAAACAAAGAAAAAATCATAACTCTCGAAAATCACATCAAAATGCTCTAAACATTGGACTGAGACATTTTGAACACATACTCAACTTGAAAAAAAAATTTCAGAACCAAACTCCAAGTGGTTTAAAATATATGATCAAATCTTTAAACCAACTAGATGTTTGGCCTTCAAACCAATCTACTTATGGGTTGGCCTTACAACCAAAGTGATAATTCTATAAAAGAACTTGATTAGATTTAATATGCTGCTATAAAAAATTAAAGATAAGAAATGAAAATAAATGGAGCTAGAAATTTGATTCAAGCCCCACAGTAGGCGCCAAAAATGTACACTCGAAAGTGTGTCCCTCTAAACCATTCTATCCAAATGATTCCATGAGTTTGGAATGCTTGGATGCTGGCTTAGAGCTCCCTATCCATGGAGTGCAAGAGAGTGTATTTCAAGAATAATAAGGCTCTTAGATGAGCCTTAGAGATACTCTTCTTGCTAGTAAACCATGCAATGGGAGGTTCCAAAGACAAGATGCAAGAATGCAAATGTCCCAAGGAGTTCCTCAAGAATGCAATGCAAATGAAAATTAAGCTAGAATGAGATGCAAAGTGGAGCTATGCTAAAACATGTATGAGACTATTACAATACCATTATTAAGCTATGTGAGATTAAGCTACATGTAAAAATGAAAGCTAAGCTAAGCTAGAATGCCATGATGCCATGGATGAGAGAATGTAGACAAGAAATAGAAGTTCTCCACAAAGCTCCAAGAAAACCTGTTAGAAAACCTACAGCATAGCAATATTCAAAATGAGGATGGATCCTTTGAGGGGGAAAGCTCTCTCCCTTTTAAAGTCGTACGGACGGTAGAGATCAAGATGAAGATGGTGGATGATCAACGGTGGAATTCGAAAAGAGGAGTGATTCATGTGCACACACAAGTCAACCAATAGAATATAAGTTGACTTGTCACATAAGACAAAAGTCTCACAAGCCTTTTCTTTTAATTGTAAAATAGAAAAAGGACTTTATGTGTGCACTTTAAGTGGATTAGAGGAATGGGGTGTTTTATTTAATTAAAAGGGGACATGTTCTTTTAATCAAATAATGAACTTAGGATAGCATAGTCAAACTATAGGTTATAATCAAATAAATTGATTATTAGCAATTTGGTCTAGATAAATGATTAAATTAATTTAGCCAAAATTTTGAGAAGGGGGCTAATAGTCTAGATGACCATTTTTAGGTGATTACAGGTAGAAGAATGATTTTTCCAATGAACAAGTTAACAAACTATGTTTTGGTATTTTACTCCATATCTTGGCCCATTGGCATATTTTGCGTTGCTATTGAAGAATGATAAAGATGGTAGAAGAACTTGTATCTTAGATTTGGTAGTTTGGTTTTATGTTATATATAAAATTATAATGCTTTGTGGTTGTCAAGAAAATAGAGTATGAATCTATGTAACCATCAAGTGTTTTAATGTTATGAATTGATAATATGTGTCTGTTAATTAAGTGATAGAATGTTGTTTACATTATGCTTTTGTGGTTTACATTATATTTTTGGTTGAATTGAATAATAAGTTTATCTTAAGAATTGATCCAAAGCTTGATCCTTCCTATCAATTGTAATGCAATCATGCTATGAAGAAAGTACAATATTTCATTAAGTGTTCTTCAATTTCTCCAATAATGTGTCCTTGATAATGTGCCTAAAGGAAAGCATTGTAATAATTTCTCATCATATAGAAAATAAACAAAAAAAAATGGTAAGTGTTGATTCCAGTCTATCTACATACTCTTACACCATCTAGTGGGATTTGTCACATGGCTTAAAATCACCCAATATTAACTAGTTACATAGCACATCTAATTGATTTCTAAACAAATATCATAGGATTTTCCTTTATAGTTATAAATGTATCCTATGTTATTTAATCATAATTAAATTAAATTTAGAAGTTTCAATCCACGTGTTCATATAATTATTTATGATAAGTGTACTTTTGTTACTAAGAAACATTGTCCAAAATATTGGGCACAAGTACCATCGTAGTTCAATTAAATAGAAGTTAGTAAAGGGCATAGAAAATTATTTGAGATTATGGTATAGAATTCCTCTAAGTGGCTCTAATATTTGGTCAAATAAAAATTAAAAACATAATATATACAATGCATTCTAAACTCTTTAGAATGAATATGGCTCGTATATATCAATAATAAACACCAATGCAACATGGCTTGAAGACAAGTAGAAAATAAACTATTGAGAAGGAAATAACATGGGAGGAACTCAATTAGATGGTGATATTCAATAGAATACTTTTTTATGTTTTGGGGAGGTAGAAGAGTTGGATAAGGCAATAGAGGGAGCTATGGATAAATAATAATAAAATTATTTCCTTCCTTTTAAGTTTCTAACTATGAACTTTGCACATACATTGATCTCTAACCTTGGAAAGAAAAAGAGTGGGGTTGAAGGGGATAATTTAGATACACAATTCTATATGTGATATAGAGAGGACAAATCCCTCTTGAACTCTCATTATTGAAGGGTTTTCTAATGACTATATAGTTGGAGATTTTGAATGAAATAGAGAAAATGAATCCAAAATAGGGGACTACAAGTTATAAGGACTTAAATATTGATAAGTACCAAAAAAACTTCCATGACAAGTCAAATTGTGATATTCCTTAAGAATCAACTATGTAGTTTTTGAGTCAAATATATTGACCTTTGAGTTTGAATTGAAAACTACGCTATTGAATGTCAATAGAAACATTTGAATTAAATTTTATAAAAAATAATTACAATATTATTGAATCTCTATTTGTAATAACATTTAATTTATTAAAAATTGATATAGCACATTGAATCATAAAAGTAGGGTGTTTTAATCAAAGGATGTCACAATAGGATAGGTATACAACACCACCTAGGCTCTTTACCATGATGAAGAGAGGTATAAATGAAGAAAATTAGGGTATAGGTAATCAAATAAGATCTTGAACTCATTCCATTCAATACTCATGGAAAACTAGGCACTCAAGGATATACAATACAAAGAAATGAAGAAATAGCATATAAGACGTCATAAAAAACAAAATACATTTTTCTTAAAATTAGATTTTATACTCATATATACATACATAAAGCCTCCGCTATAGTGAGTGAATGACAACACATTCATGAGCCAAAAGATGATATTTGAAAATGGAGGGAAAAAGAGATAAAAATATAAAACAAACATAAAGAATTGTGTATTGAATAAAACAATTGCATTATTGTTGCCCAAGTTCTAGTTCATTTCTTTTTGCTCTAGGGTTTTGAGTCAAGTCAAGTGTCAATTTCTTGATTTTGTGTGTAGATTACCCTTAAGAAACTTCTCCTCTCATCTAGTCCTTTGTGTGTAGTTAAGTGGGCATTCAAAGAAATATAATGCATTTGTTCATATGTGTGAGGCCTCACCCTGACCTATCATAGCATAGACATTTTATTTACATTTTGATATTCAGGACTTTGATACTTTGATAGTAATTTGAGACTTGGATGGATAGTGGATTGTTTTATCTATTGATTTTGACACTCTAGTAGTGTTTTACATTATGATAGGCACTAAGAACCTGATATTGTGTATGAAATGATTGAACACATATGGATGAAATTTTATGATATGATAGCACTAGATTATAATACATTGCCAATGTCAATTTAATTATGATGATTTATGATATGCAAACAAATGGTTATGATGATTTATGATATGCAAATAAATGTTGATTTGATTATGATGATTTATGATATGTGGATTTTGATATTTTAACATTTTGAATGAAATAATTGACAATGACTATGAAAGGAAATTTAATTTGAATTATGTTGATATGGATGTTGTTATATGCATTTAGGATGTGTGTGTGTGTGTGTGTGTGTGTGTGTGTGTGTGTGTGTGTGTTTTATATGACTCCCTTGGACTATTGATGCTCAAGTTTAATGTGCAGGAAGTGGAACCATGAAAATTTTTGGGGGAAAGAAGTTCAAAACCTATGTGAACACAGCTTAACCAAGGAAAATCTTTGGAAGATTCAAAAGCCTCATTGTGAAAGTATTTTGTTTTGTAATCTAAGTTTTCTTGTATGAGGAAATGTTTAATCATAACTTAGATGCATTAGGGATATGTCATGGTGAAGTGTAATGTATTTTAATGTGTCACTTGACACTTGTAATTGTCCATGTGTTGATGAAATGTCACGTAGAGTATTAATCATAAGGTCACTTAATCTTAGTCCTTTCTTTTTCTTCCAATTAATGTTTAAGTACACCCACTTGGAAGAGACTATTAGGATGGGTCACCATCATGTTGATTTTCGAATTCAATCTTGTCAAGGAGTTTAGGGGACCTAAACAGGATCCTAAATTGTCATTTTATTGAAAATAAGCCACCCTAATGGTAGTATAACATGTTAAGGGCCTAAATTCAACCATTTTAGTGCTTAGCTAACTTAGAGGACCCATTAAACAATGCATTCTTGAACTAATTCGAAATTTTGGGTTTCTCCATGAGTGTACCCTCATAATCCTACTTGGTCAACATTCTTATTTTGGAGGGGCAATAATGTAAGAAATAGGGGGCTTGATGTTTCTACTAAAGAAAGGTTGGTAGAGAGTATTTTTAGAGAAATGGAGACAAATTAGTGAGTTGTTCACCCACTCTCTAAGTTTAGAGATAGTTAGGTTTTGGAGGGATATTAAGGGAGCTCTACCACAACTATCATTACCTCTAGCTTGGACCAAGGTTGGTGTTTTCAAACTATGCTTCATTTTCTTTCTTGAGTATTGCAAAATAGATCTACAAGTATGGAGAATTTGTTAATGGAGTATGCTTTCCATTGTGAATCCTTACATTGTGGATTTTGATATTGTTAGAGTAAATAATTAATTATTAATTATTTATTCTATTTACTTAAGCTTACTTAGGTAAATGCATTTATTTAATATTTTGTATTTAATGCATGTAGTGGTTAGTTGTTGACAACACGGGAGTTTGTTCCCTTCTAGCATGTTCCACCTTTTGTGGATATGTGTTGAGTTGTCATCCTTATCTTCTACCACCTTCCAGCTTGTTCTACAAGCTTCCATGAGCTCTTTATAAGTGGGCTCTCTCATTGTATTTTCATAAGGCATTGTGCATATTGTAAATACATTTTTCTCTTGTGTTTGCATACTTGTGGTCTCTCATGTTCGTTTAGGGTTTTTCCTTTGCTCCATGCTCTTCCTCTCCTTGGCTTCTCTTTAACAAGTTCTCGCATGTAGGTGATCTTGGGCATCTTTGGAGTTGGCTTTCATCAACTCCAACATGGTATCAAAGCCTTCCTGCTGCTACTTCGTTGAAGGATTTTTGAAGCCGTGATTTGAAGTCACAAACCCTAGTTTGTTTGTGCATTTTTTCTTCAAATCAGGGGATCAGCCATTTTTCAAAGCACATTGGGGCCAAACAAACATCACCATTGGATTTGAAAGGCTGTTTGCAATCAGGATTCATATAAGACTTGTCATTTTTGGAGACAGAGCTCCGGGAGGCAAAAAAATTTTACTCCAGGCACTTCCATACAGACTGTACAGACAATTTCGGCATTAAAAATTTTTTAAAAAATATTTCATAGTGCCGCCAACACACCATCAAGCAGCCACCCACACTCTGCTCATTGGCCATCATAGCCGGCTAAGCAGTCGTTGGGCAGCCCTGGCCCGGCTGCCACCGGCGGGCCACCCCAGCGCCGCCTTCCTGCGCCCTCCGCCAGTGTTTGCTTCTCCTCCTCCACCGGTTCTACTTCTCCTCTGCTAGCTGTGCTACAGTTTCTGCCAAGTCATCTTTTCTCTAATAGTGCCAGTCCACTCTACCTCCACTTGCATCCAACTCTACACCGACGTCAATGCCACCTCTGCGATTATTCTGTGCAGTCTATGCTTAGTCAGCGCCTTTTTTGCCACTCATCGTGTGACACATGGCAGGCACACCACGTGGCACTTTGCCACATGGCCCCTACCACATCAGCTACCTGCCACATGGCCATCAAATTTTTTGCAGTAAAATGATGATGTCAGCATGTCATCAGCATCCTTCTTGCACCTTTCCTTCAAGGTCATTTTGGACCTACTCTTGGTTTTTTGGCCATAACTTGAGCATACGGAGGTATTTTTCCGATCTAAAAGAAGTGCCAGAAAGCTGATTCTGAGATGGAGACATTGGTGTAGGTATTTTTAAATTTTGATGCATTTTTATAGACCATTTTTTAGTTAAAGTCTTAAGTCCTATTTTTGACTCTGGCAAGCATATCTTTTGTGTCCCATGCCCCTTTTTTGAAAAAAATTTATTTTTGGAAAGCTAGTTCTGTCACCTTTTCAGAAATGTGGTCCTTTTTCTTAGTTTTTGGCCCATGCTCTTTCTATCATAGTTTTGGCATTTTTTCTATATGGTGGATATTTTGAGTGTTTTAGGCCCAAGGATCATTTTCCTGGCATGGATTCTCTTGTTTTTAGTTGTACTTTGTTTTGTTGCAGCTTTTTTTTAGTTTTGATCATTGTAGCTATCATTTTGAAGCACTTTTTTGTATCGCACTGAGATAAAGTGCCACTTTTGCATTTCGGGAGTCATGAATGTTGTTTTGAGTCAGTTGTACATGCACTATTTTCATAAAACACCATGGGGGGGATAGTTGTTTGCTATTTTAGGCCTTCTCCCTTTGTCAAGTGAGTGTCCCTTCCACAACATTAGCCCTATGTAGAGTCAGTTTGATCGTGTCTTTATAGGTGTCTGTACCTCTTTCCCTCTCTCGTCATTCTTGGTTCGTTTGCAGGAGACTTTGGCCCACCTTCTCAGTTGCCTGTCATCACACCCTATCTGCATTAAGGGGGGCTTATGTTGTTGTTCTAATGCATTCGTGCTTTGATGGTTTGATAGTGTGAATTATGTATTCAGTGGTTCATCCTATATACAAGGCAATTGCAGTGGCTGGCTACCTATGAATTTCGGTGAGATGGATCATCTACCATATAGACATGCTCAGTTCGTGCCTTCTTCTTCCATGGAGGTTCTTCATATTATCAATTTAGTAGATTTTTTGACTTCTTCATGCTTCAGTGATGCTCCTCATGATCACTCCTTGTTCCTATTTTAGGGAACATTTCCCTAGTTGGAGGCTTCTTCAGTTCTTCACTAGGTTCTTACCTCTTTTTGGGGGAGGGTTTTTCCCACATGGTTTTCTCTCTTTCCCTGCTTTCAGAGGTTGCATTTTCTTTGCATTGTACTTGGGTACCTAAAATGGCCTAGTTGTCGGGACCCATTCTGCATTCATCTTAGTTTTGTGAGCTTAAGGCATTTCCCTAAGTTGCACTTAAGGGGGGGTGTTAGAGTAAATTATTAATTATTTATTCTATTTACTTAAGCTTACTTAGGTAAATGTATTTATTTAATATTTTGTATTTAATGCATGTATTGGTTAGTTGTTGACAACATGGGAGTTTGTTCCCTTCTAGCATGTTCCACCTTTTGTGGATATGTGCTGAGTTGTCATCCTTATCTTCTACCACCTTCCAACTTGTTCTACAAGCTTCCATGAGCTCTTTATAAGCAGGCTCTCTCATTGTATTTTCATAAGGCATTGTGCATATTCTAAATACATTTTTCTCTTGTGTTTGCATACTTGTGGTCTCTCATGTCCATTTAGGGTTTTTCCCTTGCTCCATGCTCTTCCTCTCCTTGGCTTCTCTTTGACAGGTTCTCGCATGCAGGTGATCTTGGGCATCTTCAGAGTTGGCTTTCATCAACTCCAATAGATATTGTGTAGTGACAATGTCAATTTATATTGTGTTCTTGAAAGATTTCTTGGTTTTCCTTCTTGATCTTTCTTGTTTGGATCTGAATGTTCGATGTGATCATGGGTGTGAAGGCTTCACTCACCCTTGGGAGGGAAGAGAAGCCTTGGGTGAAGGGATTAGTTGGGCTCAACATTTTAGTTGAGAAGATAGGTACCTCATGAGGAGGAGTTTTTTTCTTTCATGGAGAATGGGCTCCATTGTAGCCATATACCTTTGTTTTTTTCGGGAGATACAGGGGGTTTTGTGTGTATAAAGGAGGAGATTTTTATGTTGGCCTTGAGAGGCAAACACAATTGCAATATGATGTTTATGTTGGTTATGGCATCTCCTCTTTGTAGAGCTCACCTTCACCCAATGTGAAATGATTCCTATGGTGAATCAATGTGGAAGCCATGGGAGGGATTTTTTTTGTGCTATGTGTTGTGTTCATGTAGTGGCAAGTGATGTATGTGTGTAACCCATTTGGGTCTTGTTTCCCCTACTCAGTGGCTGGCTTTATAGAAGCCTAAGATGGGAGGTGAGCTTCCATGGTTCCAAGTTTGTGTGCATGTGCAAGTTTGGTGAAGATGGACTCCTTGAATTTGTTAGGGTTTCACCCTTGGCAATGTCAAAAGCACAAGTCTGTAGAGAGACCAGCCTCTCCATGTTACCATAAGAATTATTGTAAAGCTTAAGCTCCATTTTTTTTTCTTCCAATATGATGTAAAGTGAAATTCTTTCCCTATTCATGCATGTTGTTGGAAAATATGTAAGGAAGGATTGAGAAGTTATATATAGTTCGCTTGCAAGAAAAGTTTCATTGTGAGTCTCACATTTTGTAATCTGATGTACAATGGAGAAGTTATGAAATAAAATTTTCTTTCTTTAATGGTCTATAACTTATTTGATAGATGTATTGCATAGTAGTTGTGGGCAATATTTCTTCTTATATAGTTGACTTAATGTGGATGATTGAAATGTAAATAGGTTAAGCTTATAATACAATGGAAGAAAAATTATTAGCTCATGGGACATGCTAGGATATTGGTTCATTTTGAATTCAAGTCTAATTAAACTCTTAGACTAGATAACATCCTCACACCACCAACACAATCAATAAAATACCATGGTAGAATGAAATAAAAAAATTCCTGAGAAGAGAAATTGCATAATCCAAATCTATAATTAAAAAAAAAGTCTTGTTGTAGGTATACATTTCCTCTCTGGAAAATGTATGGGGAAACAAAATAAGTCATTCCCCAAAATACAAAGCATTAAAATAATCATCAGAATATACCCTAGAATCTATTACATTAGAATATTGAATCACACTAATAATAAAATCTTAGTATATAAATAGTTGAAAATCAATAACTCACATGAATCACATAACCTTGTCCCTTTATATATATATATATATATATATATATATATATATATATATATATATATATATATATATATATATATATATATATATATATATATATATATATATATATATATATATATATATATATATATATATATATATATATATATATATATATATATATATATATATATATATATATATATATATATATATATATATATATATATATATATATATATATATATATATATATATACATATATGTTGAGGACTATGTTAGAACTGTATTAGTACCTAAACACCTAACATATATTTATATATATGTGTAATATAGTTCTAACATAGTCCTCTATGTGTGTGTGTGTGTGAGTGTTGAGGACTATGTTAGAACTGTATTAGTACCTAAGCACCTAACACTAGGTTTTATTCCAAGAAAACATCTCCATCCTATAAACACTGAATTTTATGCAATAAAATTTGAAAATAAAAAATAAAAAGCCTCACATCTATCAAATAACAAATAAGAACCATATACCAATATGTATATAAATGTAAACATCAATTCAAACCCCATGATCTATGCATTAATTCCTTGGAGAATAAGGACAACACATAAAGGGGGGCAGTGGTCCCTACTAGGCAGCCCACTTGAACACACTTTAGGCATATTATAAACTTGACAAGTAATTAACCTAACATAATGGTTATCCTTCCTCCTAGGCACCTAACATGGTTGGGATGTGTGCAGATTTAGCTCTTGACTTTATCTCACCCCATCCCACCTAGAAAAGGGGGAGCTTATTGTTGGGAAGTGGGAGGAATGGATTTAAGGTTGGGGAAAGATGCATGTCAAAAGTACCTTGGAATTATATTGTTGGTCCTTGCAGGAGGGTGTTCGTGAGGAAATGTAGAAAACTTAAATGCTAAATTACTTGGTAGGACAGAGAGTAGGACATGTGAGTCTATGGATTTGTATGTTAGAATTTCTCTTGGGAAAGGAAATACAGATTTAGTATGTTTTATAAGTGTTAGGGGTTGATGGGTAGTGAGATATTAAGGTAAGCTTCTTTATTTTAGGTATTTGAATATCTTATGTTGGGTATTTAGGATTAGGGGATTAACTTCCTAATAATGAATGAATAGATGGGAATCTATTCTATTGATTAAGGGTATTAGGATTTGCTAATAAAATTATGAAGTGGCTATGTAATAGTGGATAGACATTGGACTATAAGGTAATTATAATAAAATAAAAATAAATAACTTACATTTAGATATTAGTAGATGGATAAATAAACTATGAAAATTAGTAATAATGGAATTTAATTCCTTTATGCCTTCAGACTCATGTTACTTTAAGTCAAGAAAAATTAGATTGATAACATATGTTGTTAAGTGGAATTATTAATATAAGTGAAAATAAATTTTATAAATTTTTATTATTAGAATATCTATGGAAAGGCCTTATCAAAGGAATTGAGAAATTTCTTTGGGGGTGTAATATTCTACATTTTGGCATGAATAATTAGGTTGATTTTTGGGTGCATTTAATCATAACCTAGATTATTGGATTTTAGTGAATAGACGTGGAATGGTAGGGTGCGATTAGTAATTGGAAGAATATTTATAATAAAAATGAGTAAATAAATGATTGATTAAAAATAATAAATATAAAATAAGACCAAATAAATTAATGAAAACCATAATATGGTAAAATAATAATAGTTACATGAGATAGGATTATTAATTTTGGTTAAATAGATTGTTTGAGGATATCATTATAGGGAATATGGAGGATGTATAATTCAGGATCATTTTAAATTACCTTGTTGTAAACAAATTCATCTAAACAACCACTGAATCATTATAACCACACCAATGTAGAAAATGTGTCTCACAATCACATAAGGAATGTCTCACTTCGAGGATAGGATGAGAACTTTTGACATGGTAACATTTCCTAACTCTTATGACATATCTCAGAGTTTGGATAGAACATACAAACAAGTAAGGATTGATACATAATTCTCCTAGTTCACCTTTCCAAAAAAAATTGTTGGTTGTGTTTTGCCTCATAAATTTAGGGCATGACATTTTGGTATTAGAGCAATTGGTTACAACACTAGACCCTAACCCATTACACTTAACTGGCTAAAACTAAAACTTGTGTGTAGGATTCATGTCATTAACTATAATAGTTGATGGAGGGCTAAAGGCCCTAGAGGTGCTCTAGTGACATCTAACAGGGTTGGATGTGGAATTGATGGGCCTCCACCCAAGCAGTCTCAAGATCTTAATCAACTCTTTACAGCCATTTAGAATCTTATCAAGGTAGTGCAAGAGAGGATGCAACTTGTAATCCCAGAACCCATACAACAAGGATTAGGGGAACGAGGAGTTGATAATAGGAAAAGAAGTAGGATTCCCCCACTTAGAGATGTAGAGGGACCAAGTGACTAGGAAGAGGCCTTAGTTCATCAGGTTGATCCACCACCAGTCTTGGAGCCACTAGCAGTAGTTAGAGCACCCAGAGACATAGGGAATGAAATTATGGATTTGATCCAACTCAAACCACCTCTTTTCACTGAAACCACAGATGGTGCATAGGCAGAGTCATGATTAAAGAGTTTAGAGAGGTGCTTCAGGTTATAGCCATATGGGAGCAATCTGAAGGCCTGACTTTCCATCCACTTACTATAAGATAATGCTTCCAACTGGTGGAAGTAAGAGGAGACCATAGGTGGAGTCAGAGTAGACACACTTATTAAGGAGGCATTTGTGGCCAGATTTAGGGACAGGTATCTCTCAGAGCATTTCAAGCAGAGTCAAATTGAGGAGTTCCATGACCTTCAATAGAGGGGCCTTACTATAGCACAGTATGAGAGTAGGTTCTTAAAGCGCCTTCCATATGTTGAGTACATGAAGGATGAGAAGCCATGAATCTACTAATTTACCAAGGGTCTAAACTTGTCTCTATAGGATTCAATACACTTAGCTTTTCTGAGGACCTTTAGGGAGGTAGTGGAGATAGCACTAGTTGTGGAAGAACTTTGTAACAAACAGGAATCCCAAGATTGGTCCCACAACCAAAATTACTCCCAGTAGTCAAGATAATGGAAACCCTCATGGAAGGGTAACTAAGGTCAGTTGGCAAGGTCCTCTAAGGCCCCATAGGTGTAACAATTGTCACAACAAGATAATAGGAAGAAGTCAACATAGGGGTATTAGGGCTCTAAGCCCAAGTAGTAGCAGTCCCAGGGTTCCTGATGAGATTGTAGGCCAGAAGCTCCATATGCACAGCATAGTGGATCCTATAGGATAGGTGGTCAATAGTATTCTAGGCCATAGGGAGTTTAGGTTCAAACTCGTGGACCATGTTATGCTTGTAGTGGTATGGGACATATAGCCAAAGAGTGCCCTTAGGGACTAGCAACTAGTAATCAATGGGGAGTCACTTCAAAGCCTATAGTAGGAGACATGGATAGGTCCCATAGGGTATTTGTAGTGGTTGAAAACTACCAAGAAAAACATCAAGCTAGAGTTATTGAGGCTACAAGTATGATTAGAGATATCAAGGTTTCTATATTGTTTGATTTTGGAGCCACTTATTCTTTTGTATCTCCTTTTGTAGTGGAGCATTGTGGGCTAGTGGCAGCTAGGAAAAACAATAATTGGGAGGTTGAATTGGCATCGAGGGCTAAGATGATCATTAATTCCTATATACATGATTGTCAAATTCAAATTGGAGATATGAGCATGACCTTAGATCTACGAGTTACCTCCCTAGGATCGTATGATGTAGTTCTTGGCATGGATTGGTTGTGTGCACATAATGCTAAGATGGAGTGTAGATAGAATAATTTTGAGTGTTTTGATGATTGTGGTACTCCTATGGTGATTTTGGGGGTTTAAAGACATGTGTCCCTTTGTATGATTTCCACCATGTAGCTTAAGTGGTGTCTATGAAAGGGGTGTCAGTTGTTTGTAGTAACTATCAGTAATAAGGAGGATGATGATGAGAGGAAACCTTCTCTAGATGACTACTTGATACTACAAGAATTTAAGGATGTGTTTCCCTTAGAGCTTTGAGGTATGCCACCACCTAGGGCAGTTGATTTCCACATAGATCTGGTGCTAGGAGCTAAGCCCATTTTGAGATCTCCATATAGGATGGCCATACATGAGCTCAATGAACTTAAGATTCAATTGGAGGAATTTTTGGAGAAAGGACATATCCATCCTAGTGTATCACCTTGGGGCACACCAATGATCTTTGTGAAAAAGAAGGATGGATCACTCAGATTGTGTATCAACTACCGACAATTGAATAAGGTAATGATCAAGAACTAATACCCACTCCCTAGAATCAATGACCTATTTGATCAGTTGCAAGGTGCTCAAGTATTCTCCAAGATAGATTTGAAGTTAGGATATCATCAATTATGGATTATGAGGAATGACATTCATAAGACCATACAAGGTATGGCCCCTATGAGTTCACAATAATACCATTTGGTCTTACAAATGCCCCAGCTGTATTCATGAGCCTTATGAATGGGGTATTTTGAACATTTTTGGATAAGTTTGTAGTAGTGTTCCTTGATGATATATTGATACATTCATGTGATGAGAAGGAACATGAAGAACATTTGAGGTAGGTATTGCAATGTTTAAGAGAAAATCAGCTATATGGCAGTTTGTCCAAGTGTGCCTTCTTCAGGAAGGAAATACATTAGTTGGGTCATGTGATATTAGGGGATGGAATTGTAGTGGATCCATCCAAGATCTAGGCCATCATGGATTGGCCAGAACTAACTAATGTCTAAGAAGTTAGGAGCTTCATGGGATTAAAAGGGTATTATAGGTAGTTTGTGACAAGATTTTCTAGAGTAGCTCACCCCATTACCTCCCTTCAGAGAAAAGGAAAGAAGTTTGAATGGATAGACAAGTGTGAAAGGGAATTCCAAGAACTCAAGAGGGCACTCACTAGTGCACCAATACTAGTAGTACCTGATCCTTCATCAAATTTTGTAGTATGCATAGATGATTCACTGGATGGTATTGGATCCATTCTCATGCAAGATAATTGTGTCATAGCATATGAGTCTAGGAAACTCAAGACTCAAAAGCTCAACTACCCCACCCATGATTTAAAGCTTGCAATAGTAGTTCATGCCTTGGCAAGATGGCACCACTTCTTTGTAGGACATCACTTTGAGCTTCATTTAGATCACCAAAATTTGCAATATATTTTCACACAGCCCAATCTGAATGCTCGATAGAGGAGATGGATGGAGTTCTTATGTGAGTATGATTTTGATGTACTTTACATAAGGGAAAGGAGAGTGTAGTCACAAATTCCTTGAGTAGGAGACGTCATGAGGTATCTTTTATGATTATCGAGATAAATTTGAGAGAGAGCATAATACACCACCTTCCCAAAGATGCATTTTATATAGAAGTTAGTTAGTCCATTCTCAGAGACCCCTAGAGGGAAGATTTTTTGATTTTTCATTAGGTTCAAATGGATTACTATGCCATAAAGGGTGCATTTATGTACCATCCTTAGGGAGCTTATGTGATCATTTTAGAGGTACATAGAGCACCCTATCCAACAAATCTAGGTATCAAGAAGCTTCATGCAGATTTAAGGTAGTTATATCGTTGGCCAGGAATGACAATGTAGATTGTAAACATCATAGCCAAATGCCTAGAGTGTTAGAGAGTTAAGATAGAGCACAGACATCCAAGTGGGCTCTTATAGCCACATGAGATACCTGAGTGGAAGTGGAACACTATCTCTATAGACTTCATTATTGGTCTTTCAATGTTTTCTCATCGTCATGATGCCATCATGGTGATGGTTGACACTTTGACATAAGTTTCTCACTTTTCGCTTGTTCACACCACCTTCATAGCACCCACAGTGGCACAAGTTTTCTTGCAAGACATTTTTAGACTCCATGGCATTCCTCATAAGATAATCTCGAATAGAGATTACTTATTTACCTCATCTTTTTGGAGGAAGCTACAGGCATTAGTGGGTACCAAGCTCAACTTTAGTACAACCTATCATCTTTAGATAGATGGGAAAATAGAGAGAGTTAACCAGATCCTAGAGGATATGTTATGTATGTATGTGATGGACCACTAGTCAAAGTGGGAAGAGTACCTCCATCTTGCAGAATTCACTTATAACAATGGGCATCACACTTCTATAGGCATGCAGCCCTATTAGGCCTTGTATGGTAGGCCTTGTAGGACACTCCTAAGTTGGGATAGGATTGAAGAAAAGATATCTATAGGGCTATAGTTAGTCAAGGACATGGAGCAGTAGGTGGTATTGATTAGATAGCACCTTAGGGAAGTTAGAGATAAACTGATGCAGGAGCATCCAGAGGTATAAAGGCAATCTTGTGTCACCCAAAAAAATATATCTAGACATAGTTTCTGTTTCATGTGTTTTCATTTTTGGATACCCATTTGGATCAAATAAAGGTTCCAACTCTCATAGTTCCACTATTAGTGTTTTGGGTTAGAGTTTTTAAGCACCTTGGGATACGTGTAAATGTTGAAAAAATAGGACTATGTAATTGAGCTATAATTATGGTGAGTTAGAAGGTTTAAATTATAGGGATGATTAAAATTGTAATTTAGAACATTCCAAAAAAAGAATCAGGTCAAAAGACTGTACCGGTTGAAAGTTATTACAATTTTTCAATTTCTGGACACCTCCTAAGAATGCTTCAAAGTCAAGTTTGAGACACTAAATGACCTCGTACAGGCCTAAAAAATGGGGGACAAACAAAGCTGGTCCATAGGGCTATAGCACACTCTAAGAGCTTTCCAAAAATTTAAACAGTTCATCAATCAGAGCTACGGTTCAAAAGTTATGCCTCCCGAAAGTTCGGCTACCATTTCTGGATTCTTCTAATTTTGCACTGACTTCTAAAGCAACTTCTGGAGCCTTCCATTTTGGCAGTGGATGCCAACTAGCACTTTCTAGAATTTATTCCTAATCCTTAACCCTTTGGGGTCTATTTAAGAACATTTCTGGCATTGTAAAAGGTAGTTCGGAGTGGAGTTTGAGAAAAGGTACTGGAAGAAGAAATTATCTCTAGATTTATACTATTGTAAGCCCATAGGGCATGTTTTGGAGTCTATTTTCTCTACACTAAGTGTATTGGCATATTTTCATAGCTAATAAAGTTTCCCTTTCCTATTGTGTCCATTCTGTTCTTGGTTTGTGTCTCCATTAAGTGGTATCAAAGCAGGTTTTCCTGAGTGTGTAGATAAAGCACCGACTGTGAGGTAGTTTGCACCAGGATTGTGTGGTTGTGGGTTTGAGTTAATAAGATGCCTCCATGAAGAGAGCATGGTGGAAATACTAGAGCTATTAATCCTAAGGAGGTTAAGGCCCTCCAAAGCCAGGTTCAAGCATTGCATGAGCAGCTTCGTAGAGGAACAAATGTTGTTGTAGGCCATGAAAGTGAGGACGATAGTCAGGAAGAAGAAATTGGACTAGAAGGGGAAGTTGAAGGGGAAGTTCTAAATTAGATAGAAGAGAAGCTTTTTAGGTCCATTACTAAGTTCAAAAAAAGACCTACAATTGATGTGGGTGTATTTTCAGGAAATCTAAAACCAAATGAGTTGATCGACTCGATCAATGAACTGGAGGAGTACTTTGAGTATGAGGATATTAGGGATCCAGATAGGGTTAAGTTTGAAAAGGCCATGCCAAAATCTAGTGGCAATAGGTTCAATTGGAAAGAAATAGAAGAGAAAAGGAGAAGATCACAAGATGGGATTGCATGGTGGACAAACTAAAGAAGCAGTTCATTCCTGTTGACTACAAGCTTGATTTGTTTAAGAAGATGCATGGGTTAAAGCAAGTAGGAAAATCAGTCCAAGAATATACAGAGGATTTTTATCGACTTCTTATTAGAGCAAGGCATGCAAAAGTTAATAAGGAGAAGGTTGCTTGTTATATCAATGGGTTGCAACCTAGCATCCAGGAGGAATTAAGTCTAGTAAGAATGACTAGTGTTGAAGAGGCATACTAGTTTTCCCTACGAGTTGAAGAGAAGCTAAATAAAAGGTTTGAAGGAAGACAAAGAGAGCATGTTCAAGGAGGAAGGGGTAGTGGTAGGTCATCTAGAGGCCGAAATGAGACCCAAAAGAAAAATGAAGATGTGGGTACTAGCAGGAACCAGAGGAACAAGGATTTCAATTGCTCCAGTGATCAAAAAGTTGGAGATCAGAGAGGAAGAGGTAGAGGACATGGATAAGTTTTAGGAAGAGGAGGCTTCCGTGGTACCTATTTCCATTGCAATGAGCAAGGTCATTGTGCCTTTGAATGCCCTCAATGAAAAGGAAGGACCAATAGGAGAGCTGAGGGCCAAGCTAGGGTTGCTCATATGGATGAGGATGCACAATTATCACATTCAAAGGATGCAGAAAGAGGAGAGACTTTAGTAAATGAAAGGGTCCTACTAAGTGGTGAGATTGAACCAAGACAAAGGAGGAGTCTATTTCATACCAGGTGCAAGTGTGAGGATAAATGTTGTGATGTGATCATTGATGGTGGTAGCATTGACAACTTGGTGTTAGAGGAGATGGTCTCTAAGTTGAAGCTCAAGAAGGAGAAACACCCCCAACCCTATTGGATCACTTTGGTGAAGGATGATCATAAGGTCCTAGTAAGTGAACAATGTTTAGTGAAGTTTAAAATTGGGAGTTACCATGATGAAGTTCTCTATGATATCATTCCAATGGATGTCTGCCATCTATTGTTGGGAAGACCGTGGCAATTTGATAGGCATGTAGTACATGATGGTCATGCAAACACATACCCTCTAACAAAGGATGGAGTTTGCCACAAACTAGAGCCCATGACAAAGGAAGGCAAAAAGGTATGCAGCAGTGCTAGGATCTATCTTGTTAATGGAAGAAAGTTTTTGGATGGCATGAAACATCAGCGTATGTGTTATGCTTTGATTCCTAGAAAAGATAAGGAAGGTAGTAGTGAAATACCACTTGAAGTTTTAGATTTATTAAGTGATTTTGGAGATATCATCTCTGATAATGTTCCAGAAGGATTGCCACTAGTAAGGCAAATCAATCATCAAATAGATTTAATCCCTGGAGATAGTTTGCCTAACAAGGCTTCTCATAGGATGACTCCTACTGAAATTGAGGAGTTAAATAGATAGGTTCAAGAGTTATTGAGGAAGGGTTTGATTTGAGAGAGCCTGAGTCCATGTGTAGTACCTACAGTACTGGCACTAAAGAAGGATGGAGAGTGGAGAATATGTACAGAATTCTCAAGCTATAAATAGGATAACTATCAAGTATCAATTTCCTTTGCTAAGAATGGATGATCTTATGGACTACTTGAGTGGAGCTCAGTACTTCACAAAGATAGATCTCAAGAGTGGCTATCACCAGATATGGATATGAGAAGGAGATGAGTGGAAAATTGCCTTCAAGACCAAGGAGGGTCTTTATGAGTGGCTAGTCATACCCTTTGGATTGACGAACGCGCCAAGCACCTTCATGTGGCTTATGAATGAGGTACTTAAGAAGTTCTTGGGAAAATTTGTTATTGTCTATTTGGATGATATTTTAATTTTTAGCAAGACTTTGGAAGAACATTTATTGCATATTTGTAGTGTCCTTGAAAGGTTGAGGGAAGAGAAACTATTAATTAATCTGAAGAAGTGTAGCTTTGCATAAAAAGAGTTAGTCTACTTGAGGTTTGTTGTATCACCTGAAGGTCTCATAATGGATCCAGAGAAGGTAAAAGTCATCTTGGAATGGCCTACTCCAAGGTCTGCTACTGAGGTGATATCATTTCATGGTCTTGTTAGTTTTTATAGGAAGTTCATTAAGAATTTCAGTGTCATATGTGCACCCCTGACTGACACAATAAGAGGGGATAGAAAAGAGCTCAAATGGACTGTGGTAGCTGCGAGAAGTTTTGAATTGCTGAAGAAGAAGGTGATAGAACAACCTATGTTGGCACTTCCTAATTTTAGTAAAGTGTTCCAGGTGGATTGTGATGCTAGTGGCAGTGCTATTTGGGTTGTATTGAGCCAAGAAGGTAAACCTATTTCATATTTTAGTGAAAAAATGAATGATCTGAAGAAGAAGTATTTTGTTTATGATCAAGAGTTCTATGCAATAGTTCAAGCCTTAAAGAAATCAAGGCATTATTTATTGCCAAAAGAATCTTTTTTATATATTGATCAGCAAGCATTACAATACCTAAATAGCCAAGGTAAATTGAACCAAAGGCATATGAAGTGGGTAGAGTTCTTGTAGAGCTATACATTTGTGTTGAAGCATAGAAGTGGAAAGTCTAATAGGGTTGCAGATGCATTGAGTAGGAGGCAGTTGTTGTTTATAGTAATGCAAGTTGGAATAGTTGGGTTTGATGAACTCAAGAATCTGTACCCTAAGGATCTTGATTTTGTTGAAGCATGGAAAGCTTGTAAAGAACATGTTGTTGTAGATAGAACCAAGTGGTTAGACTATTTGATTCAGGATGGTATGTTGTTCAAGGGAAATCAATTGTGCATTCCAAGGAGTTCCATGAGGGAAAATCTAATTAAGGAGAAACACAGTGGAGGGATGGCAATACATTTTGGTCAAGATAAGACCATTTCCATTCTTAGAGAACATTATTTTTGACCTCAAATTTCATAGGATGTAAAGAAGTTTGTACAGATTTGTCAGGTTTGTCAAGCGGCCAAGGGATTTAGTCACAATACTGGACTATATCAGCCATTGCCTGTTCCATCAAAGCCATGGGAGGACATAAGTATGGATTTTGTTCTTGGATTCCCGAGGACATAAAGGGGTAATGACTCAGTATTTTTGGTGGTTGATAGGTTCTCCAAAATGGCACATTTCATTCCATGCCACAAAACTCATGATGTCATCCATATTGCAGACTTGTTTTTCAAAGAGGTGGTGAGACTACATGGTCTCCCAAGGAGTATGGTTTCTGATAAAGATACTAAATTTGTGGGGTATTTGAAGAGAACATTGTGGAAGAAGTTGAGAACAAACTTGAAATTTAGTTCCACACATCACCCGCAGACTAACAGCCAAACAAAAGTGGTAAACAAAAGTTTGGGCAATTTGCTGAGATGTTTAGTTGGGGATAAGCCCAAGGGATGGGATTTGATTCTACCACAAATAGAATTTGCTTATAATAACTCTATAAATAGGAGTATTGGTAGATTACCATTCCAAATTGTATAGGGAAGCCCAAGGACTAAACCAGAATTGAGGAAGATGGAGCAAGGGGAGAGGACAAGTGCTGAAGCAGAAGAATTTGTAGAACATATCAAGCACCTACATGAGGAGGTCCAGGCACACATTATCAAGATGAATCAATAGTATAAAGCTAGGGCTGATCAAAGGAGAAGACATAAGGAGTTCCAAGTAGGGGATCTAGTCATGGTACACTTGAGAAAGGAAAGATTTCTAGTAGGTACTTACAACAAGATGAAGATGAAGAAATTTGGCCCCTACAAAATTTTGAAGAAACATGACTCAAGAAATGCATATGAGGTGGAGTTGCTAGATGGAATTCATATTTCTCCTATCTTCAACATTGCAGACTTAACAGAATATCATGATGATGGTGCAGATGAGGGGTTGATGCTAGAGCCATGTCCAATTCCTACTTCTAAGAAGGAGGAGATAGAAGAGATTCTAGATAGTCGTGTGGGTAGGAGCACCAGAAATAGGAAGTATAAAGAGTACCCGGTTAAGTGGAAAGGATGGTCGATAGAGGACTCAACTTGGATATCAGTAGCTAAGGTTTCACATTTGGGATTTCCTCTACCATCCATAAAGTGACAGGGTCACTTTTCAATCTACCCTGGGTGTCTGATGCAGGAGCATCCAGAGGTATAAGGGCAATCCTGTGTCACCTAAAAAAAAATATCTAGACATAGTTTATGTTTCATGTGTTTTTATTTCTAGATACCCATTTGGGTCAAATAAAAGATCCAACTCTCACAGTTCCACTATTAGTGTTTTGCGTTAGAGTTTTTAAGAACCTTGGGATACGTGTAAATGCTAAAAAAATAAGACTATGTAATTGAGCCATAATTATGGTGAGTTAGAATGTTTAAATTTGAGGGATGATTAAAATTGTAATCTAGAACATTCTAGAAAAAGAATCAGGTCAAAAGGCTACACAGTTTGAAAGTTATCATAGTTTTTTAGTTTCTAGAGACCTCCTAAGAGTGCTTCAAAGTCAGGTTCGAGGCACTAAATGACCTTGTACAAGCCTAAAAAATGGGGGATGAGAAAAGCTGGTCTATAGAGCTATAGAGCACTCTGAGAGCTTTCCAAAAATGTAAATGGTTAATCAATCCAAGCTACGGTTCAAAAGTTATGACTCCCGAAAGTTCGGCTATCGTTTCTAGATTCTTCTAATTTTGCACCAACTTCTAAAGTGACTTTTGGAGCCTTCCATTTTTGCGGTGGATGCCAACTAGCACTTTCTAGAATGTATTCATAATCCTTAACCCTTTGGGGTCTATTTAAGAACATTTCTAGCATTGTAAAAAGTAGTTCAGAGTGGAGTTTGAGAGAAGGTACTGGAAGAAGAAATTATCTCTAGATTTATACTATTGTAAGCCCATAGGGCATGTTTTGGAGTCTGTTTTCTCCACACTAATTGTATTGGCATATTTTCATAGTTAATAAAGTTTTCCCTTTCTAATTGTGTCCATTTTGTTCTTGGCTTGTGTTTCCATCATAAACAAAAGAAATATGCAGATGCAAAAAGGGTAGATAGGTAGTACATAGTTGGTGAGAGAGTATTTTTGAGGTGCAACCATATAAGAGCCCAATTCATTTTGGAAAAGGCTCTAAGTTAACACCTCAATTTGTGGTTCCCTTTGAGATTTTGGAGTAGATAGGACTAGTTGCTTATCAATTAGCTCTGTCACCTAGCATGTCACGTATTCACAATGTTTTTCATGTATCTATATTAAGGAAATATATTTATGATGAGTCTCACATCATAGATTGGGATGCTTTGCAAGTGGATTTATATGGACAGATAGTATTGGAGCCCATTCTCATTTTGGCTCAATGGACCCTCACACTTTGAGGTAGAGAGCTAGAATAGGTTAGCGTCTAGTGGGACTGATATAAGGAGGTCATAGCTTCATGGGAGGATGCAACTCAGATGAAAACTCAGTACCCATATCTTTTTTATGAACTCCGAGAGGAAGTTCATGCCTAGGGGGGAGGATGTGAGGCCTTGCCCTGACCTGTCATAGCATAGAAATTTCATTTACATTTTAATATTAAGGACTTTGATACTTTGATAGCCATTTGGGACTTTGATGGATAGTGAATTGTTTTATCTATTGATTTTGACACTCCAGTAGTGTTTTACATTATAATAGGCACTAAACTTGATATTGTGTATGAAATGATCAAACACATATAGATGCAATTTTATGACATGATAGCACTAATACAATGCAAATGTCAATTTAATTATGATGATAAATGATTATGATGATTTATGAACACTAAATTTTATGCAATAAAATTTTAAAACAAAAAAAAACCCACATCTATCAAATAACAAATAAGAACCATATACCAATATGTATATAAATGTAAACATCAATTTAAACCCCATGATCTAGGCGTTAATTCCTTGGAAGATAAGGACAACACATGAAGGGGAGCAGTGGTCCCTACTAGGCAGCCCATTTGGACACACTTCGGGCATATTATAAACTTGACAAGTAATTGACCTTACATAATGGCTATCCTTCCTCCTAGGTGCCTAACATGGTTGGGATGTGTGTAGATTTATCTTTTGACTTTATTTCACCCCATCATGCTTAGAAAATGGGGAGCTTGTCATTGGAAAGTGGGAGGAAGGGATTTAAGATTGGGGAAAGATGCATGTCAAAAGTACCTTGAAATTATGTGGTTGGTCCTTGCAGGAGGGTGTTTGTGGGGAAAGGTAGAAAACTTAAATGCTAAATTCCTTGGCAAGAGAGAGAGTAGGACATGTGAGTCTAGGGATTTTTATGTTAGAATTTCACTTGGGAAAGGAAACGTAGATTTAGGATGTTTTATAAGTGTTAGGGGTTGATGGGTAGTGAGATATTAAGGTAAGCTTCTTTATTTTAGGTATTTGAATATCTTATGTTGGGTAGTTAGGATTAGGGGATTAACTTCCTAATAATGAACAAATAAATGGGAATGTATTCTAATGATTAAGGGTATTAGGATTTGCTAATAAAATTATGAAGTGGCTATGTAATAGTGGATAGACATTGGACTATAAGGTAATTATAATAAATTCAAAATAACTAACTTACATATAGATATTAGTAGATGGATAAATAAACATGAAAGTTAGTAATGATAGGATTTAATTCCTTTACACCTTCGAAGTCATGTTATGTTAAGTCAAGAAAAATTAGATTGATAATATATGTTGTTCAGTGGAATTATTAGTATAAGTGAAAATGAATTTTATAAATTGTTATTATTAGAATATCTATGGAAAGGCCTTATCAAAGGAATTGAGAAATTTCTTTGGGGTGTAATATTCTACACTCTTTCATGAATAATTAGGTCGATATTTGGGTGCATTTAATCATAGCCTAGATTATTGGATTTTAGTGAATAGACTTGGAATGGTAGGGTGCAATAAGTAATTGGAAGAATATTTATAATAAAAATGAGTAAATAAATGATTGATTAAAAATAATAAATATATAATAAGGCCAAATAAATTAATGAAAACCATAATATGATAAAATAATAATAGTGAAATGAAGCTAGGATTATTAATTTTGGTTAAATAGATTGTTTGAGGGTATCATTATAGGGAATATGGAATAAAGTATAATTAAGGATCATTTTAAATTACCTTATTGTAAACAACTTCAACCTAAACAACCACTAATTCATTACAATCACACCAATGCAGAAAATGTATCTCACAATCACATGAGGAATGTCTCACTTCGAGGATAGGATGAGGATTTTTGACATGGTAGCATTACCGAACTCCTATGACATATCTCATAGTTCAGATAGAACATACAAACAAGTAAGGATTGATACATAATTCTCCTAGTTCACCTTTCAAAAAAAAAATTGTTGGTTGTGTTTTGCCTCATAAATTTAGGGCATGACAATATGAGGTGATTAGGAAAGAGAGGGTAAGTTTATGCATTTTCTAGATGAGTTGTTTAGAAACCCTAAATCTATGATCAAGTGTTTCATTGAAGACATAATATAGGTAGAATGGAGAGATCATAGGCATATTCATAGAAAATGGTAATAAAGAATATGAGAACCAAGGCTAAAAGATGATATGCAGATCACAAGAACATCATGGAAACTAGAGAAATTAGATTGCATGCAAGAGAAGAAGAAAAAATTATAAATGGTGAAAGAACCCAATCAAGGGTGTTATGACTCTTGTTATAATGAAATTAATAGCTCATATTTAATCTACATGTCTATGTTGCAAAGTTGACAAGTCAAATGGCTCAGAGACTAAATCTAGATTGTTGGATGAAGACTAGATTGACAGATGATGTTTTAAAGATAGAATTATAAGTATTTAATGATGAATCTCCTTAGTTGTCAAATCTTTAAAAATATATGCTTTTCATTATGTGGCAATAGAGAGTTGCACAAAGAATAACTAAAGAGACATAATGGTGATTGGACACATGGAACAGACGAACCCACACTGTAAAGGAAATCAATGAGTTAAGATATTTTAATTATAGTTGTTAGATCAAAATAACATCCACAGTCATCCCTATATCATCATAAAAAGTTTCTCTATCAATAATCATGGTGACATAGTTATGAGTCCACACTTGTCTATAGGACCCAACTAAGGGTAAGATCACCAAAATAATCATCACTATAGATCAGACTTGAAATCAATGCCTATCATTATATCACTATGAAAAGTTGCTCAAGTGTTAATCATAGAGACATAACAATAGCATGACACATAGAAGAGGTGGGACTTCCTTTTAGTCATGCATAGTAATTAAGAAATACAATGAGGATCATTGATCTCAAGATAGATCTATAGTTGTCACCTTGTCATTATGGAAAGATGGGGATGTTTTAATCTAAGCAAAAAAATGATAGAGCAACATGTGTCTTACTAGGCCCATCACATTTCATGAAATATAGTTAGAAACTAATCATGAAGTTCTATAAAGAAAAGAAGGTCAATGTCAAGTTCTCCAAGCAATGAAATAGTGCCACCTATCTACCATGACATGCATAGCTAGAAAGTGGACCCACGTCACAAAGTAAAAAAAGGGTTAGTAACTTTTATTGCCATTGTTAGATCACAAAGAGATCAATGCTTGTTATTATGTCACTTACAAAAGATGCAAGGAAAATAATCTAGTGACATAGAAATGATCCGACATGTGTACCTAGTGGACCCATGAAAAAGTTCATAAAGGAAAATATTGAAAATAGACTAATACAAGTTTTATAAATATGTTTCAATCATTCTTTTGTCACTAATGTCAAACCTACTACTTGTTTTTAAGATAGTTTCTTATATAATTTAATTACTATCATTTATTTGATTGATGAAGAGGATTTGATCAAATGAGGTAACAATAGCACCTAGAGGAAAGGTTGAGTTATGGTATAAAAAGGAGTACAAGGATCAGTTATGATAGTGATAATATAGTGCATTGATAATATACTTAAGGTTGCAAAGGATGGTTAAACTGATTAAGTTTAGAAGAACAAGTTAAATGAAGTTTTTCTACAAAACTTAATATTTTGCATAGTAGGTACTAAGAAAAGTTAGTGCAAGTCGAGAAAAGAAGTAGTTGGAGTCGAGAAAAGAAGTAGTTGTCAATTTTAGTGTAAGTCGAGTGAAACAGTGTAAGCTGAGTAAAGTTTAGTTGATGTTGAGCTTCAGTAAACTTTAGTTTGTGCTAAGTTCTTTGATAGAGGATGTCGAGCAACATAGTATGTATCGAGCATCAGAAACCAATTAATGCCAAGTGTTAGCATTATGAGAAAGATCAAGAATTTGATGAATCTGAGCTAACAAGTTTGATTTCTTGGATTGTGTGAACCGTGTGGAAGTAAGATTGATGAGCTAGTGGTATAGAATTCATGATAAACCATTTTGGCATGAATTCAAAAAGGATTAAAGGAGAATGTTCTAGAAGAGAATGAAATGAAATGAGGGTAAGATTCATTGAATCCTACCTAATCCAACCTAATCCTAAAATGGACGATGGAGGATGAATGATAAAAGATCTTAATTCTCTATTTATAGAGATGGCTAGTCAGAAGAAAAGGTTGTCATGTAAGAGAACCTAAGGAAGGAAAGGAGTATAAGGTATTTCTTCATTCAATGACCTAAGTAAAGAGATTGCATTAGCAAGCAAAGAAAGAAGGCTTAAAGTTATGAATGCTTGAAGGGAGAAAAAGTTATCAAAGCTAAAGTGTGTGAAAGCCAAGTAGAATGGAGAACTAAAACAAACATTTGTAATTTGGAAGTGTATTGTAAGTTGTTGTCAAATCGAGCCTTACTATTACTTTCTAATCATTCTATTAGTCTAGGGTAAATCCTTTGGATTAAGGTTGACCTAACAGTCATTTGTAAATCCTTTAACCATGTGACATTCCAAGTGAATGATCTAAAGTCCTCTAACAAGACTCACTCCTAACAGGGTGATTGAAATCCTTTAACCAGGTCACATTTATCATTGTGCATTGTAACCTTTAATAGGGTTAGCCTTTCATAGGGCATCACTTTAGAAGAGTGAGAATGAATAGCATGTTACTCGTAGTTTTGCCCAAATTAGGTTTCCACATTAAATGATTGTGTCAAATGTGTTATTGAATCTATTATGTTTCATGTTTACATTTTTGCAAAGTTGATTTGATAGTAACCTACAAGTTTAAGTGATTGCATAATCTAATGGATGCATGCATGGTGAAAATATTTTATGGATACAGGTTCATTAAGTTGTGAAAAGATTTAATTGTACATCTAAACCTTGGACAACCGATTCACCCCTCTCTCATTTATTCTAAAGAATTCCAAGAATTAGTATCAGATCCATCTCCTTAAGAGGAATAGTTTGAAGGTACTAGAAGCAAAAAGATCAAGATGTCAAAAAGAGAGGTACCCAAGCTTAATAGAGATAACTTTCCTACATGGAAAAGTTTGATGAAGCTATACCTAGGAGATCTTGGAGATCATGCACAATCTACCATTGTTGTTGTGCATGTTGATCCTACTGGAGTCTTAACTATTGAAGATCTAAAAAAGAAGAAAGAACACAACCAAGCAATGTTGGAGATTACCTCTACCCTAATATATGCTAAGTTTGATGATGTCAAATATTGTGGTAGTGCAAAGAAAATGTGGGATACTCTACACACTATCTATGAAGGTGAAAAAACTACTCTAAGAGCCAAAGCTGAAAGTCTCAGAGGTAAGTTCGATGATATGAGAATGCAAGAAGATGAGGTTATTGCTCAATATTTCTCTAGGATAAAAGATATTGTTAATGCAATAAGAGGATCTACTAGTATAATAGATGATGATACTTTACTAAGAAAAGTTTTGAGAACACTTCTACCTATCTATGATATTAGAGTTTTTGCAATATGAGAATTGAGATGTATGCTGGAGAATGATCTGACTCTTGAAGGTTTGGTAAGTAGGCTCACTACTTTTGAGCTATCTAATTTTGATAATTACAAGCATATCAATGTTGAATATGCTTTCAAAGCTAAGCTGTCATTGAAGGAATCTAACGAGAATAAAAAGAAAAAGACAAAATATGTGTCCAATGATAGTGATATAAATGAGGAAGATGTAGATCAAATTGAAGCACTACTAGCAAGGAGATTTCAAAAAGGTAAAGGCAATTTTAAAGGTAAGTTACCTATCATGTGTTTCAATTACAATGAGTGTTAAAGTAATAAGATCATTTCTACAAATCTATAATCATTGCCATTGTAATTGATGATTTCCAAATGCAGATTTGTCTCATATAAATATGAGAGGAGGAGACATGTCTCTTCAAGAAACATGAAGAGACATGTCTCTATAGTTAATCACCATTTAGTTTATAAATAACTATATGTATAACTCACCTTTAACATGTATATAATATTAATATATTAACCATACATGTAATATAATGTTATATTACTATGTTATTATATAATAATATATAATGCATAATATATATATATATATATATATATATATATATATTATATTACATATATATATATATATATATAAAATATTACATATATATATATATATAATTATATATATAATATATATTATATATAAGATACATATCTTAAGGACAATTTATCATCAATGAGGTAGCTTTAATAAAATCAATCCAACAGAGGCTACAACAAACTCATGTCATGTAACTTATGTAAGTCATAGACATACATACATACATACATACATATATATATATATATATATATATATATATATATATATATATATATATATATATATATATATATATATATATATATATATATATATATATATATATACACACACACACACACACACACGTGCGCGTGCACGTACGCACACACACGCACGCGCACGCGCGCGCGCACGCACACACACACACATATATTCTTATCTATAATATTAGACATAAAAAAATGTTGATATAAATTATGAATACAAATACTCGATGTAATGAGCATATCACTTTGACTGATGCTATACTTCAACAATGAGGTTGGTCATAGTGCTAGTAGATGTCTAGAGAAGAAGAATTGCAGAGGTGGTGACAAGTACAAAAGTAGACAAGATGAAGACAACAAAGATTACAAAGACAAAGGCAAGATGTCTTGCTACATTGCTAAAGAGGAAATAAAAGATGGATCTAATGATCATGATGATGAAGTGGTGTATGTTGCAATGAAGAATGAATCCGATGAGGATGAGGAAACCACACTAGTGTCTTGTGTGAACAAGAATGACAGATGGATCATTGACATTGGGTGTTCACATCATATGACTAGAGATAAAAGTAAGTGCATTACCTTGAATTATTATAATGGAAATAGTGTAAGGTTTGGTAATGATGCACCCTATCTTATAAAAGGAAAAGGTTCTATCAAGTTCACAGAAAATATTTTATGTGATAATGCTTACTATGTGGAAGGACTTAACTATAATCTCTAGAGTGTGTCACAACTAAACAATTTAGGTTGTAAGGTTGAGTTTGAAAACATGATTGCTAAAATATATTATACTGATGGAGAACTAATTAGAAAAGGTGATCAAACTAGAGGTAATATATTCTACCTTGATATAGAGGATGCTACTTGTTTAATTATAGAATTTGATGATGTGTGGCTATGGCACAAAAGGTTATGTCATGTTAATTTTGATAACCTAGTTAATATCAATAACATGAAAGAATTAGAGGTTTGCCTAAGTTGAAGAAGCCTGACAATATAATTTGCAAACAATGTCGGTTAGAAAAAATAAAAATGTTAAGTTTTAAGAGTAAGACTCATACCTGTAAAGGAATATTAAAGATTGTTCATATTCACTTGTGTGGACCAATTGAAGTGCAAAGCTACAAAGGAGATAAGTACATTATGCTGCTTGTAGATGATTATTCTAGAATGATGACTATTATGTTTCTGAAACAGAAATCCAATGCTTTTCAAATGTTTAAGTGGTACTTAGCAAGAGTTGAGAAAGAAACAAGTAAAAGTGTGAAATGTTTGAGATCTAATAGAGGAGGATAATTTACATCAAATGAGTTTGAGATGTTTTTTAATGATAGATGAATCAAAATACAGACATCTACTCCTGGGATCCCTCCACAAAATGGAATTGTTGAAAGGAGGAACAGATTTGTAATGGACTATGCTAGGAAACTCATGATGGAGAAAAATGTAGCTTTGAAATACTAGAGAGGAGTTGTAAGTACAGATGTCTATACCTTGAAACATGTATAAGTCAAGAAAGGTAATCATTCAACACCTTTGGTATTGATACTCACCCAATGTGAAATATTTTAAGGTATTTGGAAGCAAGTGTTATATTCTCAAAGATTTCACGAATGGTAAACTAGATGCAAAAAGTTAAGAAGGTATATTTCATGGTTATTCCATAAGAAGTAAAAATTAAAAGTATTTAAATACTAACACTAACAATGTTGTGGAAAGTGAAAATGTGAAATTTGATGAATATATAGAAGTATATGAGGCTAAACCTATGAAGGAACTAGAAAATACAAATCATTTCTACACTTTTATGAAGGTATGCCTACTGATGAAGATGTTGTAAATCAAGCTGAAGTGACTGTCAAGTCACATACTATGAATGTCGAGTTACATTTAGGAACTAAGCTACATTCAGGTGTTGAGTTATAGAATAAATGTGAGGCACATTTTGATTCTAAGATTAGTGTACATGAAAGAGATGTTGAACTATTTGATAGAGATGTACATAGTTATTCAGAATTCGAAAGACCAAGTGAAGAAAATAGAGCAAAACTAAGAGTGTCTAAGTATGTCAAGAGACATCACCCTAATGCACAAATAATTGGAGAAAAAGATGCTAGAACAATGATAAGGAATAAGTTGAGAAATGATAAATGTTTGTTGAGCATGCAAGAACCCAAAATAGTGAAAGATGTCTTAGAAGATGTGGACTAGATTAAGGCCATGAAAGAAGAGATTGAACAAATTGAGAAAAATAAGACATGGAATTTAGTTCCTAGACCAGAAGATAAAAATGTGATTGCTACCAAGTGGGTATACAAAAGTAAGTTAGATGAATATGGTGAAGTCACAAGGAACAAGGCAAGATTAGTTTGTAAAGGATATGCACAAGAAGAAGGGATTGACTATGGAGAAACATTCACCCATGTTGCAAGACTAGAAGGAGTAAGAACTCTTCTTGCTTACTCTACATACAAAGGTTTCAAAGTTTATCAACTAAATGTTAAGTCTACATTTCTAAATGGTATATTAGAGGAAGAGGTTTATATAGAACAACCAAAAGGATTTTTTGATGTCGACAACAAAAAAAATGGTATGTAGACTACAAAAAGCTCTATATGTTTTAAAGCAAGCACCAAGAGCATGGTATGAAAGGCTTCATAATTATCTTGTGAAGATTAGATTTGAAAAGAGTGATGATAATAGTAATTTGTACTTGAAAATAGAGTGTAGTGCCTTTCGTGTTTGCAGTCTATACCTTGTCTATTTTGATTCGAGAGATACTTGATACTCTTATTATATGTACTTTGAGATGACCTGAGGGTCAAATGTTATACTCTAATTTAGTACCATAGATGCTTTACTGCTATGTTGTTTAGTTTATAGTGTAGTGCCTTTCATGTTTGCAGTCTATACCTTGTCTATTTTGATTCGAGAGATACTTGATACTCTTATTATATGTACTTTGAGATGACCTAAGGGTCAAATGTTATACTCTAATTTAGTACCATAGATGCTTTACTGCTATGTTTTTTAGTTTATCATATTTTCATGTTGATGCCATTTTAAGATGATAGTAGATCTATGAGGAAATCTAATTATCTAGTAGTTGGACATGTTTTCTGATTATGTTATGTGATAGATTTTATGCTATGGTGGTTTATGCCATTCTTGTCTCTTTATGAAAACATGAGTGATGTAAATGAATTAATTAGGTATTTAATGCATTATTGCTTCAGCTATGATATTATATGCAATTGCACTTGATCTTGTATTTTAGTGTGCAGGAATTATATCCCTAGTAGTGGCACATGGAGTTAGTGATTCAGCTATTCATATTTTACCAATGTCATCCCTGTATAGTTGACATATCCTTATTTTAATTATTTTAATTAAAACCTTTTAGTGATTAGTAAATTTGAACACATTTGCATTATGTGATTAGGCCAGTGAGCATGTCTATGTATTTAGAAATTCACATTGTCGCAGATGTTGTTTAATGATTTCTGTGATTTTGGATTTTTGAGTGTTAAATCTTCTTGAATTTGATTTCTAGTAGCTTTTTCTTAGGTGAATTACTATTACGAGGAATAACATTTTTTGCTTGGGTTGATTCAGAGTCTAGCTACTCTAACTTGCTATTTTCCCTAATCAACTATTCACTCAAAAAGTGAATAAATATTGAAAAAAGGATTTTATTATTCACTTCTCACTTTTGAAAATAGAAATTTGAGAGCTTTTCTGAAATCCTCCTTCTGAAGGATTGGTTTTTTGCTTGTTCTGAGAGCTGTAAGTGTGGGATCTTCATGAGGTTGGTCTTGTTGGATCCAACTCAGGTGGACCTTACTTTGTCATAATTTTCAATAGCTTTAGCAGGCATTAAATTCTATTGTGTAGGTTTTAGTTTCTGCTCCTTTTGTTGTTAGGTAGGGCCTTCTCTTTTATTGTTTCTTCTTCATTTTAGGTTTTATTTTTGGTAATCATTTATTTGGAGGCTAAGAAATAGTGTTCCCCTCCATTTTTGTTTGCTGGTTTTGCTCGATTGGTCATGTATAAACATTTTTCCAATTTTTAGGATGGGGTTTTGGGGTTTCACACCTTTATGCTATCCAATTTTGCATGTGGTGTTTGAACCCAAATTTTATTGAATTGTTGAGGTTTTGTACCCAAATGTCAAATGGGTTTTAATTTCAAAGTTTTTTAGTTTTTGGGGTTTTTACCTCATTTTGTGTGCCACCCTATTTTCTTTGGTTATCTTGAAACAATGTAGGTCGTGGACCTGGATGATCCATTTGGATGTCATTTTGACCACTATTATACTTTTATATTGCATTAGGATGTGTGTTACATCTATCATCCCAATTCTATTTTTGGTTGAGTGACTTTCTAGTTTGTGTTCTCATCCAGTCCTTGTGTTATGATCTTTGTGATGGTGGTGTGCTACACATGAGTATGTGCACATATATTTATCGAGTGACTTACGAGCCCTAATATTCCATGTTACTTCTAGAAATAAGATCATTAAGGTTGGGTTGGGAATTTGCATGCTTGTGGGCACTCATCATTGGATGAGCATGGGTAGGGTAGGGTAGTATATGGAGGGGCTTCTATCTCATAGCCTAGTGTCCATTTCCTGGTTGGCAAAGAAAGTTTTATATAAGTGATAATTAAATAAAAATACTAGGTGGTAATAAATTTAAGCACCTTCCATTGGGGAGAGCAGCTACCAATACTAGCTTGGGCTTGTTGATGCCAAGTGACTCTCTATGATATCAACCCCTACTTAGTAGCCCATGGAGTATATGACCAGGACCTATAGTTATGCATTGTATATGTCTTGGTTTTAGTCATCATACTATCTGGCATGCGTGTTAGCCATGGACATTTGCTTGTGTGTGTTTGTGGTTGGATCATTATCTCCATTAGCATGTGTATCTCCACTAGGTAACCAAGGGAGAAATTGAAAATATTCATATCTGCATATGAAGATGACAAGTCTTTGGCATTATTATCAAAGAGGGAGAAATCTGAGTTTAGGGAGATAGAGCACCAAGGAAGAAAGACATAAAGAGGGAGAAATCTAGATAGAAGATATAGATAAAAGAAATATGGAATATCTACTCAGAGAGAGAAAGTGTACCTAATGATTACATTTTCCTAGTAAGAGGGAAATAATGTTGAGGGAGATATAACAAGTAATCAAGAGGGAGTCATAAGGATGAGTTGATTGATTATCTATTGATCAAAACAAAATTTTGTAATCGATTTAGAAGATAAAAGTTCTTGATAGAGGGAGATATTTAAATGCAAGGAATTATTTTCTTTTTAGTATTTTGTTGGTCATATTGATCAATTCTAGTCAGTCTGGTTTTCCATCAATGCCAAAGATGGAGATTGTTGAAAACACATTGATACAAGTATGATAAATATGTCAATGATGTGTATGATAATCCTTCATCTCATACACATCATTTACATAGTGGATTATGAGCTATGAATCACCAAAGATATTCAATTCATCAACTCTCCATTCAACTGCAATCTTCATGTCATTAATTAGGGCTTCATATTCTATGATATTGTATGTACAAGGAAATAGACTCTTGTATGCCTTAGGAAATGAATATTCATGTGGCATTATGAATAAGAGCCATGCACTACATCCCTATTGTGTAAAGGAGCCATCAAATAACATCACCAAAGTTTGGTGTGTTAGCATTAGAATTGATTCATCGAGAAAGTCAATATTTAGTAGGAGAAGACTTTGCATTGGTGCTTCTACTAATTGATCAGCAATTGTTCGTCCTTTGATATCCTTTCTCTCAACATACTGAATATCAAACTCACTTAGTATCATGACCCACTTAGCCAACCTTCCTATTAGAGTTTCCTTATTGAGTAAGTATTTTAGTGGATCAATTTTAGCAACTAGTCATGTACTATGAGAAAGCATGTAGTGTCTCAACTTTTGGGAAGCAAAGACAATTTCCAAGCAAGCTTTATCAATGATGCTATAATTCATTTCATAAGAAATCAACATGTGACTAAGATAGTTGATAGCTCTTTCCTTTTTATCATTATCTTCTTGAGCTAAGAAGATACCAAGAGATGACTTTTTTGCTAAGATGTAAAAAATGAGAGCCTTCCCATAGATAGGAGGAATTAGGATTGGTTGATTAGAAAGGTATTTCTTTATCTATGTTAGACTATGATTGCAATCTTTGATCCAATTATATTTTGCACCTTTATGCAGAGCCTTAGTAAAAGGTTGTGACCTATCTATATCTATGAGATGAATATGTGAATGGATTGATGTCTTCCTTGCAAGCCCCTCATCTGGTTGATATTACAGGGTGGAGGCATGTCCATGATTGCTTGAACTTTATCTAGATCTGCCTCAATTCCTTTTGCAAATACAATGTAACCAAGTAGTTTCTCAAGAGCTACACCAAATGCACATTTCTTGGGGTTGAGTCTCAAACTGAATTTCTCCATATGATCCAAGATGGGTCCCAAATCCTAAAGGTGAGTGTTACATTTTATGCTCTTAACCAAGGTATCATCGACATAGTCCTCCATTGTCTTATGCATCATATCATGAAAGATTGTTGTAACTACCCTTTGATATGTGGCACTAGCATTCTTCAAACCAAATGACATCACATTCCAATAAAAGGTTCCCCTTGCACAAGTGAAAGTAGTATTTTTCTAATCTTTTGGTGCAATTTTAATCTAATTATAACTAGAAAAATCATCCATGAGTGAGTACATTTCATATCCTATTGTCATGTCCACTATCATATCAATGTTGGGAAGTGGAAAATCATCCTTGGGACATGCTAAATTTAGATCTTAGAAATTCATACAAACTCAGATAGACTTGTCATGTTTGGAGACTAGAACAATGTTTGATATCCATTCACTATAGTCAATCACAAAGATGAAACCATCTTTTAGAAGCTTTTCCAATTCATCTTTAACAAGTAATGCAACATGAGGATGCATTTTTCTAAGCTTCTATTTGACCAGTTTAACTCTTGGTGCAATAGATAAATGATGCACTACAAGATTAGGATCCAAACCTAGCATGTTTGAGTAGTTCCATGCAAATTTAATATTTTTCTCTTGGAAGAAGGTAATAAATTCCTCTCTTTCTTCTACAAATAAAGATTGTGCAAGATGCATCATATGAGGCTCTTCCTATGTTCCCAAGTTGATTGGTTGTGTCAATTCTATCAACACTCATGATCTTTCCTAAAAATAACTAGGAAGTGCATCAAATATCTCATCCTTAGGTGCCTCAAAGAGGTTTTCACCTTTAGATACATCTTTTATTTTTACTATTTTAGATTTTGATATTGCCACAATGTGGTTTTCACAATTAGATCTTCTATTTCTTTTTCATTTGATTGTGTGACTGAGATAATTGATGTTAGCTTTAGTCATGTTGATGCTCTATTTGCTAGTGGATGGTGTTAGAGGTTTGACAATGTTTAAGTAGCAAGCAAGAGCATAGTCATTTTGGAATGTAGGGACTTCACTAGATGCATTGGAGTTCTACTCTATAATCTCAGGATAGGTGAGTGAAAGAGATGTGGCAGGTTCAATGGCATTCATGATATATTTATCTAATGCATGGAGAAGTAATTCAAGACCTAGAGTAGTTCCATCCATAGGTGTGCTCAAATGCCTTTGAGTTCTAATGACATTAACCAAAGACTCAATGAAACTAGTTGGATGAGACTCATCCAAACTAACCCTAGATGATTCACCTACTTTGAGATTATTTTCATAAGCATGAACTTGATCAATATCTTTGTATGTAGTTTCTTCAAAGAAAGAATCAAATTCATACTCTCGAGAATCTATGCTACATGGAGATAGATTATAAAATTCCTTAGTGGTAATAGGGACAAATTCTCCTTCATCATCTGGATTTTTACAAAGTCACTCAATGACTATAGTATGACTTGACTATCCTTGTTCTTGAGTGGTGTTGTCAAAATAATAACTATCAACATCCGTAGTATTGACATATGGTACAAATTCATCTGCTTCTATGAAGAATTTAGCAAGATCAACAAGAATTGGATAAGGATAAGGATCCTCATCATCACCATCATCCTCATGATCATTTGACTTAGCTTCTGACTCTTGTTTAGATGAAATCTTATATTTTGGTATAAAATTGTTAATCCAGGACCTAGTTGTTACTTTCTAACTATTGTGGCAATTAATCAAGGTTCACCTAATAGTCATTTGTAAATTCTTTAATCAAGATGAAAATCTAATGGAATGATCCAAAGCCCTCTAACAAAGCCACTTCTAATAGGGTGAGTAATGTTGGAAATATAAGAGGAGTAAGTGAGAGGGGAGGGTGAATCAATTACCACAAAAATAAATCCTAGATCCCTTAGATGTTAATACAAAACATAAACTCTATTGAAACTATTGTTGCTTAGATAACACATAAGCACTCGGTTAACACTACCAATATGTTGTAACTCAGCAAGCACTATAATATCAATTATAAATTGGAAAATACTAAAAATACAAATCTTAAGATATTATCTGTGATTAACCTTAATTAACTTAGTTTCATACACGTAAAATAAATAGCATTAACACAAGTGACACCAAGATTTAACAGGGAAAACTAATTTGGGAAAAAACACCAATTGCAACTAGTTACTAATTTTCACTCTTTTGAAGTGAGCCCTATTAGGAGCCAACCTATTAAAAGTTACAAAACACATTGTTAGGTGTAACCCTATTAGAGGATTTAATCACTCTATTAGGAATGGCCTTGTTAGAGGTCTTTAGACACTTCAATCTAGAAATGCTACCTTGTTAGAGGATTTGGAAAATAGTTGTTATGCTAACTCGATTAAGAGATTTGATGCACTGCTACAATGGTTAGAGATAAACAATGATATGACCTAATTGTTGATGCAACTATATTGTTGGTTTCAGATCTCAATTATGCCTTGAATACTTGATCCTTCCTGATCAAATTGATCTTTGCCCCCCAACAAGGATAATCTTCTTATCCATCCAATTCACTTCCTCTAAGCATCTTCTTCTCTTCCACGCATTCACTCTTTCAATCCTCAACTTGACCTTGTATTTATATTATATAAATTGTCAAGTCATCTTGAATAAAATATAGAATAATTAATATTCATCTCCTTAGTCAACTAGAACCAACAAACAAATTCATTAAACTCAATATACCAAAATAAGAAAATCCTTTGTTAGTCGACCTTGCTCAATAGACACTAACACTAAAATGATTTTGTTGTGTTAACCAAGTGAACTTGATTAACACTGCATCTTCACAAACTTTGTTTGGTAACCGAGTGAGCTCAGTTAACATTGGTTCCATCCAACTTTCCTTTGTTAACCGAGTGAGTTCAATTAACACTCAACTTCCACATAATTCTCTTCGACGCCCAAGTGAACTTGATAGACACTATCTTCTAAACTTAGCAAACACTAGAATGCTTAGTAGACACAAAAAACTATCTTCATTTCTTGAGTGAGCTCGGCATACACTAACTAGTAAAGATATCACATTTTGTGTAACATCAAAGACAATATACAATTGATCAATTGTTTTCAACAATCACCCTCTTTGGAATTCATGGCAACAAAACATGTCATAATACAATGAAATTTTAGAGAAAACTAAAGTAAGGAAAATATCCTTAGTTTCATTCTAATTCTCATCCATGAGAATGTCCTCTGACTTTAGTTTCTCCCTCTATCAGCAAACTTTGTCTTCAACATCTTCTTCTAATAAAAAACTCTCCCTCTTTGATATTAGGCCAAGTTCTTCCTCTTTGAAATCATTAAACAAAATTCCTATGATATGACAGCCAAACTCTCCCTCTTTGAAATCTTATGCCAAAGATAATATTCAATGAATATCAATGTACCTAATGTAGTGATTCATATGCAATCTCACCTTTCATTACTGCATCAACTAGATTGATCTTCAACATGCTCTAGTTGATGCATCACTAAAATCCATTTAGTGAGCTTTAAATAGGGGATTAACCCCTAACTTACCTGTTAGATACAAAAATGCATCCTTAGGTAATGACTTGGTGAATATGTCTACAATTTGTTCTTTAGTATTCACATATTCCAATTGTACTTCTTTGTCTTGCACTAATTCTCTTAGAAAATGATATTTTATTTCAATATGCTTGGTCTTGGTATGCATCACAGGATTCTTTGATAAATTAATTGCACTTGTGTTATCACAGAAGATAACCATTGGATACCTGCCAACAGTTTCTTGAACCAAACAACATTGGAACAATTAACTAGTATTGCAACATACTCTACCTCTATTATAAACTGAGAAATGCAATTTTGCTTCTTACTTTTCCAAGACACTAGTCTCTTACCAAGAAAGAACGCTCCACTACTAGTGCTCTCCCTGTCATCAACACTTCCTACCCAATCTACATTAGTGAAGGCTTTCAAATCTAAATTGTCTCCTTTCTTATACCATAAACCATAGTCTTCAATACCCTTTAGATACCTCGTGATTCTCTTTGTTTCCATCATATGATTTTCTTTAGGATTAGCTGAAAATCTTGCCACCATACCAACTTCAAGAGCAATATCAAGCCTAGTATGTACCACATACTAAAGTTTTTCAATCATTAATCTATATGTGGTCTGATCTACCTCCTTGGAATCATCATTTTTGGAAAGCTTATGTCTATTGGACATAGGTGTTCCAACTAGTCTTGAATCCTCCATTCCAAACTTTTTTAGTATCTGCTTGATATACTTAGATTGAGTAATGTAGATACCATCTTTCTTTTGTTGAGTCTGCAAGACAACAAAGAATTTGATTTCTCCAAACATTGACATCTCAAATTCCTTACTCATTTCTTCTAAAAAAGCTTTGCACAAATCATCATTTCCAATAAACAATGTATCATCCACAAAGATTTTTTCCAACACAATCTTTTTTTTTTTTCCTTCTTTGATGTAAAGATTGTTGTTATTATTTGTTCTTTGAAAACCAATCTTCATCAAGTAATTATGAAGTATTTCATATCAAGCTCTAGGAGCTTGCTTGAGACCATACAATGCTTTGTGTAGTTTACAAATCATATCCTTTTTCACAGTATCTACAAAACCTTCAGGTTGTTCTATGTAAACTTCTTCTTCAAGAATTCCATTCAAGTATGCAAATTTCACATCCATCTGATACACTTTAAATCCTTTAAATACAACATAAACAAGTAAGGTCCTAACACATTCTAATCTTGCAAAAGGAGCAAAAGTTTCACTATAATCAATACCTTCTTCTTGAGAATAACCTTTGCATACTAACCTTGCTTTATTTCTTGAAACTTCTCCATCTTCATTAAGTTTATTGCTAAAAACCCACTTAGTGCCAATTACATTCTTATCCTTGGGTCTATGAATAAGAGTCCAAGTCTTATTCATTTATATATGTTCTATCTCTTCATTCATTGCTTCAATCCAACTTTCATTATCAAAAGCATCTTTAACTATTATAGGTTAAAGTTTAATAAGCAAATATGTACCTTTCAATTTGTTCATTGTCATTGTATCATCTAACATGTCTCCAATGATATTATTAGGTGCATGGTGCCTTCTAATATATCTTGCTAATATAGGTACTTTGGATTTAAAACTTTTTCAACCTTCCTTGACATGATCTTTAGCATCATTCTTGGGTCCCTCTATCTATGATTCAGGTTCTTCAGATTCAGACTCGAGTTTCAGATTCAGACTCGGGTTGCATTGGTTGCAACTTGGTACCCATTGATTATGACTCGTGTCCTTCAAACTATGACTTGGGTTGCACTGGCTACAACTCGGGTGCTTCTAGAGATTCTGGGAACTCAAGTGTTGAAGTTTACTAACTTCCAATTAGATTAGGCAATGTATTAGGTTCAACGTAAATAAACTTTTTGTAATCTTCAATTTCTTTGTTGCTCTCTCTGTCACTCTTCTCTACAAACTCATCAATCTTCAAATGTGCACCTTCTATGATATTATGAGTAGTTAGATTCAAACATTTGTATGCTTTAGTTTTGGTGGAGTATCCTATGAATATGTCCTCATCACTTTTGACATCAAATTTACCTTCCCTAGTCTCCTTCAAAATATAACATTTTCTACCAAATGCTTTCAAGTAACTTACATTAGGTTTGTAGCCATACCATAGTTCATAAGGAGTCTGATTTGAATCTTTCTTCAGTTGTACTTTTTTCAAGGTATGAACTATCAAACTGACTGCTTCCTTCTAGTATTTGATTACAACATTCTTTTATATCAACAAGGTTTTTGTGCAATCCATGATTGATCTATTCCTTCTTTCTGCTATACCATTTTGTTGAGGTGTACTGGGGGCTGATACTTGTCTTTTGATTCCTCTTTTAGTGTAGAATTTATTAGAAATGAATTCACCTCCTCTATTTAATCTCAAAAATTTTAGCTTCTTTCCTATTTCCTTCTCTACTCTTGCTAGATACTACTTAAACTTTTGAAAAGCTTTAGACTTATCTTTCAGATACATTACTGTCATCATTCTAGAGTAATCATCAACAAATAAAATAAAGTAGTTATCTCCATTATAGCTCTCAATGCCAATAGGTCCACAAAGATTTGTGTAAACCAGCTCCAAGACTTCTTTAGAATGATAATTCTTGCTCTTGAAACTTGTCTTGCCCATCTTACCAATTTGACAATTCTTGCATAGACCCATATCAGGTTTCCTCAAACTAGAAATACGCTACGCCCTTAATATTGGTGTATATAGGATTATGAATAGTCAACTTGTGGCTATATTAATCCATAATTAAGTCATGTTATCATTATTATATTATTATATAAGTAAGTAGGTCAGCCTAGGTGTTATGTAGGGTTGTGTCTATTCAACCTAAGCATAATTAGGTATACATAGGAGGTTGTTAGTCTTATTTCAACATCATATTGTGAAGCGTGTTCTCGTTGGAGATATTTGCAGCTTGTCCCCTCAAAGTGGCCAATTACTCTTAGTTATTATCAAGTATTTATATAATATTTCATATTATTTGTTCTATTGTGCAAGTTATTTCATTACAAGTGCTATCAGAGCATGATCTTGGCACCATAGAGGCAAGATTTTTTCTCAACATTGGGGCGATTTTGGGAAGAGCATAACTTTCAAATTTTAGTTAATTTTTCAAAGAGTTTTAAATAGTTTTTGAAGACCACATTAAAGAAGCTATAGTCCAAATTTTAGAGGAATTGGAGCAAGTTTGAGAAAATTATTGCAAAATTACTATTTCTATACAATTTATTGAGATATGCATATCTCTCACATCTTGCCGAATTGGAGTATAACTTGTACTTGTAATACCCCAAAATTGGCTCATTGCCATCTCAACCAATTTTGGTCTATTTCTGATCGATTCTAAAATCCTATGTCACTAGGCAATTCTCATTCTGCTACTCGCTACTTGACTTAATTGTCAAATGCAGAAAACCCTAATCTACATTCATCATTTTTCCTATTTAATTCCTATAGTACTCACTCATATTAGCCACATTAAACCTATTTGATTTCAATTTAATTTAATCTAAAGTGTTCATACTTTATTAAATTAAATTATCTCCTAAGGCTAATGTGCTACGGGATTAAATTTATTTTATTTAATAAATATACCTATTCTAATTAATTAAACAAAATTATTTAATTAAATGGAGAAACTACTTCTAAATTAATTAAACAAAGTCATTTAATTAAATGGGAAGTTATTCCTAAATTAATTAAATGGAGTTATTTAATTAAATAAGAAAAGTGTCTCTAATTAATTAAATAGAATTATTTAATTAAATAGAAAAAGGTAATTATGAGAGGATATCTCATTTTATTAAATTAAATATTCTTCCTAATTTTCTCTTCAGTTCAAGAATGGAAATTGCTAGTTCACTGCTGATCAAGTTAGAAGTGACCCAGATCACTTGCTTTCACACTAAAGTCTATCTGAGCTTACTGACTCTTACACTCATATTTGAGTTAGTTAACTCCCTTTAATTTGGGAATCTTCCACCTTAACTAAACCTCATCTTTAATCCTAACTGTTGATTGAAATTGATCTCAACCGTTGATGGATTCCAGGAAAATCTATTTAAGAGACCCTCATTTCTTCATTTTGGAGAGGATGAATTGAATTGCTATCGAAGTGTTGTTGAAATCCATACTCACATTTGCTCACATTTGCTCACATTTTGCATACACTTGCATCCTTAGTTTAATTTCATTTAGCTTAACTATGCATATGTTAACCTAGTTTGCTTTATTTTGTTCTTAGATTACATTGCATATCTCATTTAGAATACTTTACACATTCATCTAGACTAGCTGCATTTCTTTAAATCCTTCATTTTTAGAGGGTTTGGTTGCTTGCACCTTGATTTTGAGGATATTAATAGGCAAAATCCCTTTAGATAGAAGGCAACACGTCACTTTGCAGGGAAAATCTTGGGTGAACAATCTCATGTTCATTCCAGGATGAATTCGCATACAATGACCGTGTTGAAGTGTGTGTGTTAATAGAGGCCACATATTCACACATATATTACTGGGTTTTTGAATACATACTAGAGGAGCCTAAATTTCAAAGCTTGAAGAAATTGGGAAAAAAAAAGCAAGATATTGCAAAATTAGGAAAATTCTCTCTCAAGACAGCAAATTTTTTTTTTTTTTTTTTGGATTTTTTCCAAGTAAGGGTATCTTGGCCCTAGTAAGTTACTGTAAAAAATAAATGAATAAATCAAAGAATTACATTTCATTTGTGTGATTTATTTCAAAAATATTGGTTTCCATCATGACAGGGCCTTCAACAAGAGGCAAAAAGAATGCTACCACACTAGGGAAATCCTCTAGTCAATCTAACATGGATAAGTCAAATGGAGATTTTTTTTGAAGTACATCAAATCCCATATGGAAAAAAGGTCATGATGGCTTCCTTATATCTAGAACCAGATCAATGCATTTAGTATCATTGGCTTTGTACTCATAGGAGGAAAAAGAGTCTCACTATATCATGGTCAGTTTTTACAAAAGAACTCTAAGCACAATGTAGCAATAGTGTAATAGAAAACTTCTTTATCCAACTTACTAAGCTTCAACAAATAGGATCAGTTATGGATTATATTCAAAAATTCCAAAATCTATCCTTAAGAGTGGATACAATTATAGAGGAGAACTTGAAGGATTTATTCTTGGGTGTCTCAAGGATCACATTCAACATGAGGTACGTACATTTTGTCCCACCTCAATAAATGAGTCTTTTATATTGGCACATAGGGTAGAGGAGAAATTATTGATTCCTAGAAAGAAAGGGGATAATGTGATAAGAGAAAAAGGATATTCAACACCTTCTCTTCCTCAACCTACTAGGTTGACTCCACAACAAATTGAGGAGAAAAGAAAAAAGAGTTGTGTTTCAATTGTGATAGCAAATATAGTCGAGGACATAAATGTACTAAAAAGAAATTGTTCTATATTGAAGGTCCAAGTGAGGAAGAAGAGGTTGAGTCCATATTAGAGGAGGATAGGAATTCAGGTGAGGAATCACATAATTCTCAACCAATCATTTCTTGTCATGCATTTTTAGGTTTTAGTGAACCACAAACTCTCAAGGTAGTGTGTTGCTTAAAGAAGCAGAAAGTAACAATGTTGGTCGACTTAGGTAGTACTCATAATTTCATCAACAAAAAGTTGGCAACTCTTCTAAATTTTTTTATATATCTAGCCCCAGAGTTTTAGGTTTTGATTGAAGATGGGGGCATAATTAGTTGTTCAAGGAAGTGTTATAGCATCAAATTATCCATGGGAGATTATCAACTTGATACCCCAATGTATGTGATATCCATGGGTGCAGTAGATATCATTTTGGGAGTACAATGGCTTACTACATTGGGAACAATTGAGATGAACTTTCAAGAACTATTCATGTGATTTCAATCAAAAGGAAAGGTAGTGGAGCTAAGGGGATTGAAGAAAAAATCCCCATAGATGGTAAGCTCTCATCAAATGCAAAAGTTTCTTAAGAAAGGTGTAGATGAATTTGTGGCCCAGCTATGTTCATTAGAAGTCTCTCAATCTAATGCTCTTACTCATCCAGACTTACAAGCAATAATTGATCATCACTCAATGATTCTTATAGATATGTCTAAAGGACTTCTTCCTAAGAGGGATCATGACCATGCCATACAACTAGTTCTAGGGAGCTAACCACCAAAAATCAGGCCTTATATGTACCCACACATACAAAAAAGTGAGATAGAAAAAATTGTTGAGGAAATACTAGAGGTAGGAATTATCAGACATAGCCAAAGTGCTTACTCCTCACATGTTGTGATGGAGCATAAGAAGGATGAAACTTGGTGCATGTGTCCAGATTATAGAGTGCTCAACAAGTACACCATTAAAGATAAGTTTCCTATTCCAGTCATCGATGATCTTCTAGATGAATTAAATGGAGCTATATATTTTACAAAGTTAGATCTTAGATTGAGTTATCACCAAATTTGGATTAAGGAGGAAGATATTTGTAAGATAGCCTTCAAACTCATGAGGGTCATTATGGATTTTTGGTGATGTCATTCGGTGTTACCAATGCAGCGTCTACATTCCAAAGTTTGATGAATTATATTTTTAAGAAGTTCTTGAGAAATTTTGTGTTAGTATTTTTCGATGATATATTAATTTATAGCAAGACTTGGGAAGAACATTTTTAGCATGTAGATCAAGCATTAAAACTACTTGAAGATCATCAACTCTATGCTAAGGTATCCAAGTGTGCTTTTGGTCTTAAGGAGGTGGAATATTTGGGACACATAGTTTCACATGGAGTAAAGGTGGATCCTAACAAAATTAAGGCTATCGAGGAATGACCTATTCCAAAAACTATTACGAAGCTAAGGGGTTTCTTGGGATTGACATGATGCTATAAAAGATTTGTGAAGAATTATGGTCGTATAGCAACACCCCTTACCGCTCTATTAAAGAAGGATTCTTTTTATCAGAATGAATCTGCCAATGTATCATTTAAGCAATCGAAGAAGGCTACGTATACAACTCTAGTGCTTGCCACTCTAGACTTCACCAAAGAATTCATTGTGGAATGTGATACTTCTAGAAATGGGATAGGAGCAGTTTTCATGCAAGAAGGTTGACCAATTGCTTTTGAGATTCTTCAATTAAAAGGTAAAAATCAACTCAAACCTATTTACAAGAAGGAAATGCTAGCAATCCTCCATGTAGTTAAAAATTTGAGGCCTTATTTAATGGGTCAACACTTCAAGGTTAAGACAAATCATGATAGCCTAAAATATTTTTTGGAAGAAAGACTATCGTCAAAAGAGCAACAAAAATGGGTTACTAAGATGTTGGGATATGACTTTGAAATTGTATACAAGAAAGGGAAGGAACATATTGTGGTCGATGCACTTTCCATGAAGGATGAAAAAGATGAAGCCTTATTGTGTACCCTTTCAATATTACAAGAAAATTGGGTGGTAGAAGCCAAACAAGAGTGGCAAAATGATTTTGCAACAAGTAATCTCATCCAGCAAATAAAAAGTGACCCTGATAGTTCAGATAAGTTTTCTTTAAAGGGGGATATTCTTTGGTATAAAGAGCACTTGCATCTCTGTGAGAATTCCACTCTTAAACACAAGATTCACAAAGAACTACATGAGTCCCTAATTGGCAGTCATTCAGTATTTTTGAAGACATATCATCGGGTCAAGCAAGATTTTTTTTGGGAAGGGCTAAAAGGTGAAGCTCAAAGATTTGTGGTTGAATATTTGGTTTATCAAATAAATAAGGGGGAAATAATTAAGACATCAGGTATCTTGCAGCCTTTATCTATTCCTAGCCAACGTTGGGAAGAGGTATCTATGGACTTCATCATAGGGCTTCCCGAATCTAAACTTCATAATGTCATCATGGTAGTAGTTGATTGTCTCACTAAATATGCACATTTCATTGCATTATAACATCTTTTTGTATCAAGTATAGTGTCAAAAGTTTTCTTGGAGAATATCCAAAAGCTACATGGTACACCTAAGCTTATTGTTAGTGATCATGATCCTATCTTTACTAGTCACTTTTGGAAAGATTTATTCTCATGTTTGGGTACTTAGTTGGCTCATAGTTCTTCATACCATCCTTAATCAGATGGAAAAACTAAGGTTGTTAATAAATGTTTGGAAGGATATCTACGTTGTTTCACTTTAGAAAAATAATCTCTTTCTTGCAGAATGGTGGTACAATACTTCTTTTCATAGCTCATCAAAAATGTCTCCACTTTTGGCACTTTATGAATATCATCCTTCTTCCATCACATCATCATTAAAGGTGTCACCAAGAGTTCAGGCTATAGAGGACCACTTGCTTCATCAATAATAAGTATTTTCAGGACTCAAGGAGAATTTAGTTATGGCACAAAATCGAATGAAACAACAAGTGGACCAACATCGTAGTGAAAGAAATTTTGAAGTTGGGGACTAGGTCTTCTTGAGATTGTAGCCTTATAAACAAATCTCAATGAAGCAACAAAAAATGAATAATAAGTTGTCTCCAAGATATCATGGACTATACCAAATCATGCAAAAGATTGGTAGTGTTGCCTACAAGCTTGAGTTTCCACTAACAACAAAGATACATCCAATTTTTCATGTTTCTTGTTTGAAGAAGGTAATTGGGTAGAATATTCCTACTCAAATAGTACTACTAGAACTTGATGAAGAAGGAAGAATAATTTTGGAACCAAAGTGCATTCTTCAAACATGCATGAAGAAGCCGAGGAACAAAACCCTGACAAGTATCTTATCCAATGGAAGAATTTACTACTTGAAGAGGTGACATGGGAGGATGAGGAGTTCATTCAAAAGTATCCACACTTGGTTAGCATTGAGGACAATGCTTCATTTAAGAGAGGGGGCATGTTATGCCCTTAATATTGGTGTATATAGGGTTATGAATAGTCAACTTGCGGCTATCTTAATTCTTAATTAAGTCATGTTGTCATTTTTATATTATTATTTAGGTAGGTAGGTCAGCCTAGGTGTTATGTAGGGTTGTTTCTATTCAACCTAAGCATAATTAGGTATATATAGGAGGTTTTGAGTCTTATTTCAACATCATATTGTGAAGTGTGTTCTTATTGGAGATATTTGGAGGTTGTCCCCTCCAAGTGGCCTATTACTCTCAGTTATTATCAAGTATTTATATAATATTTCATCCTTACTCTCTTTTTTTTGCTTATCTTGATCAAGTTATCGAAGTTCACATGATATAATCTTTTATGTCATAACCATCTTTCTTCTACTTGAGCAATTAAACATGAACTTTTACTAAGATCTAGGTAGAATAAGTTACCTTTTGAATGGTTACCAAACCCAACTAGATTTCCTTTTCCATCTAGCAGCTTGGCCTTCCCATTCATGAATTCTATCTTGAATCCAATATTATTCAACTATACCACACTCAATATATTATGTTTCAAGCCTTCAACCCGATAAGAATTATCACATCTAAGTTCATTGATTAGAGAAATACAACCTCTTATTTTTATGCAACATGGTTCATTGTTTCCAAATCTTACACTTCCACCATCATAGTGTTCCATATGTTAAAACTTTGTCTTATCACCAATCAGATAATGAGAATAGCCACTATCAATAATTCATGTATCATTTTTGCTAATTATCTTCTTCATTATCAAATTCATGTTTTGCAACAATATAGACCATTTCATCATCATCACTACCATCTGAATCTTTAGTCATGAAACAAGACTTCTTACCTTTGTCCTTGTAGTCCTTGTAGATTTTGAAATCCTTATTCCCTTTATACTTGTTGTTCTTCCTTTCATCTCTCTCTTCTCTATTTTGACACCTTGTAGCAATGTGACCAACTTCTTCACAAGAAAAATAGATTAGAGAAATTTAACCTTTGTACTTTCCTTTGCCCTTGGCATATCTTCTTGCAAGCAGTGATTCAATGGCTTCAAGATCACTATCAAAACTGTCTTCCTCTTCACTTTCAGATTGTTTACCTTTAGACTTTGCATCTTTCTTCTTAAGTGACAACTTTGCTTCAAATGTAGACTCAAGATTACTAGAACTAGGAACATAATTATCATAGTTATCTAGCTCAAATGTTGTCAATCTTTCCACTAGAACATCCAAGTTTATCTTATTATTTGGATCACACCTAATCTCTTGAATAGATGACACTCTAATTGAATAGATAGGAAGAAGGGTTCTAAGCACCTTTCTTACCACTGTCACATCATCAAATTTCCCTCCAGAGGCTTTGATTACACTGACACTAGCTTTGATTCTCAACATATTTTGCAAATTTTTCATCCTCTCTCATCTTCATATGATCAACCTGACATCTGAAGATTTTTTCCTTGGCTCTTCTCATATTATCATCACCTCCATAGATATCCTTTAGCTTTTTCCACATCTCATGATCAGTAGCACATCCTTTGACCTCATCAAATTCAGCATAGTTAAGAGTTAAAGCTATGTCAATTATCATAATGTAATGATTCTTCTTTTCAACAATCTCCTCCACAATCATTGTTCTAGTAGGAGCCTTATACTAAGTATTCAAATATTTTAGACCTGAATCACTAATAGTTGCCAGATGTAGCTTCATAAGTTCCTATCATGTCTCAAAGTTATCTTTGTTCAACTTAGGAATCTCTCTCTTGTAAGAGATCCTGATCTTTAGCTTAGGTCCTTGAAACCTTCTTTGCAAGCACTAAAAGCTCTGATACCAATTGTTGGAAATATAAGAGGAGTAACTGAGAGGGGAGGGGTGAATCAATTACCACAAAAATAAATCCTAGATCTCTTAGATGTTAATAAAAAACATAAACTTTGTTGAAATTATTGTTGCTCGATTAAATAAGTTGTTTCAAGTTGTTAAAAGATGAATTGGTACATCTAGACTTGAGGATTACTTATTCACCCCCCTCCCAGTTATCTAAATATTCTAATAATTGGTATAAGAGCATAGATTCTTGTGAGGAAAGTTTGAAGGGACTTAAGCTAAAGATCAAGATGTGCAAGAGAGGTGTACCTAAGTTGAACAAAGAGAACTTCCTAGCATGGTAATAGTTGATGAGATTGCATCTTTCTAGAGTTGGGGATTCTAAACTATACTACTTGGAAAATGAATACATTGAGGTGTAACACCCTGCTTAGGAACACAAGATAAATAACATAACATGATTCAATATTTACTGAATTATTTTTTTAAAGTTTAAACAACATCAAATAACAATGTGGAAGCAATATACACAAACACATCAATCATAATACAAATATCATTCCTCAAGGGTTCCTTCATGTTGAATCACATTTAAGAAGTTTTATTAATTAGTTTAAGTCTCAAGTACAATGTCATGATCATAAGGAAACAACAGATACATCATCTCATAAGAAAATGTATGAATACAACTAATACAATAAAACACATCTAAATGAATAATATCCACTGCACATGTTGCAGGGTATGTGAGAATAGATACAAGTACATCAACATACAAGATACATGATAACATGTTTACATCAACTAAATAGAAGTCTTTGAGATAGGAGTAAGAATGATAATGGCACAACTGCATCCATGAACATCTAGTAAATACCAATCTGAGGGGGACCCAAATGGTAAGAAGACACTACCTCCTGACCATGTGGTCACCTAGTCAAGCTTCCACTCCCATCATGTAGGGAAGATAATGAGTGATCCAAAAATGGATATCAAATGATAAAAAAATCCTAGGAAAGGAATCATGATAGCCCAATCTACCTCAAGGGTAATAAACTACCAGAGAAGGAAAGATAATCCAAATTGAAAAGACACTCAAACCAATACCATCACCACATTCCAAGTCAACATACAAATACCAAATATAAATCAAGTATAAAAAATTAAGAGATAACATCAATGAAAGATATCCACTTCAAGTCAAAATTCACATGTCAAAAGTACAACAAGCAACAGATCACCAACTATCATCAATGAAAGTGAATCATCAATAATAAATACATCTAACAATAAAATATCACCAGAGGCAAATACGAAATCTATGGAGGAGACTCAAGCTACACACTAGTGAGTATCATCACATGGTCAACTACTTGAGTTACCATGGACTAGTCTATCATTAAACCCTGAACCCTCAAGCATTGAGTTACCCTAGACTAATCACTCTGGACCCTAGACCCTCAATGTGACACACACAAAACCATAATATCCTCTTATGAAGAAGAGGAAAACTATTCATACCTCTCACTAGGTATAATCTCATTCCCATCATTAGCCTATATAAGTGCTCAAGGCATGGGCAAGGAAAAAATCTCTAACTTGTTTTTTTAGTGTATCTCAAGGAAGGAGCTAGGCAAGATATATTAATTACTATGTTATCACTTGTTACACAACTTATAATAGCTTACCTTGGTACTGATCACTTTGGGCCCAGAACCTTTATTGCAAGCCACTCCCAAAGACTTGCACCTAGTCAACCTCTCCCAAGCACACAAATCATTATTGTATCCCATACCACAACACCCGTAATGATCAAACTTCATTCCTTAACAAGGAACCCTAAAATAACATTGGTTGTAAAATCCCAAATTCTCATAAATTCTCAAATAAATTTTAATTTTAATCATAAAATACATCATGACATACAATCAAATAATCATCACAAAAGAAAACTCAAAGACACCTCTGGTCCACATCCTAACTTGGCCAACTAGACAATCCACATAAAACCATCATGAAACCAACACATAATAAATATCACAAAATTTCAAAGGAATCGCATATAAACATAAAGTTTCTATCATATAGTTTTAATTCCATATTTTCCTAATGTTTAGTTGGGCTATTAGATGTGGTTCCCTTAGAATAATAAAACAATAATGTTTCGTGTAAGCAATTTTTGTTCATATATTCATGTATATAGATATAAATATCTTGATCAAATAATGACTACCAACCCATAAATATCATGAATAATATAGCATTTCTTAACCAATAAAATTTATTAAGTATAATTATAATTTAATAATGTTAAGTCAATTCTAACACCCACATCTTAAAATTTCCAACTTTACTAACTATAAATAAATTATAATTAAAAAAGAATGAATTAAAAATCATTTTTAAAAATGAATTATAATATTTTAAATATAATTTAAAACTTGATATTATAACTAAAGTTATTAAAGTAACTCAATCTATTATTTTACAAACTTAATTATTAAATTTGAATAAATAAATAAAATAAATTTAAACACTTACATAATCGTCGATATATGTGTAAGGTTAAATATTAGTAAATAAGTCTTTTAAAAGAACAAGAAGATGGGATAAACATTAACCTTCATTTATTTCCCCACTTTATGGAAGTAGATTTTCTTTTTTTTTTTAAAGGAGAGGGCATGTAATTTGGTGGGGGCATGTCAGGAAAAGGCTTCCTCACTCATTGTTGTTTTAGTGTTTGTTGGTTATTAAATTTGACGTCACCTTCTAAGGTTTCAAAAATTATTTTGCCCCAAATTCCTAAGAATTTTCTCCCCAAAACCTGTGTGTGAAATAATGACCCAAAAACTCTAATATGTGTAAATGAATGAAACTCTTGTTTGTTTTTGTAAGAAGGAAAATTTAGGGAGAAAATGAATTAGATGGGGTAGGGTTTGATAGAAAAATTACTTAGATTGAATCTATGATTTGTTTAATATTTCTTCTCATTTTATTTTATTTTTAAAAATAGTTTAGTAAAAATTGTAACATGTTAGGTTTATTTCTCTTGGTTCCTGAGCGGGGCATTACATGAGCTGCCTAGACCAATGATAATTGAACAAATCAATGAGAAGCAAGAGCATAATCAAATGATGATAGATCTGACATCTTTCCTAAGTTATGTTGAATTTTATGATGTGAATGGATGCACTACTACAAAAAAATATATGGGATAAGTTGGCTCAAATTCATGGAGGTGACAAAAATGTGTTGAGGGCTAAAGCAGAAAGTTTGAGAGGCAAGTTTGATGACATGAGATTGAAATAAGGAGATATTGTTGCATAGTATTGTGGCCAAATCAAAGAGGTTGTGAATGTTATTAGAGGAGTTAGAAGAGACATATATGATGTTACTATGATCAACAGGGTATTGAGGACTTTACTCCCTATCTATGCAATTAGAGTATCTGCAATACAAGAACTAATATGTACACTTGGTGATGATCTGACCTTGGAAAGTCTAATTTGTTGAGTCACTGAATTTGAACTATCAAATCTTGATAACTATACACCTTCAAGTGTTGAATGTGCTTTCAATTCTCAACTAACCCTTGATGGATCTAAAAGAAAGAAAATAGTAAGCATGTGGAAAGTGATAGTAAATCAGATGATGATCTTGAAGCATTATTGGCAAGAAGGCTACCACGAGGAAAAGACAAATATAAAGGTAAACTTCCTATTATCTATTTTACATGTAACAATGTTGGTCATATTGCTATAATATGTCCTAATAGAGATGAGAAGGAGGAAAGGAAAGACAAAAAATGCCAATAAAGAAAAGACAATAGAGACAAGTAAGGTAACAAAGACTACAAAGGAAAAGGTAAGAAATCTTATTACATTGATGAAGAAGAAATTTATTCTGATGAAAATGATGAAGAACTTATTTATGTTGCTATGAAAGATGAATATAATGAAGATGATAAAATTTCTCTAATCTCTTGTATGAATAAGAATGGGAGATGGATAACTAATATTGGTTTCTCACATCATATGACTGGTGATACAAGTAAGTTTGAAAAGTTAGAACATTATAATGGAAGTTGTGTTAAGTTAGGAAATGATGCACCATGTTATGTGAAAGGTCAATGATCAATTATATTGAATGATTATATAAAATGTGACAATGCATATTGGGTTGATGGTTTAAAATATAATCTCCTGAGTGCAGCACAGTTGAATAGTTCAAGCTATCGAGTTGAATTCCAAAGCAAGAAGGAAAACATTCATGATGCTACTAGTGAACTAATTGGAGGTGGAAAGGAAATAAAAGGTAACCTGTTCTATCTAGACCTATCTAAAGATACATGTTGTTTTGCACAATTTGAAGATATTTGGTTATGGCATAAGAGGCTATGTCATGTGAACTTTAATAGTTTGGTAAAAAATAAGTAAGATGAAAAGAGTTAGAGAGTTACCATGATTGAGAAAACCTTCTAAGGTGATGTGTAAACAATGTCGAACGAGAAAAATGGAAAAAGTCTAGTTTCAAGAGAAAGACTTGTTGTTCTGATGATATTTTGAAGTTGGTTCATACTTATTTATGTGGTTCTATTGGAGTGCAATGTTATTATGGTAACAAGTAATTTATTCTATTTGTTTGTGATTTCTCTAGAATGATGATTGTGATGTTTCTAAAAAAAAAAATTGATGCTTTTCAAATGTTTAAGTGGTATTTGGCTAGAGTTGAAAAAGAAATAGGAAAGAATTTGAAATGCTTGAGATTAGATAGAGGAGGTGAATTCATATTAAATGAGTTCAATATATTTTACAATGACAAAGGAATCAAGAGATAAATAACTGCACTAAGGAATCCACCACAAAATGGGATAGTTGAAAGAATGAATAGATCAATCATGGGTTGTCTAAGAACATTGATGATGGAAAAGAATGTTTCACAAAAGTATTGGAGAGAAGTTTTAAGTACTATTGTTTATACTCTAAACCAAGTTCAAGTTAAGAAAGTTACAAATTAAATGCCTTTTGAACTATGGTATGGCTATGCACCTAATATCAATTATTTCAAAGTCTTTAAAATAAAGTGTTACATATTGAAAGATTCAAGGAAAGGAAAACTTGATGCAAAGAGTAATAAAGGTATATTCCTAGGATATTCTACTAAAAGAAAGACATACAAGCGTTTGAATTCTAACATTGACAAAATTGTAGAAAGTGCAAATGTTAGAGTTGATGAATTTACAGATAAGAATGAAGAGGGATGCAAGAAAGAACTTGAAGATTACTGAAAATTTGTATACATCTATGAAGGAGAACCTAGTACTTTACTTAAACTAGAGATAGAGGTTGTTGACCATCAACAACTAGGCACTATCGAGCATCAATAAACAAGCTCTACTAAGCATTAGCATGTTGTCAGACATTAGGTTGTAGGAGTCAAGTCACATAGAGAAGAAGTTGAATACTAGATAAACAATGTCAAGTCACACCTAGAGATACTTGAAGAAGAAGAACAAGAAGAACCAAGTGAAATTCCACAAGAAGATAGAAGATATGAACCTATCTTAGCAAAATCTGTAAGGAGGAACCATACACTAGACCAAATCATTGGAAACAAAGATTTGGGATTCATGACAAGAAACAAATTAAAGAATGATACGTGTTTACTATGTGAGTTTGAACCTAAATCAATCAAATATGCATTTGAGAATGAAGATTGGATTAAATAGATGAATGAGAAAATTGATCAAATAGAGATGAATAAGACATGGACATTGGTACCTAGGCCAAAGGATAATAATGCAATTGGAACCAAGTGAGTTTTTAGAGACAAACTGAATGAGAAAGGTGAAGTCATAAGGAATATAGCAAGACTAGTGTGTAAAAGATATGCACAAGATTAAGGAATTGAATATGGAGAGACATTTTCTCTAGTTGCAAGGTTGGAAGGAGAAAGAACTTTTCTTGCATATGATACTTATAAAGGATTCAAGGTATATTGAATGGATGTCGAATCTGCATTTCTAAATAGAATCTTAAAAGAAGAAGTCTATGTTGAACAACCTAAAGGATTTGTTAATCCAAATAAGAAGAGCATGGTATGCAAACTACACAAAGCATTATATGGTTTGAAATAAGCTCCTAGAGCATGGTATGAAAGGTGACATGCTTATTTGGTAAAAATTGGTTTTGAAATAACTAATGACAATAGTAATATGTACTTGAAAAGTGAATCTGATGATAACATATTGCTAGCTGAAATATTTGTTGATAATATCATATTTGGAGGAAATTATTTGTTGTGCAAATAATTTGCAAATGAGATGAAGAAAGAATTTCAAATGTCAACGTTTGGAGAGATTAAATTCTTTATTGGTTTGCAAGTTTATCAGATGAAGAAAAGAATTTACATTACACAATCAAAGTATATTAAGGAGATATTAAAGACCTTTGGAATGGAAGATTCAAGACTATTTGGAACACCTATGGTTACTAGTCACAAACTTTCAAAGAATGATGATTCTATTGAAGTAAATTAGACAATGTATAGGTCAACGATTGGCAAATTGTTGTAATATGTTGTTCATATTAGACCTATCATTGCATTAGTTTTTGGTATTGTTGCAATATTTTATGCTAATCCTAAGGATAAAAGCACATGATGGTTGTGAAAAAGGATATTGACATATCTGAAAGGAACATAAGACTATGTATTATGGTATAAGAAGAATCACAAGTTTGAGCTAAAAGTTTACACAGACATTGATTAGGCTGGAAACATTGATGACAGACAAAGTACAAGTGGAGGAGATTTATTTCTAGGAAAAAGATTGATTTCATAGACAAGTAAGAAGTAAAATTGTATTTCTCAATCTACAATGAGGTTGAATATGTTACTGCAATAGTTAATTGTTCAAATATTATGTGGATCAAGCGATTATTGAAAGCTATGAAGGAAGAGATTACTAAACCAGTTGTGATATATTGTGATAACAAAAGCACTATAAATATATCTAAGAATCATGCCATGCACACAAATATAAAACACATTGTAATCAAGTATCATTACTTGAGAGAGTTAGTGTAAGACAAAGAAGTTAGACTAGAGTATGTGAACACAAAGCAACATATACCTAATATATTCACTAAGGAACTACCTAAGGATGCATACAAGTATCTAAGAGGTAAGTTAGGGGTCGTTCCCCTATTTGAAACAAATTAAGAAGAGATGTAACATTGCATCAATTATTATGATCAGAATATCTTATAGATTGATGCAAGAGTTCACACTATAGGAGTTGCCTAAAGTTGTGAAAAGATGGAAAGAAGCATAAGAAGATGAGGTTGCAAGTCAAGATGATAGAGGGAATGATTATTTAAAGATCAGTCAAAAAGTGATAAAGTGAAGATGATGAGTATAAAATGGATGATGTCTTTGAAACTATTGTCAAAGAGGGAGAGATGTATTGCAGTTACCATTCAATATCTAAAGACCAAAGAGGGGAAAATGTTACCATTCAGTAGAGAGAGAGAGAGAGAGAGAGAGAGAGAGAGAGAGAGAGAGAGAGAGAGAGAGAGAGAGAGAGAGAGAGATATTGTGTTACCACCTAGTTATAGAAAGAGATGTCAAAAAGAGAATCATTGCAAGTGTGAATACAATTGGAGTCAGAATGAAGAATCTATAATTGGTATCATATAGGGAGTACTATGAAGGAAGAAAAGAGAAAGAATATTAGAGGTTGCATGGATGAGAATCAAAATGAGACTATGGATGAGAATCAAATTAAAGTAAGGATGTTAACGAAGATCTAATACATAATACACAAGCAGTTGATAATGGAAAATAATGATAAATTTGTTTGCATATGCATGGTAACTAAAGATGTTGTCATCAATGCCAAAGAGGGAGATTGTCAAAAATTACAATTGGAACAATTATTATGTTGTCATTGATATTGAACCTTACTAGTAAGAGAATTTACTAATAGTTTAGAGTGCCATATCAATTGATTGATGAGGAGGATTTGAAAAGAGATATAACGAGATGAACTAGTGAAGTTGTTGAGTGAAGAAGAGTAATTATGCTGAAATTACAATGGATACTTGATCAATTAGTCTTTGACAAGATAATGTGTTGTTTGATCATTGCATAAAGCATAGAAGAGATGAAAAAAATACAAGTATGACCTAGTAAACTATGGTCAATAAAGTAGAAGATTAAGGAACTTAAGTAGAAGCCAAGCACAAAAATATTAGCCAAGTGATAGCTATGGACAAGCAAGTGAAAGGAAAAATGATCATAGAGACTGAGCATAGTAAAGATTGAGAGAGCCACTATAAGTTGAGTGATAGATGGAACAATAAAGACTAAGCTACATGGTGATGATCAAGCAAAAGAACACAGTGATGATTGAGTACCAACAAAATAACAATTTATGGAAGAATTGATATTTGAGATCGACATAGTTGAATTTTTGTATTAGTCAAAATACATGAAAGATGACGATTGATGAGCTGGTGTATTTAATGAAAGAATTGAGTATGTTAAGAAATAAAAGGCAAGGATCTAAAGAGAAGTTTCTAGAAGTTTCAAGAAAGGAGAAAGAGGACAAAACAATGGATAGATTCATTGAATCTGATCAAACCCTAAGATCTATGGTGATGTTTAAGAGGAAAAGGATCAAAGATACCTATTCCAAGAGGGACAAGAGATGTTTTATGGTTTGGTGAATTTGTGAAGGACATGTGAAGAATAGAGTTGTAGAAGAAAAGTGAGAAGATTGATGAAGTGAGATTTCTTGAAGGGTTTCCACGAATATCAAAGATGGAGAATATGATGAAGTCTAGTTAATGAATGAGAAATGAGTTGAATGGAGATTCAAATTTGTAAGTGAATTGTATCTTAACAAATCAAACCTAGCTATTACTTTCTAACCATTATGGCAGCAAAATCCTAAAATCAAGGTTGACCTAACAATCATTTGTAAATCCTTTAATCAAGGTGACATTCTAATGGAATGATCCAAAGTCCTCTACCAAGGACACTCCTAATAGGGTGAGTAAATCCTTTAACATGGTCACACCTAATAGTGTATTTTGTAACCTTTAACAGGGTTAGATCTTAACTGACCTCACTTCAGAAGAGTGAAACAATGGTAGCATGTTACTTGGTTTTTCCCAAATGGTGTTTCCACTTTAAATCATGGTGTCTTACATGTGTGATTGATATTTTTATAATATGTCTTGTTTACTGTTATATATTTCTATTAGTCGGCATACAAAAAGCAAAGAGTTGGTAATGAATGATTACGTTAAGTTGTTGATGAGTTGCTATATTGGCCAAATGAGTTTATGAGATCGAATAAGTTGTTTGAAGTTTTTAAAAGTTGAATTGGTACATCTAGACCTAAGGAAAACTGATCTCCCTCTCAATTATTCTAAATATTCTAAAAAGAACTTGTATGCTTAAGGTGGGCACTTCCAACATTGCATAGATTTATTAGATCTAATGTATTTCCATTTTCTTGCAAGACACAAATAGTGGACTTGGATGAATGACAAGAACACAATGGGGTCAAGGCGACTCAACTAGTCATTATAATAGGCAATGACTAATTCCCTTTGAACCTATACATACTTATATTTTTTTTCTCTTTTATGTACTTTACATTTTCCTAGAATGGGAAGTATTAGTAGTAGAGGCTACTCTCACAACCTTGTGTGGGAGATGTATCTACGTTCGACATGTTCATCAATTGTATATAAGTTGTACATATCATTTGATGATCAATAAAAAGGATAGTTTGGCTTTAATTTTTTTGTATCAAATGAAAATGGCTTGCAATAAATAGTAACTAAATATAGATACAAAAGGAATGTGTACCTTTAATGAACCCTTTTGCAATGTTTAAGGCTAAATTTTCGTACAAGTAGAAATTTAGTAACAATATACTCACTTGGGAGCACCCACGATACCTTTTTGGACATGCCTTCTTGACATCCTACTTGGTATTGTGGGTGGTCCCTAGTAGAGGTATATTTATTTAAATGTCATTATGTGCTAATATCCCATTATACATAAATAAACTTCATTTATTTATGCTTTATTTATCTTTTATTTTGCCTTTAATTTCAAATGTCATTGTTGTCTTATTCAATTTTTAATATAGATATTTTATTATCTAAATGACCTTTTGGCTTTTGGAGGGAAATATGCAATTTTGTTTTATTATTGAGCTTTTATTGTTGACTCTTGGCTCTTCCTTTCCTTTTTGGTTGTTTGTTTCATATTTTGTGACCATTCATTTTCAAGTTAGTTTTCTATTTAATGGACTTCTTAATCCATGTTTGGTTAACCATATTTGAAGTATCCTCATTTGTTATTTCATTTTTACACTTGCTTTCCAGAGCCATATTAGTGCACTTGTCATAAAGAGCAACATCAAATTATTAAGGAGAAAGAAGAACAATGGACCATAAAGGTAATTTTGCATAATTTGATTTCATGGGTTTTGTGTTATTTTATTTATTTTAAGCAAAAATCTGATTTTAAAGCTTCATTGAGCAATTGAAAAATTGAATATGATTTAATTGCTTTCTTGTGATTGTAGGTTTCATATTATAAAAATTGGCTTTCCCTATCAACAAAAGATCTAAGAAGAAATAATAAATGAACATGAGTAGTGAAAAATAAGAAAAGAGTGAGAGTAACGTGTATAAAATCTTATTCTCAATCTAATTTAAATATAAGTATATAGACATAGCTATAGGAAAAGAGTATCTAGAGTTACAAAAATAAAAGAAATTTCTATGAGAATAATAGTAGAAAATAAGGAACATTACTACTCCTTTATAAAAGAGAATATACTCAAAGAAAATTTTAGATGTTCAACTATGAATTTTCGGTCTTGTAGACTATGAACAAAAAGAAGATATATATGTTTTTCAAACAACAATTCAAGATTATATGTTAAAAAAAGATTACGTAATAGTTTGAAAAGGGGGTAATTATACTGTATCATGTGTGTCCAAATGAATTTGTTTTTTGAGGTCGTAAAGGATGGAAACCCCAAGATCTTCTATTTCTAATGTGGTTCTCCTACTCTATTTGATTTGATCAGTAAACTAGTTAAGTCTTTCTATTAACATCATAATATTCCCCTTTGATATATTGATGTTTGAATCATAACATAACGACATGGTAATATAATGGTTAAAAATTGAAATTAAACATTTATCCATATGAGAAAATACTTCTTCGTGTATTCCTAAAAAGAGAAAAGACATATACAACCACAAAAAAGTAATGTACGAAATTACAACCTCAGTAATTAGTACCCATAATGCATTAAATCCCATTTGGATAGTGGATGTGCATTAAATTCACATAAAAAATAAAAAATACACTTGGAAATTGATAGATGATTAATATTGATTATCTAAGAAAATTGTATTTCTATAGTAGAAATTTTGCATAATTTTGAAGATATTACTTTAGTCCCCAAAAAAATGTTATAGATTTTTCTAGAAATGACAACAATGTGTAACTCAATGTTGATAAAGAGGACAAGTGAGTGGTTATAGAAATCTGTGTGGGTGACATCATTTTTTGAGAAAATGATGAATAAAGCCTAGATGAAATGAATCTAAAGAATTTGAGATGTCAATGATTTATGATCTCAATTTCTTCATTGGGTTCTATGCATCACAAGTAGAGATGGAATCTACATCAGCCAATCCAAGTATGTTAGAGAAGTGTTGAATACATTCAAGTTAGAAGACTCTAAATCGGTGGGCACACCTATCCTTATCGGTTGTAAATGTCTAAAGAAGATGAGTCCAACGAAGCAAATGCAAATCTGTGCATGTCCATAATAGGGAATTTACAATATATTGTGCATAGTAGACCGAATATAACACAAGAAATTGGATTAGTTGCTATATTCTTAGGAGAAAACAATCTCATTTGTTGGTAGTGAAGAGGATATTCAAGTACTTGAAGGGAAGTAAAGACTGTGTTCTTTAGTATGCTCATAAAGATGATTTCTCCTTAAGTGTATTTACTAATGTAGATCAAACATGTAATGTAGATGATGGGAAGAACACAAGTGGTGGTGCAGTCTTTCTTGGTGAGAGGATTGTGTCTTCGACAAGCAAAACATAGATTGTATTTCACAATCCACGGCTGAAGCAAAATATTTTGATGTTGTTATCAATTATACATAGATGGTGTGCATCAAGAAAAATTTGGAATGCATTAAAGAAAAGTTTACTGAACTGGTGTTTTTTTTTTGTGATAACAAAAGTTCTGTAAAAATGTTTAAGAACTCAATGATGCATTGTAACACCAAACATATTGTAATCAAATATCACTTTCTTAGAGAACAGTTACATGAGAATGAGGTAATGGTGGAGTTTTTGCCAACTAAGGAGCAAGTAGCTGATATTTTCACAAAGCCATTACCTAATGATATATTTGAGTATCTAAGAGGTAGGTTAGGAGTCATTCCCCTATATGATTTGAACTAGAACAACATGTTGGTTCGTCATTCCATCGTATTCATTCAATACCTTATACATGGACTGATGTTACAAAACTACTCCTTAGGAGGAGAAGTCAATGTAGTGAGTTAGTTAGCCAGTACAATAAAGAAGTTCAAGAAAGTGAAGAAACTTAGTAAAGATGTCAATGGTTTGTAAGTACAAGGATAATCAATTTTTTTGACAACCTGGCATTATTGTCAAAGGAGGAGATAAATAGAAAAAATAAAGTAGGAAGAGAGATGAAATAAAGAAAATAGAAAAGTGTGTGCATGAGCAAGAGCCAAACAGGGTGAGAAAGCATATAAAGAGGATAATAAATAAAGAAGAAAGTAATAAGATAGGACATTAGTGAAAGGGGAGATTACTGTATAGGACATAGTATAAGTTTTGGTAGAGAATAAATGATTAAGAAGAATAATTTTAGAAGTATTGAGGTGTTTCCATCAATATAGGGAGATTCTTGGCATAACTAATGTAATGATGGAGGGATATGTTTGGACCTATCATGGTACAAATTTGGTTTCATGATGATCAATAATTGTGTTTCCACTTATTTCAACTATTGACCTAGTGTTCATAATAGGTTATTAAGTATACATGTGATGAATGAGGTGTTGTAATGAGTGTTAGCAATTGTTATCATAATGGAAGACTTCAAGGTGTCTCTACTAGTCAAATGTATGACTACTACTCTTAATGTAAAAACTTGAGTAAGTTATGATCAGTTTAAGATTGACAAAAAAATTATTAGAACAATTAGTGATAAGCAAAAAATGATTTCATTATTTTGTCAAACCTATGAAGATTTTAGTAGCTTGATCACACGAGTAAGTGGAACATGGCTCGTAGATGTTGTTTTACAATCAAAGTTCATTTGGATGATTGGTAAGTATGTAATGTGAAGATTTTTTTTTTTTTTTTTGAATAAGTGGTGTGTGTTCTTGTGCTATTAATGGTAAATCAAAGATCGGTGATTGATATGGATGAAGTAGTGAATTTGATTGAGTTGGACACAATATTGTGAGGTGTCTCAATGATTGGACCTTATGATCTAGTATTCCAATGATTGATGCAATCGTGTCATTAAGTTTATAGAAGAAGATTATGTTTGGTCAAAATATTTTAAACTATTCATAAGTTCCAAAGTAAAGTTCATTTTAGGATGATGCATTATAGGAAATTCATTAAGTACATTGAGACATGTATTTGGGCTCATGGTATGTTATTGTTTAGTTTGAAATTCAATCTGAAATGTCTTATGGTGAGTTTAAGGTAGTAGAACATTTAGGGTTTTATAGAACCTTATACATTTGATGAAGGAAAAATAATTATGTGTTGATCATGGTGTATGATCAAGCCAAAGGATAATTGAGAATGAAGTGAAGTGTTTGTGTGTGCTACAATGTATCTAATCAAGCAAAGGAGATTTTGTTCAAGTAGATCATTCTAATTGTTGTTCAATAATAGTTACAATACTATAATCCCTTAACTATGTGGATTCTAACAGGTCCTTTATTTTAAATGCTATAACAAGGTGGTACTTTGTGTTCTAAGTTCTCTATCAAGGCTATTCTTGATAGGATAAAGATCCTAACATGGCTAAAGGTAAATTTGTTGACAAGGTGGCATTTAATAATGTCTTTGTAAACTCTTTTCATGGTTAAGATCCTATTAAAGTGTACCTCAAAAGAATGTACAATTCATGGGTACTAATTCTTATTGTAGTTTTCACACCAATTGGGTTTTTGTGAGACCAAAATATTTGTGTCAAGTGTTACATTATTTTATGGATGTGTTTACATGTTTGATTCTTACATTTTTTGTTATTGATCTAATGTTGTGATAAGGGTTTGAGAGGTTAAAGTTTCTTAATCAAATGATTATTGATTCACCCCACAGCCCCCCACCCCCAAGTAATTTGATTCCTGAAGACTAACATCTCAAATAGTAGAATCATTCAAGGATGGAAGAAAGCACACATTAGGAGAGGAATAATCATGATAAAAAAAATTCATGAGGGAGAGAGTAGTCAATATCCCTATCTAAGGGCTCATCCCAAATAGTAGTATTATCAAGTTTAGGAACATCGTGGGTCACTAAAGATTGATTAGCATCATCTTTGAAGAATCTAACCTTTGGAGAGGAATGAAGAAATATTTGCATGAGAATTAATGAAAGGAAACACTAAAGTGTCATCGTATGCATGGAATATAATATCTTAAAAATTATGAAGAAATAATGAAAATAAAGATAACAACCCCATTGAAAATGAAGTGCAGTGGCTATTAAAAAATACTTTTGTGTTTTTAATAGTGTTATAAAAAAAATGCAATGCAATTTAAGAATGTAGGATGTAGTTTCTTTGTATTTTCACAATGCAAATATATATAATGAAATAATGTAAATAAGACAATGTAAAAGGATTTATAAATATCACTAATGAAAACAAGAGCATTTAAAGTAGGTCTAGATTCACAAAGAAGCAATCTAACTCCACAAAAAAGAAAGGCGCACAAGTTAGGCTCACCAAAAATTTTAGGTGGAAAATGGAAGCAATTTATAAGATATGTGTACCAAATGAAGCTCCCACTTTTCAAACATTCAAATACAAGGACAACAGAGGCTTCCAAACATAACTTTCAATATAAATAAAGTTAAACTTAAAAACCCAAATAGGATGAAGGTAAGCTAGTACTAAACCCAAATAATAATAAAGAAGTGCACATAAAAATCATCTTTCATGCAATGTTAATTACCTTTAGACTTGGAATGTGATTAAAGTGAATCGATTGGTTAAGTATGAGACTAATTAGCATAGTATTGAATGTTTTAAATGCAAGAAGTACATGTACAACCCTAGTAAAGAAAGTAATTAGAATTGAGAGATAAAAGGAAGAGAGAAAGTGGTTTATCTTGAAAAGGAATGACATAAGACACCTTTCTACTCTGAAAAATGATGACTAAAAAATGTAACACAAAAATTAATTACAAATCTAGAATTAGGACAAAAAACCTTGAAAAACATAGATCCCCAGGTACAGGTACACAAAATTGACCTATTTTAGAATATATTCTTTCCAATGACTATGTTCGTGAAGGGTTAAAGTATTTCCAACCTTAGTCCTATAGATAGCTCCTAATAGTAGGTTTCCATAACTAAATTTTCAAGTTTGATAACCTTTTCCTACATACAAGAAAAAATATTTTATTTGTTAGGGGAGAGATTTCCTTGGTCAAGCCCTAAATTGAGGAATAAACCTTAAAATTTAAATGATAATGATAAAGGAAATGTTGGAAAGTAGTATAACTTAATCTAATAGTGAGGAATATAATTACATTTGTAGATGAAATTTAATTTAGTACGTAGTCAAGTATGTTAATGTACTACCCTTGACTCAATACAGAATAAAAAGAAAACTATGCAAGTCAAAATCATATGAATATGAATGCTTATTATCTTTCTTGATGAAGAATGGAAAAAAATTAAATGAGTGAATGGGAGATCTCCTCCTTAGAAGCCAAACTCTACTACCATCTTGACGAAAGAAGCTTGATGCAAAAAGGAAATGCTAGATATTGATGAATTCTTGAAGAATGGTTTATGTATGACTTGGAAATATGCTCAAAATTATTTCTTTACGTCTCATTGTATCCTTGATCTTGATTTCTCTGTGTGTGAGAATTAAATTCCCAAGCTCCCTTACATACTTTCTTTGGGATTAAAAACAAAGCAAGCCAATCAGGATGCAAAATGAAATAATTGAAACACCTAAGACAACACAGGTACTAGGACCAAAATCCCTCTAGGTATAGGTCAACTTGGTATACCTGTACCCAAGGGTATCCCAAAAAAGGATGATCCTAATGTCTCAGGGAAAGTGTAGAAATAAATGATAAATAATGAAAGCATTGAGAGGTGTGTCCAAAAAGGTGATAAAATAACATATACGAGGGTCATGCATAAACTAAAAAATTACTATTTGGGAAAGATTGGAAGAAGAGAAAGGGACAAAAACCATACTAGAGAGGGCTAAAAGGTCTCAAAATGAATTTCATCAATTTTACGATGGTACATTTGGTATTATTATTCTCTATTCTTGTTGGTCCATAAGGAGAAAATGTTTTCATTAGGATTGATTGTCCTTATTGATCACCAAGGAGACAATTTTTTCCTTAGGAACAAGAATCCTTATTGATCCCTAAGGCGATAATGTTTCCTTAGGATTGATCATCCTTATTGATCCCTATGAAGGCAATGTTTTCCTTAGGAATGGTCATGTTTTTAAATCCCTATGGAGACAATGATTTTTTTGAGGATAACTATTTTTATGGATTCACAAAGAGATGATGATTTTCATAAGACTAATTCCATAATCCAACCTTGATCATAAAAAAATGTTAAGACTCTTTTAACTATAAGATATTACAAGCTTATCTTATGTGCAAGCTTTGTAGGGTAGAAATAATGCAACTTGCTATACTATCAATTCTCCTTCACTTTTTTGGACATGAGTAGAACTTATATAACACAACTTTTTAGCATTTCTACTCTTATACTCCTCTTTTTCTTCTTCTTCTGCTATCGTAAATGACCTAGGCATTATTTTTTATATCCTATAGAGTTAACAAAATATTTCTTCCTTATATGATCTCATAGCTTTTCTAGTAGGTTAGATCATGGAGTTTGTTTAGTCCTTGGTGTATGATTCTCAAACTATTCATTGCATTGAGATTGTGATTGTGTTCCTTATCAATTCAAATGATCTATATAACATTTCAAGTTCATCTTAAAATTTATCAATAGCACATATCAATAGATTTATGTTCACATTCATCATGGTAAACCTACTATCCAATTTCACTTTTTTCATTAGCAAGATGAAATAAATGATTAATAATGACATGCAAATTTTATCATTTTTTTCATAATCCTTAGGTGGTTTATGGTTTTCAATTGATGATTTGGTTTTTCAAAATGTGGTTCCTAATATTTTTTTGCATGTATTACATGTTGGTGGCTTCTATTTGACAACTTTGAAATATTCTTCTTCATATACTATTTTTGTACTTTAGCTTGCATATGAATGTAGTATTGAATACTACTTAACTGGAGGGTAAATGTATCATTGTAAATTGTAAGTACTTAAGTGATGTACAATTTCATGATTGTTTATCACCTACCTTGGCATATTTTCACTTTAGTTTCATAATAAGACTTCATAATGGTTTTTAGTGTAACCCTAAATTCAAATATGGGCCCTTTGTCCCTTTGATCTTGTTTAAAATTGAGTTGAGACCCTTTTTCTAAGTGTGATCTCTATTAGTTATCTAAGAAAAGAATTCATTTTATCTTATTAGCCATATGTCACCATTTGCAGCCTCAATAGTCTATCCTAACCTCCAATGTAATTAGTGGATCTTTTTCCACACCCATTGAGCGTCTATGACCCATAATTTTAGTTTGATCCTGAAATAGGAGCTATGGAATGACTTAGTTTATTATGGAAACATCACAAGGAAATGAGTAAAATGATGCCTAATTCCAACAATATAAATATATCCTTAAAATGTCATTATATAGCAAAGTCCCTAGCAAACAGTGAAGAATCTAGTTAGACAAGGAATAGATAATTATGAAAGAATGTCTAAAAGTGGGAAGAGTCCATTAAAGGTAAGAGATATTGGTTACAATATATCCATTGTCAAGAGGAGCCCTTGAGAAAATAAAGAATTTTCAAGATAAAGAAGGGAGGAGAAGAAGAATACACCTTTCTAGCCTCATTATTTCTAGGTAAAAAGGTGATTCAAACTAAAGGATTAAATAGTTTAAGCCCCCAAGTAAGGTCAGATGTTTAGGACAAACATGCTTTTACATATAATTAAGAGGTTGTGATTAAAGATATATAACTCTCACATACGAGAGAATATCAAATCAAAACAAATTATTGCATATAAGTGTACCATTTATAAAGCCAACACCCATTAATTTGGAAGCTAAATATTTACAAAGCTCCATTTTAGTGATCTCCTAGAACATGGGTGCATTTATGCTCAATTTGCCACATTTTCCTTGAGTTTTTTTTTCACTATTTTTGAATATTTATTTTCCACTTCTGAGACCCTGGCGATGATTCCCATGCAAAATGTCTCCAAGGTATAGGTCAAGGTTGATCAATGCCCAAGGGATTTTGCTTACAATATTTTGAGCCTATTTTAGCAGTTTTCATTGTTAGGATTTAAAGAGACATAAATTATAATTACATGCAAATATATCCAATATCATAAAATAATCATGCACATAGAAGAGGACATAAGACACAAAGATTTAACATGATTCACCCAATCCCTGGGCTAGGTCCACCAAACAACGAGTCCAATATTTTTGTTATTTAGTGATTACAACTTGATTAAAATATATAATCCTTTATAGCTCAATACCACTACAAGAAGCCATTATCACATCACACATAATGAAATCCCTAACCCTAAGCTATTTTATACAACATTTTTGTCATTTTGGGGTTATAGTCAGTTACAACATGTCAGCCCAAAAATTGCCAATAAAATAGGCCCAATTTTTTTTCCCCCACTCAAGGCTTGACTCGGCCCCAGACCTCGTCGAAGAATTATGGAGAGTGTATAATAATTCCCTAATTAGTCACCACAAACTAACATTTATTTCTTTCCCCCAATACAAGTGGCCCTTTTGATTTTGATCCCAAAGTTGGTATCCACATTCAATCCATTCACATTTTAAAGAGAAAGCATACATTCCATTCTTCAATTGCAAGAAAGTTATGAAGGTGCATTCAAGGATTTTAAGCCAAGAAAGAAAGGATTCATTGAACTCCCTTATTTCATTCAATCAAGAATGCATTTCCTTCCATAGATCTATCATGTTTTTTCATTGGAGACAACAAAGTTGTCCATAAAGGAAGGAGATCTACATTCATAAACATTTGACAAGAGCTAAAGAATTCAACCATTTCAATACTTGAGCATACTTACACCCATGAATATACGATTAGGAACTTGTATATCTATTTTATTGGTTAGTACATCCTACACCATACATACATTTACATATAAGAATCATACATCTTTGTGGATAGAGGATTCAAATCCATCCACTAAGGTTTTACAAGTAAGGTGAATATTTACATTTGTCTTTCTTTTACATGCTTTCATTTCATTACAAGGTTCATTACTAAATGGGTTCTTGAAGAAGGAAATCCCTTTAACGCAAAAAAATTCCATCTTTCTTGTGTGTATGAGTAAATTTATAGACTTTTGAATCTATAAAATTAGGAATTACAAATCTAGGGTTGCAGTCTCTATCAAAATATATGATTGTCAAAATTTTGTGCAAAGAAGGTACATGTCAACCTCAATCTATACCCAAGATGAAATCTACCTAAGAAGTTGACTTATTCTTGGGGCTTCCTAATTTTCATAGTCAACATATCCTAGTTTCCAGGTTTCCAATCCATCTTGGTTTATGTTTATATTTTTGTTGCAATTTGATAGTCTATTTTTAGATCTAATATTGTTTCCTCTACTATCCCTCAAGGTGATTTTGGTTCCATCTTTTTCATCCCATAGCATTTAATTTTGCATATACAATTAGTTATCTTTATGCACTTGACTGTCATATGTTCTTCTACTCTACTTGCATACATTTATTCAATCAACTCACAATAATAAAACATAACCAATTAATCCATAACATTAAAGGGGAAATAAAATCCATTGAAAGGGATCCCTTAATATACATGTTTGAAAGGACTTAGGTTTAGAATTAACACCCATACATCCATTATGGGTTGTGATAATCTATTTTGGGTTATCTTGAAGGTTATGCTTAAAGGTCCCTCTTTCTCTTTTCTTGGCAGACATAAAAGGTTAAATAACATCCCCAATTCCTCGTGCATCCAATATTTTATATTACAATAGGAAAGCATTGTCATGTGATAAAAAAATCAAAACGCCAAGGAAAGTGGATCCTTAATAAGAGAAGGAAAATGGAGATTGGTAAATAAAACTTTGCTCCCCAAAGGGTCAAGTTATAGGAATATATAATACATTGTAAATGTCGAGTGACAACTTTCATAGCCATACACTTTCAAGCAAGGATAAGGTCGTGAATAGGGACACTCATCTCTTAAAAAAGAGAAGATCCTTACATAAAACAAACAAAATCATGCAAGAAAGGATAACATGTTATAAAAGAAATAAGTAAACAAATGAAGAATTTTTTTTTTTGGAAAAGAAAGAGAAACAACATATGCTTCCTAAGTCGAAGATAATTTACAATAGACATGGCCTTTGGCACATGAAAAATATTGTTAACAAAGATGAAAATGCCTTTTGTGAGACAAAGATTCTCATGCTGCAAAGATGTACTACTCAAAAAGATGCAATCCCAAAAAGAGAAGAATGGGTCCTGTAAAGGAGAAAGAGAAATGATTTTACATTATATAAACTCAATGAAAAAATCCATCACAAGTGATACACACTTCAACACAAGAAAGAGGCTATACAAAAGGATATCAATCCCCTAAATAGAAAGATCCTTAAGAAACAAATTCATGCATAGATGGACATCATAATATAATAGATTGAACTAACACAGAGACAAAGGATCCTTAGGAAGGAGAAATGAAAAATATAAGGGACATTGTCCCCCAAGCCAAAATATAACAGAAAGGACCTCTTATGTGGTTCACAGTAAACATCATGCACAATAAAAATCCCCTACTAAAGTAATTTGCTAAGATCAAGTATGATAAAAAGTGACATAATAGGAAAGAGAAATGTTAAGGTATGTTTTTGATATCAGGAACAAACATAAGATCCATTGTTACAAAAATAAGAGATCTATCTATTAGGTCTTGAAGAAACTATATGAATTTTATAAAAATAGAAGAGAATGTTTAATGCTATGATGAAACATATGTAGAAAATCACCATTACAAGGTATTTGATTCCTTGAAAAATGTATAAAATGGAAATAAATCTTAGTATTACATTTAAGTCTTGAAAATATTATTATTATTATTTAATCGATAAGAGGTCCAAAGGCCAATAATATTATATATATATATATATATATATATATATATATATATATATATATATATATATATATATATATATATATAATGTCCCATCTCAATAAGGAACCAAGAGATAAGAGATGGGGATAGGCATCTTTGATATTTCTCTTACAATTTTTTTTTAATTTATTAATAAACATACGAATTTGTTGAGTCTATCCAATATTTGGCTCATAAAACTATTGAAAATATTATTTTAGCCAAAGCCAAACAATCATCAAAATGAGGTGTAACAACAGACGATGTTGGTAAAAAAATGTATAGAGAAGGTTTTTGTTTTGATAAAAAAGAAACTACAGGAATGAAAGAAGAGAGAAAGGTGTTGGCTCGAGGTATAAATCCTAGACCAAATATAGTAACTTGTATAGGAGGATCCATAGGGACTTTAATACCTATCGTATGAATACTAGGACCTTGTCCACTATAACCTTGTTGAGTAGTAATGTCATAATCCACATAGCAATTATCCTTTAATTATGAGCAGGGAGGACATTTAGCTTGAGTTCTATGGAATTATATGGTATAAAGAGGAATATTAAGGGTAATGTTTTCCTATAGGGAGATTGTGATTCCTTTCTTGTCAAGATGGTGAAGAATAAAAAGGTTTATTGAGATCTTCATGTCTACTTATGTTGTCCCTAGAGATAAATCATCAAGAAAATTCTTAGCATTAAGATTATGAAAAATGTTTTGATAAAAAGAAAAACATTATAGATGATCTAAAGAAGTGCACAAAGTAGCTTCTTTAAGACTATCCATAAAGGTGGGTTGAGGAGATGATCTAGGTCACATTAATATTGTATTGTTAGGAGGTTGATCTCTATCCTCATAATTAATAAGAACCATATGAGAAGGATTAAGGTGGTCAATGGTAATGTCATCTTTAGGTTCATTAACAAAGACCCTTATGTAATCATTATATTCCACGTACTTTGTTAAAATTTTAATGAGAAAATGATATAAAATATAGATGAAAATCTTGAAACATGCATTGTAAGGAAGGAAAATATTTGAAGTCTCTTAATGCAATATACCAGAACATTGTGGAAGAAATATAACACTATGAAATGCAAGAAGACAATATCATGTGGTTGATAAAGATAAGCAAGAGTGTAGTAACATGAGATATGAGAGACTAATCTAACTCAATAAACTCCATGGAAGCTACCCAAATTAGATTTAAGGATGCAATGAATGAGATCTAAACACCAAATAGAAAGTGGAAATGCCATGGGCCAGGTTCACCAAAATGTACAATTAGGAAAATGAATCAATGTGGATTGAGTTTCCAAATTTCTTGATGCACAATTGGAAGGAGGAAGATCCAATCGGCTCAACTAGGACTTATGGCCCAATTAGGTCAATACGCCCATTTTGATAATGAATTGGGGTAAGTTGGATTTTCAAGGAAATGATAGGGTCATGCAATATAGAAGGTTAAAATAAGTTTAAACAACAATTTTTTAGCAAAAATACATAGAAAAAAATTAGAAAAGGACTTGTAGTGACTTAAAACAACCAAATGGTAGTACTAACTCATAGTCTATATCTGAGGCTAATTTGGAAGATATAGAATGCATGGGGCTTCTGTCCTAGGTATGGTTCACCTAGAGCACTTCATACCCTATACATTTTTCCTAAAACTTGCATGGATAGTCCATCCGATCCCACACTTTATAAATTAAGTCTCGACAGGTTTGCCACCTATTTCCACATACAAAAAAGGTGAAAGTAGGCTAGATAGAGAGGTTTGACTCAATTAAACCCCTATATCAAATCAACCTTGAAAATGAAATAAGAAAAATGAAAGTGTTTTATCGTATAACATAGGTTAGATCTAAAAAATAAATTATATCATGCCTTGGAAATGTAATGCTTCTTTTAATGTGACCAACTATGTTGATATAATAGCCTTGATTTAAGAAAAAAATCAAAAGGAAGTCATGAAAGACAAAACTTTGTGCAATGTATGTTATAGTTTTCCAAAATGTTTGAATGAATTTGAATGCTTGAATGAATTTGGATGCTTAAATGTGTGTAGATCTTCGTTCTTGATGGTATACTCCTTTTCTTGGGCTTCAATGAGGGAAATAAACTTGAACTATGGAGAAGATTGCCTTGAAAATATTGTGAATTCTTGAAATATTGCTTGAGAATGATGCAAAAAAAATCTTGAAATCTTTATCTAGAATGCTTGTGCCTGATAGTGGATAATAGATGCATGATGTCAAAATGAGGAGAGATAGGTTGCTTATTTATATCTTACACCATTTTGAGGGTTAACACTTCAAAGAGTTGACAACAAATTCAAATACCTCACTAATTTACCAAAATGGGTTTGCGATTCAAATATTATCCCAAAACTCAAGGTTTAAAATAGGCCTTTTATACCCACCAATCACAACTCAAATTTAAACCTTGGGCCTTGTTGGATTACAAAGCACAATCAATCTTGGGATTATGACATGGTACATAGACCACAAATGATGACATAAGGCCTATGTGATCAAATAGATTATTAGATTGGAGACATAAGTGAGGATCACACTTAGAAATAAGGGCTTACCTCAGTTTTCAATAAAATTATAATAACATAAAACCCATATTTCAATTGACATGCAGATTGAGTACCACATGAAGTACTATTATGCATGTTAAGGCAAAAACTCACTAAGGTGGGTGCTAAACGATCATGAAAGGTGCTTACAATTTATGATAATACACTTACATAAAATAAAATAAGTTAATTAATTAATTAAAGAAATTAAATAGAGTTTATCTCGATGAATGAGTTAGGATGAGACAACAAAATTTGAAATTAAATGCTTGATCAATTACATAATTAAATTGTTCTACTTATTTCAATTTCAAAGGTGGGAAAGTGTAGATCAAGATATTTAGAATTAATTTTCTACACAACTAGAATTGGTACTTACAAAAATTACTAGCTTATGCTGACACATACTCATTATGTCTCACTATAGTTCACCTATTCATGGTAAATTTTTTAGTGTGATCAATGATGCTAGTGTGTCATGTCCTTTGGTACCATGTTGGCTAAGGGGGAGATTGGACCTCATGACCTTGTGCCTACCACAATAGTGTTTAGGAATGCCTTAATTAATTGTTTTTTTTTTGGCAATGATTATGTGCTCCTTAGTGAAATCCATATTTGGATTGATTTTCTCAAAGAAAGGTTTGAAAATAACATATAAGCTTACAATAGACATAAGATGATGTTACAAGCAAATAATACATAATAAATCAAGCAAATAATACATAATAAATCCTCATCTATTCTCCTTGACCTAGATATTCTTTTCACATTTAAATATTCCTTAATGATCTCAAAATAAATCACTATATGTTTTCAAATACAAATAGTGAAAAGTGATAAGCAATCAACGTTTCAAATCACCTCAATGATAGTCATTCGGTCAGTAGGATTGCCCACCGTCTGATTTAACTTTTAGCTTGTCACATTCAAATAAGGAAACACCAGCCACATGCTACAAATAATTTTTAAATCTATTAATTTGATTCATCACGAATAGTAGAAAGATCAAAATGCATACAATTGAATTTTAAGAATTTAAGATTTAAAATTATAATGAGTGCCACTTAGTGACTTAGTACTTGCCTAAGTAGTATTATTTTTAATTTTAATAGTAAATTTAATTATATATTAGAATAATGATTTTATTGTTTTATGATATAATATTTTTCAATTATCTTTATTATAGTAGTTGTCTTTTAGTTTATTAATAAATAGTCAATATAATATTAACTATAATGAGAATATAGTATTAAAAAAATAATGTGTTCACTTCAGTTTTAAATAAAGAAAAAAAGAATTACTTAATAAAATTGATATTAGTAGCGGATGAATGAAATTTCCACAATATAAATATCAACTTAAACATTGTTTTAAATTTTTAAATTTTATAAAAAAATGAATATATTCTAATTCATTCAAATATAAAAATTGAATTCAATAATAAGATAAATATATACTTTCTATTAAGAATATGAGTGACAGAGGTTAAAATATAGTTTTTAAAATATAATATTTTACAAAACTACAATCTAATTAAAATAGAGAAAAATTATTTATACAAATTATAAAATTAAGAATTTAAAGAAAACATAATATTTATAATAAAAGATCAAATATATAAAAAATTAATTATTTAAAAGATACACTCATATTATTGTATTTGGTGTAGGCAATTATCTTTAATATACTATTGCAATCAGTTCTTCATAAATTGTGATTAATTTTATTTATTTCAATCAGTATTTTTATTTTGAAGTTCCTTTTTTGATTTTTCTAATGTATATATGAGAGATTTTTAATTTCTAAAATCCCTAAAATTATTTTACTTCAATTTTATTGGCTCATACCTTTGGGTCTTATAGGGCGGATTTCTAGAAGCATACCCATATTATGAGGCGATATTTTCGGCAAGAATATATAAAAATATGAAATAGATCAAACATATTTTAATACATTTTCAAAATATTAATACTTTAAATGCTAACAATTTATAAAAATATTATGATTAATTTTGAAAATTATAAATTGAATATAAGATTTTTTAACATCTCAAATATTATGAAAATATTAAAACTATAATTAAACTATATTATACATTATGATTACCAATCAATAAATTGGTTGTCTTATAATTATTAATTATTAGGTTTAATGTATTACTGTATCTAATTAAACTATTATAACTCGATGGCAAATACAAGCCACTATGTGGCACTTGTTAATATAAGATACACTCACATAATTAATATAAGATGTTAATATTATAAATTAAACCAATAGTATTAAGAATGAATTATGCAAAAATATATTTATAAAATGATTTATCATTCTTAAAAAGTACTTATGTCCAAATAGATACAAAACATAAATAAAAAGAGTTTAGAAATACTATTTTCACCATTAAAGTAAAACACAAAAATTAAACTAATAGTATTAGGAATGAAATTATACTTATAAAGTAACTTATCATACTTCAAATTTATCACACTTTAAACGTATAATAATATTAAGAATGAAATTATAAAAAAAATATAATTATAACATAATTTATCATACTTATAAAAAGAAAATTCTGCCCAAATAGATAGAAAAGTCAAAAAATAAAAACCCTGAAGTACAATTTTCACCTATAGGTATATAAGAAAGCATTCAACGTGTCAACGTCTCAGTAAACCACAAAACTAAAAGCGAAGTTATAGCGCTAAAATATTCAATTGAAAAAGACGGAAGAGCGATTTTACAGCGAAAATCCTAAATCCTCACAGGTATCGATTTCCATTCCTCTCCTCTGTAATTAAAAAATCCTCGCGAAATGGAGGTCAAGGCCAAGAGAAATGACGAAAAGAAAATGAAGACGCAGAGTGTTGTAGCAGTTGCAGTGGTTGGAGCAGCTGCCATTGCTGTCATTGCCGGCAGAGCCTTTCTTTCTTTACTCAGGCGTCGCTCTAAAGGTCCGTTTCTTATTGGCTTATATAATTACTGTTTTTACTTTTGGTCGCAGAAACTGATAAAAAAACTTACCGACTCGATCATGGATTGAAACATGTACGATCCTCTCATCTACATCCTTCAACATTTCAGCCTAGGTGATTCTAAAATATTAGTTTCAGGCATATGTCTGTGCTCAAAACGTTTTGTTTCAGTTATATGGACGTGCATTTTCTGCAAGCTGCGTTTTTTATATCCCTTGTTAATGTGAGCTCTGGGTTAGAGTAGTTATTGAAGGTGCAATTCTTTTAAAATTTTGAATTACAAACCAGTCGAGTCCTCTCTGTTGCACTAGAGCCTGGGAAAATTCTAAAGAAACACATCAGCTGAGAGCAAGTCCTCTGAGCCGATAAATGGACAGGGAAAGTGTTTCAGGAAACGGTCTAAAAATCCAATTTGATTGATATAGGATGCAAATCATAGTTTCTCGTGGAAGTAGGATATATAGAATGATACGCGCAATACATTCCATGTGATTATTCATCTTTTTCATCCCGGGGCTTTTGTGCGTTTAACTGCACGATTATATCCCTTAATTTACACATCACTTGTTGTTTTGACCTTTGGGTATTGTTCAAGTCTTGCTTATAGCCGCCGTTTTCTTAATCTTCTTTCCTATATAGACCATTTTCGACGATTTTTTCGCTTTTTATAGTAAAATCATGTCACATTGCTGTTATGTATCTAATTATCCCTACTTATAATTATTTTATATCTTCACATAGCTAGGACCATAAGCTGCACTGAATAAAATGATCAGAATAGATGATTTCTTTAATGACACTGTATTCATAAGGTGAATTACACGATCTATGTTATTTGCTGGTAATTGGCTAAGCTTCAATGACCAATCAATTGCTTCGCTGTATCGTGATAAGGCATTTGAATATTTGATTTTTATAAAGAATCTAAGGTGGTTAATTTGGGGACAATACATTAGTTGACAAGTTGTATGTATTATAAGAAGTGATTGAATAACCATTCAATAAGAGAGAACTAGTATTTTACTAAATAGCAAAACTGGCATAGAACTTTATTTGAGTTGAGAGCATATTCCAAATGGGCAAACTCTGTGGAGAGAGATTTACCTTTTTTAAAGCTTACATACATCAATTTCAGCTATTATATAACATTCGAGGAAAGCCAGGAAACTTGATAAAAACAACAAATTAGGCTTCTAGGTGAAAAATGAGGTAACCACTCTTCATTGTAATTCGTGTCCTTCTCAATTGGAAAAGGCAAAGAACACACTTAGTAGGAAATTGTAAAGGCTTATTTGTTATAATTAAATTCTTTTCCTATATCCATATATATGGTCAATAGCTCTGCTTATGATTATGATTATGATGACTCAATGTTCTTTAGATGATTCATCCCTGCTTGAAAAGCAATGGACCGCATGACTTCTAGTTTCTGTATTAGACGAGAGAGCTTATGCGAAATCTAGTTCCTGTGGAATTGATTGCTCTAATGCAGAATTGCACTGCTTTCACCAACAGAAATAGTAAGAATTGTTGATTCTTCATCTCTTTGACCCATGTGTCAATTATTGTCAGGGTCCAGGGTTCAGGGTTCAATTCTATATTCTGCAAATGTGTCTCATAGTGGTGGAATATATGGCTGACACAATTCTGCATTTAATATTGGATGCAACCTGAAACAGGGAGGCATCAAGTCAAATGCATTATCACTCATCTTCTTGGTAATGGCGAATGGTCCACATTGCAAGGGTCCTAGCTTCTTGGTTCAGCCTTGAAGCTTCTCTTCCTGAAGGTGCAAGTGGACTTTGTCTCCCACTACAAACTGATGTTGGACATAATGCTCATCTCATTGTTGCTTGTATTCCTCATTGCTTTGCTGCAATATCTTGTGAACCTATTTGCTGGGTATGATTAATCTATTCAACAAATTTGTTGCTTTATGCACTTGCTTCTTTGGGGTGATGTCTCTTCCAAAATGATAGACAATGCTACATCAACGAATGCCAATGATTGGAACTTAAAGCAAATATGAAATGGGTTGTGTCCTGTGGAACCAAGGACACCACAAAGAGCTCAATTGTAGCTGTGTTGGACATCTAGAAATCTCTTATTCCATGTGCGAGGATGCTTCATGTGGTATGCCCAAAGAATGTGTATGATCATTTTGTTTGCATTGTCAGTTTATCTGTCAGTTAGTGGATAGAATGCTGTGGACTTTGTTAGTTTTATGTCCATTCATGGACCATACAATGGACCAAAAAGTATTGAGGACCATGTTATCCCTATTTGACACAATGGTTGCACCTTGCTGCATGATATTTCGTTGGTGTGCCTCTGAAACCCAACTTTTAAACTTTTAGAATCCAGCCCCATGAGGAAATCCCCTCATTATCTTGCAGCATATTACACTAGTTTTGGCTAACAACATTTTGTAAAGCTTTGTGAAAAGGCAACATTTGAGAGAATGATCAGAACAGTTTCAAATTTCAAAGAATGAATTCATCAGCAAACAAAATACAGTCCCAGGTTTAAACAGTTCAAAAGCATCAGGTGACAAGTATGTCCTACATAGGAAATGACTAAAGAGTTAGTTTATAAATGGAGAGTTTGTGAAGGGGATCAATTGGATGCATATGACTCTGGGTCCAGTCCATTAAACAGCAGTGTTATGACATATGAAGGGAACCATTCTCATTAATATCCACAGCGAATACCATGTTCACAGAACGTCCATGAACAAGGGGACATAGACCGAATCATAGTCGAATTGGGGGGTTTTATCTTCATGTATTCATCTACCATATTTCATATTCTTCTACAGAAGATACCTCACCACCCCAATGAAGCTCATGGGCATTCACATGAGCATAGTCAATGGGTAGATAAGGACTGAAAGCGTCATCTGTAAATAAAAGATGACTCATTATTGGGTTTGCTGATTAGTCATAAGGAAGCAAATGCCTATTAATTAATTATGGAGCCAACATATTAATAAATTTCAAAAGCAACCACATGATCCATATCTTTCCCAGACCGAAGGCAACTACCCATGAAGTGCAGTGCCATAAGTTTGAAAATATCCTGAATGTGGAAGATAGGTGTTGCATCAAGCTCATCGACCCTTAAAACATTACAATGAAGGAAGGCATGATCGATCGAGTATATGGGTCCCCGATTTAATATGATGGCTATAAGATTGCCAAGTCATAAATTGTATATGGTACTGGAACCGAAGTAATAATGGGGTCACACTTATAGTGAAGGCGCCAAATTGTAGATGAAGAGTTGAAGACTTTGAAGATATGAACATCCAATAGAAAGATACATGCTTCATTGACATGTAGACAAATGTATTTGGCGACTTCACTCTGCATCGAATATTTGTTCTGGGTCAGAAATATCGAGTGCCATGATTGGCTTGCATGGATTGCATATAAGTGGCTGTCATATGAGAGAGCCACAAGCCATTTGACGAAATATCATTGGTATCAATGACATGAGGAGCCCGATTCAAGCCATTTGACGAAATGTCATTGGTATCAATGACATGAGGAGCCCGATTTACCAATTCAAAAACCGTACTAGGAGCTTCGGATGGAAAGAGATAATGAAATTGAAGTCAAATATGTGGACTAGGACTATGGAGGAACAGTCTCGAGGCTTGATTATGGAGTCCCACATTGAATGTGTGCGGATGGGGCACACAAAAATGAAAATAATCAAATAGCGAGCGTATGAGCACTATTGCGGATCAAAATGAACGTTGATCTAAGAGTCATGAAAACATAAAATGTCCCTAACTTGGTTCAAAGTGGGATTGCAAACACGATGGTGATTAAGGTTTCGTTGGAGATTGAAAACATAGCCATTCAACTATACTGGAGAGGAACTCATCATGGATCAAATGTCTCATACCCTTTGGAGTCGACATTTATCACAATCATATATTGAAGAGGTAGAATGTGAATTTAGCTGACAGCCGATTTGGCATAGACACATTCCAAGTCATACACAGGTGATGTCAACTCAGAGAAAATAGATTGGTATCGGGCAACATGGTATATTAGTCCCATCTGGTTGGGTAGAATATGCTAAAACAATGTTATTGTGAATCACTCATCTAATCTATTTATTGGGTGTGATCTTCCTTCCGATTGATGAATGCTCCAAGTCAAAGGATTGTGCAGGTGGTCATGACACCCATAGGACATGATTGGTCTCCTTCATATTATGCCCATCTAATGATAACATTTGACAAGCATCTAATACTTTCAGCTGCAATTATGATAATAGGTGGCCCAAATTCATAGAAGCTACTGACAAGCATGAAGTTAAATTGGCAAGAAGTGTTATCGTGCATATTGGTGACCTTAAGCCAGAAATGCAATTACATACATGACACAATAATCTCAAGCTTGATGCCTCCCAAAATTGCTTGTATGGTCATTTAAACCATATGATCCCGCTATCATTAGATGAGTAAAAATGCATAGTGAATCAAAAATCACAGACCATAAACATGCAAGCTTGGCAGAGACTTGGTCATTTTGGTTATCGACTCCAAAGGAATTCTTGAGTCTAATACTATTTCAAAGGTAGTCTGTGGATGATTGGTATACATATTGAAAGAGTTTCCAACTCCAGCAAGATATTATACATTGGAGCTTCAGTCGGCTTTGATCCTATTGTCGTAGGGGAAATCTATGAGACACAAGAAACTTATTGGTAGCGCCGATTTATCAATATGCTAAACTAATAAATTCATTTAACCCTACAAACAACATAAATGAAATCATAATCAATTGACAACAAACAAATAATCAAACATGCAAACCAAGAGATTGCTTCAAGTCTTTGTTGCTTCTCTTTGTTCATACGAGGGATTGCACTCAACTGTGAATTGGGCAACACCTTGACTCCGAGCTCCAAAATATGATAAAAAGATATGATTTCAAATGATAACAAGATGATAGAAACCTAACATAGGTTCGATGCAAAAGTGAGTGATGAAATTGTGAGATAGTAGGGTTGTTTATATAGATTTTCTGGAAATCCATAAACAGTTGAGATCGATTTGGAAAAATCATGATTAATGGACGAGGATAAAAGAGACTGGAAAGATTATTGGAAAGTTTCCAATTTTAAATTGAAAAGGACATAGGATAAAATTTGAGATATTTTCAATTTTTGGAGAGATAAAGTTTCCAAAAATTAAAAATAGAAACTTTGAAATTATTTCTGATTTTGGATTTTCAGAAAAAAATGATTTTTTAGTTTACGAGGATTTTCTAATTTTTAAAATTTATAATTTGTCATAAAATTGATTTTTCATATTTCAATTAAATTAGAAAGGTGGAATTAGTTGAAATTAATCAAAAATTGATTGAAATTAAAATTGAGAAATTAAGATGAAATTAAATTAAATTTAGAATTCAATTTAATGATGAGAAATGAATTAGTTAATTTAAATAAATAATTAATATTTAAATTATGGGAAATTGATTTTTTTTGACAGGTAATCGGCCAAAGCCTTGATTATTTATTATTCATTTATTATTATTGTTAAGATTAATTATTATTATGTGTTAATAGTGAGCAGATTTGAACTCAAGACCTCTCCGATGAGATGCACACAATTTACTGATGGGTTGTAGGCTCTTGCCCATGGGAAATTGAATTCAATTAACTGATAATGATCAATTAATTAAAGGTTAAATAATTTAATAAACTTAATTCTTTAATTAAAATTAGGGAATGACTAAATGATGCAAAGATTTGATATTTAGAGGAAATGAGATGATTAATTAATGATTAAAGAACCATTAATTAATAGTAGAATTACTAGTGCGTTTAATTTGAACTTGCAAGTCAGTCCATTTTTTGGTGTCTACACCTATGCAACCGTGTGAAGGCAACAAGACCATGGTGGCTGGTTCCGGTGGATTGCCTTATTAAATTCCAAACTTTCCAATACAAGACACTCCTATCACCATAACCCTCTGTTGTATTGGAAAGATAGAGAGATCATTTCAATGGGAGAGACTCAATGACACTTGGAGTATTTTTCACACTTATCATTACTTCAAAGCCACCTCTCCGTGACTGATTATAAACATTTTCCAAATAATGAAACAATAAATTATAAACTCTAGATGTTGTCAAGTATATGGAGTAAAAGCGAAAGGAGAGAGAATTGTTATGAAGATGGAGAGTGTTGGGTGGATATTTTGCAACCGACAGTCTTGGGTAAAAATTCAGTCGCAAAATAGGATGACCAGCCACAGCGTGTGAGACAGATTCTCTCCTACTTTAAAGGGAAGACTCCCCCTTCTCACCGTTCCTTGGATCAACTCAAGGTAAGCAAGAAGTCGAGAGATTTTATAAAATGGGTGTTACCAATATCCATTCTTCTTATCTTTCAAGAAAGAATCCACTTACTTGTAGAGCGAGTAATGGGTAGGGTGAATCTCTAACTACACTTCTATCAAGAGCTGGAAACAGTGATATCGATAAACTTTTACTAACTCAAAGGCTAGCTAAAAATGTACCAGTTTGGCTCTAAGTTTGGTTGTACTTCTATATGGAAAAAAGCTTTACAATTAGGGCACAAAGACTCCTTAAAGTAAAAATACTTAACTATTTTACGAATTAAGAAAAAAATATAAGCTACAGACAAAGCTTCTAGCTATACACTTTCACAATTGCCCTTGGTTAAAGCTCTGGCTTCAATTGCTTCTTAACTCTCTTCTATTCAATTCACGAGATACAATTACCAATAACACAAGATAATATGAATCAAAGATAACTTAGATGAATTATAGACAAAGCTTACAACTCACACAAATAACAATCTCACTTAATCAAAGTTAAGTATCAAATGCTCTTTTGTCTTCACTTTCTCTCAAAATAGTGCTTACACAAACAAAGTTCTGCTGGCACAATTTCTCTAGAGCTCTCTTGCATAAAGATTTATGATGGTTTTACAATGAGGGGGCACTCCTTTATATAGGCAAAGAAGTTGAGAAAAAGTGGGAGCAACTCAACCAACTTTGACTTAGTCAAATTACAGAAAAAATAAAGGGTTACATGCAACTTGCATTACATCCTTTTACATACATGTAATTTTCATTACATGTAATTATGCCTTTTCATGTAATGCATTCTATACAACTACTAACATGAAATAAAAACAAAACAACAATCTTAGAGATTGTTTCTGAGTTCCTTGAATTTGACAATGATATAAAAATCTTAGAGATTGTTTCTCAATTTTTTGAATTTGACAATGATGTCACACACTATGGGAAGATTAGCAATTTCCATAGTCTTCAATATGGCTTCAACTCTCACTGCATTTTCATATGCTGATTGCACAACTTTGGAACTTGTTGTTGTAGTATCTAACAAGTGTTTTGTTAAAGATTTATACAAAACAAACTTGTTCATTGTGTGTGAACCAAAATCTTCAAAATCTACATCAGCATTGATCCTGATTGTATATTTTGAATTCACTCTCTCTGCTGCCATAGGATCACCAAAATCATCAGTAACACGGCATCCCATCTGTTCCAAATCACAAGTAACACTTGTTTCAACTGCTTGACAATCTTCAAAGGCCACTTGCAACTTTGTGATCAGCTTCCTCAATGTCTCCTCCTTGTAACCAATGAGTACTTAAAATCTGAAGAACATTTCACATGACGGAAGAATGTCACACGAGACCATAGCATCTACATCAAATTTTATTATTTCATCCCAATCATCAAGGATTTCTTTTAGGTTATTTGCTTCTTGAGTCAAAGAAGAAATTAAGTTTCGCTCCATTTCGTTCATCTCTTTGACACATCTAAGAACTACAAATGTCTTTGTGATGGCTCAAACTCCTTTCAAAAGTAGTTTCTTGTATCTAAGACTTGGCAGCTTCAATCAACCTTTTCTTTTTAGACGTTTGAGACATAACAACAACACTTTGAGAAGATTGTTTCTGGATAACCTCATTCAAACGAGAGATCTCCTGTTTCAGCCAATTCTTCTTTTTCGAAAGCTCATGATTGCTTTTTGATACATTTGTCAATGCATCTTGAGCATCTTGCAAACAACCCAACGTGATTGCTTTCCAACTTCAACCTTAGTAAACTTGTAGTTAGAACGAGTAAGTTCCTCAACAGGTTTATCTACCAAGGGCTCAACAATCTCAACAAATTTGGTTTTATCAGAATCAACCAAAATTTTGGAAACAATCTTATCTTTCAAAGATTTGGATTTAGTCTTCTTAATAGGAAGATTGTCAGGAGGAACAACTACTTTCCTTCTCTTTGTTATTTTACTCAACCATGCAGTTATTTTACTCAACCATGCAGGCAGGCTGAAACTTTCATTTGCAGAAGCAGACACAGTGAAGACCATTGGCATTGATCCAGATTGTATATCTGTAGTGACTGAGCAAGATTCAATCTACATTGCTGAAGGCATAGGAAAATGTTGAGAAGATTCCGTCATGAAAAGTTCAAATCCTGTCAAAGATGTATCAAGTTGGGAAACTTGACCACTGGTAAGAGTCGGAAAATCTTCAAACACATATGCTAAGTGATCATATTGTCCATGTGCAGGGATGCGAGGAGCAGTAGAAGAAATAGGAAGAGCCATGATATTAACCTCCAAGACTGGAATGGAAGGAGTGAAAACAGTGGAAAATGAATCCACATCATCATCAACCTCATGCAAAAAGGGTTCTTCATGTATAGAAGGCGTACAGGCTTGTGCAGGCTTTGGAGGAGATATGATCATGATTTCCCCTTCTTCATCTGAATCTCCTTTATCAGATTCTGTTTCCAATTCTTCTTCTGATTCTGCTACTGATTCTTGAATTGGCTCAAGAACTTGAGATGATTTAGTTCTTTTTCCACCCTTCAATTTGAATTTGAGGGAACTCTTGACATCAGAAGATGAGGCACCATTTTTTCGTGCAATCTCCAATTGTGATTTCTTGCCAGGAGGACCAAAACTTCCACAATCCAGGCCCATCGTAGGATTTACTCTTTTAAGGCCTTTACTTTTCAACCATTTGTTGGTGTTTACTAAGATGGATTGAAATCTGTCCATGATAGATGTACCTTCCTTTTGTTGCCATTGAATAGGAAATGACACTTCTTATCAAAGCCGGCTTGATGAAACTTCGAATCAAGGATGTCGCCATCATTTTCAACTTGAAAATCTGAAGAGATTTCCAACATGTTAAGATCAATTATTTGTTACAAGGTTAATCTGCAGTAATCCATCTTCATAATGTCAAGTTCTGTTCTCATATCAATCCAAATGTCCTCAATGTGATGAACATGAGTGTAGGCTTTTTTCATTTGAGAATTCATCTCTCGATAGTCAAAATCAAATCTGGCCTTGAACTTCTTCAAGGTAATCAACTGCAACTTTGCTTCCATATTCTTTGCTTTAGGCACAAAAATTATTGAATAATTGCCAATAGCCAAAGGCTTAGTTGAGGTAATGCCAAAACCAGGCCCATGTGAAGCATGCTGATTCATCAGGATGATTCAATCTGTAGCATACCTAGGTAAGATATACGGCTATCTTTTTAAATATCCAACTCTCAAGTACGGGAAAGTGGAAAACTGAAGAAAAATACAGCCGTATTGGTTTACCTTATCCCATGTTGCATCAAATACTCTTTTGATAGATAATTGCTTATCGAACGAGCACCGAAAGTGTCCGAAGAAGGCCTCTTGGACTCTTTTGTAGTGAAATTTACTATTTGCCAAAGTGATTTGGTCATAGTAATCCCAAATAGGAACTTGAAGACGATTTCCTTTTGTAGAAAAATCAGAAAAAGACCCCATGGCAGCAGCAATGTAAACTAGATAAGAATTCATATAGAAAGGCACTGATGTTCCCACATTACATATCAGTTGGCAGAGTGCAGTATTGATAAGTTCTCCCCAAAAGATGCATTCTTTATTCTCCATAATTTGAAACATGAACTTATACATCCATGACTCAAAATCAGTAGAATCTTTAAGGCCACGAATCCTGCTGAGAAGGATGATGAGATCTTTGTACTTTTGTTTGAAATTTGACTGATGAATAGTCTTTGGCCATTTGGAAAAATTGCTTCTTTTATTGTCTAACCTATAAAGGTTGACATACTTTTGATAATTACCCTTTTGCTCATTCCTACAGGCCAATGATGATCTTTTAGTCAAATCAGCACATTCTGATTTATGCGGAACTTTGAAGATTCATTATATAATCTCAGGATCAAGGTTAATGATAACTTTGCCGTCAGCATCTTTGATAGTCTTCATCTTGGGAGTAAACCACCGTGCACATCCATAAATGAAGTTAGGTTCTATAGCCGCCATAAGAAACGTAGATACCAAGTGAATGTTGCTTTTCCTAATGCGCTTCATTTCATGACTAGTCAGAGCTTCAATTCTTTGTAGAAAATCAGCCATGTCCACATGACCAACTCCGTGTCCAACATGTTATCGAAAATAGATATGATTGAAGGAGCTGCATGAGCCAATTCCTTATCATATTAATATTTTATTTTGGCTTTGGATTTGGATGGCGAGGACATATCTTGTGCTTGGGCTGCAACACAAAAATTCCAAAACATAAGTGCATCATCAAAAGGAATCTCCATACAAGTGAATTTCAGATCAGCAGTGAAGATTCGAAAATGGATTGGAGACTTCACAAATCTGACAAAGTGACTTCAAAGAGAAAGCATATGCATATGCAATGGAACAAAAAACGAAATGAAATGGAATGGAATGACATGAAAGTGAGAAAATGGAAGATGAAACGAAATGGAATGGAATGAGAATGTGTGAAGGTGAAACACATGGGAATGCGTGCAAATGCAAATTGTTGATTTCAAAAGTGACTTAGTGTTTTCAAGGCATTATTCTATGAAAAATGAGTACATGTAAATGCAACACGTAATAGGAGGTAGAGGGTGAAATGAGATGCAAACGCGAGTGAAGGATACACTTCACATGTATGTGCGAATGAAGGTCAAGATGGAAAGCATGGAGAGATGTGGGAACACATATTTACTCATGTAAGTGCAAATGCATATGAAGAGATGAAAATGGAAAATGAAAGTAAGATAATGAGTTTTATAGTCACTTTTGGGGAAAAGGAGAAGTCAAAGTACATGGGAGGCAAGAATGATGTCTTTTTTGACTTTTCAAAATGTGGCTTTTAATCAAATTTGGACCTTTTGGATGCAATTACATGTAAGACATTTTGGGTAATCGTGTTGTGCGAATGGAAGCGAAAAGTGAGATGGGTGAAAATGGAAGTGGAAAATGGGATTACATGCATATGCGGATGGCGAATGGGATGAAAAACATGTAATTGCATTTCGTTGAGTGAGAGATGAAGTGTTGTGACATGGAAATGGAATGTGGAAGATGACGATGCTTTCGCATTTAATGAAGCAAAAACAAGTTCTTGGGAAAGAACTTACAATTTCTCCAAGTGGAGCAAATTGACAAATAAGCACAAAACACAAAACACAAAAGAAACAACGTACCTTCGAAAAATAACTCAAACATGCCAAGATGCAATGCACTTCAAAACTCAAATTCGAAATTGGGACTTGGAAAAGAACCAAAAACATGAAAATGAATAAGAACTTCATATTTAAAAGAAAAATGCACTTTCCATGGCAAAGATTCTCACAAATGGCACCCATCAAGTAATTTCATGCATAAAATCAACAAGATAAGCATGAATTAAATAGCAAGGAAAAAGAAGTCCACTTACATGAAGATTAAGTGCCAAAAATGAAGGAAAAAGATGCTCCAATGTTGAAAAATTCTCCAAAAATGGTAAGACTTTTTCCAACTTTGCAAATTCGAATGGGAGAGGGCAGCAAAAAAGGAATTCTTGTTAGAAGATGTCAAAACGTGCCCTAAAAACACTCCAAGATTCAACGTGTTTGCAAATGTAAACTCATGAGACGTTATTGGTGAAAAAAATGTTTCACCAAGGAGCTCAAGTAAATCGATTTGGTGTTCAAACACCAAAATGTTAACCAATATGCAATGTTATCATCGAATAAGACCAAATCGATTCATCTTCATGCAAAAACGTTGATAAAAAATGGAGGTATTTGCAGTTTTCTTAAAAAACGTGCCCTAGGATTGAGCTCTCAAAAACAATTTTCAGCATGTTAAATCCATTCTTGATGCAAAGAAACTTATTGCCAAGTAAAAACGCCTTCAATGGGGAATATTTCATGCAAAGCCACCAAGTAAATCTCTCACAATGAGCAAAATCGGGTTCTTGGGGAGCAAATGCATGCATTCCTTCAAAATCAAACTTTTTGGAGGTCACAACACATTTTAAAACATGCTTTTGATCAAAATCGGAGCTTTTGGGGTGCATAACATGTTTTAAAATATGCAACAAGTTAAAATCAAACCTTTTTGGGTGCATAGCATGTTTTAAAATGCAACTCACCTTTTAGATGTTTAGACATAAAAACTTCACTTTTCATCATAGCATCAAAAAGGTCCACGTATGATGAACTTTTGATGTAGTGACATCAAAAAAGTCCACCAAAGTAAACTTTTATATTCAGTGACATGTAAAAAGTCCACTTTTGATGGATTTTACATGTTATTGTATATAAAATGTACACTTATGAAGACTTTAAGTTATTTAATTCACTTAAAATTATAAAAATGTTACAAAGTGGGTCATAAATAATATTTATTTATCATAGTATGAAATATAATACATAAACATCATTTTAAAGTAACATTTAAATAAACTTTTGATTTTTAAAACCAAAAATTAAAATGAAACTATATAGTTATATAGTTACTTTAAGTGAAAAATTAAAAAGTAACTCAACTTAAAATTATAACATAAAGTGCACTATAGTCACTTTAAGTTATAAATTTAAAGTAAAAGTAACTTAAAAACATAACAAAAAGTGAATATATGTTATATTTTTCAAAAAGTGAATGTCAAATTGAAAATATAACATCATATTTTCAATTCATGCTGTTGCACCTAAAATGTCCACTTTTGAGGCACTAAAATGGGCACAACTCTTGATTGAAAACTTCAATTGACCTCTAGGTTAGACCGAATCGAAGAGAAAAACGAAAAACATGACGTGAGCAAAACCAAAGGACTAAAAACAAACAAATGCAAACTCAAAAGCAAAGAACGGATTGTGAAGGCTTCAAAAATCAAGCAAAGGCTCAACAAAAAGCAAAATGAAAAAGACTTGACGAAGGCCTTCAGTAAAACGATTTGATATATGAATTGAAATGAATCAATTGATCAACATTAAACAATTGAATATCAAATTTAAGCTTAGAAAAACGCGAAACTAGCTTGAAAAAGTTTCGTGCTGTTACCAACATTTTGTGATGACAAAATGCAGGACATCAGAGAGGTCATCGGATAGAAAGGGAAGAATATCAATTTATGATATTCTCCAAGAATTGGTTAGTGTAGCCAAATAGCCTTATGAAGGCATTATATATTGTAAACGAAGAAATGGAAAGAGGTTTTTTCTTCTCTGTAGTCAGAGTTCTACAAGAAGAGATTTTGATAGAATTTTTCTTGTAGCAGGTCAGCAATTTTCATTCTCCAGAATCCCCCCTTCTGCTGAAACAGTCGAGTGAGTCTCAGATTTTGGGAATTTGGTTGTTCAACATTTGAAAAATTTCTGCATAATGGAGATCAATGGTGGAAGGAAAGGGCAATGAGATATGAATGTTGGATTGGCTATTTGATGTTTATAATTCGAGCATACTGAGTTATGTCTGGTGCTTTTCTTTCATTTGTTTCTTTTCCATTAGCAGAGCTTTAATTAACAATCAGCAATTAGTATTTGGTTTCCATCTGAGAATGGAAGTTAATGTTAACGATTTATTAATTCTTAGTGTCTCAATTTAATCTGCACAAATACGCCATAGTGATGGGTATTTGTTAATTGCCTCTCCTGCTCTCTGGTTTAGAGCACACCCCCGAATGTTGAAACATAATTCATTGCATATCTAATGAGGGAGCTCTACCTCTAAAATTCAGAGGAAAGTCATTAATTTAATAACGATTTCTCCAACTATTGGTTGCATTGTTTTCTTGGAAGTGGGCTAAAATGAGTCAAATTAATAACTAATTTGAAGAGACCAATCTGTTAACTAACATATTTAACCCTTACAAATGTGAAGAAGAGTTTGGTAGTTTCTTCTATAGAGATCCTTACGAAAAAATAACAAGGGTCCTGTTATCTCTGTTTGACACATGGTTTGCACCTTTTGGTATGTCAAAATTAACCTTTACATTTGTGTAGAAGAGCTTGGCAGTTTCTTCTTTAGAGGTCCTTTTGTTACTGGGCATCACACCTGCAATATTTGAGAATCTAACCACCACAATATATCTACACACAATTGTGATCATGTTTGATCAACTTATAATCTATAGAAAATAGACTGCCAAGTTTTGTCAGAAATTGAGTGAGGAGTGTACAGGTGTTGTTTTCAGTTGGTTGGCTTTGCAATGGCACATGTGCAAACTGTTATACATATGAAAACATCATGCCATTAGTATGGCAAGTAGAAATTCTTATTTTTAGTTTAGGAATCATCTACAGCAAAGTTTTTTACAATATGGGTAGCTAGAACTCCATCAAAACTTAGCTAGAAGTAGCCCAGGCTGCTAGCAGATTAAAGATCCAACTTATAAACGTTGAGTATACATATTAGAAAAGGATTAGAAGCAGACAATAACGAGTATAGAATTACTCCTATCAGCATCTTTGATTGCTGCTAACCTCATGCAGGTCAACATCATAGGTCCCAATTGGCAGATCAGCCATTTCATCAGAGTCCACATCCTTCAGAGTTGTTTCAATATGGGTCTAACAGTCAGCTCCTTATCAATCTGCTCAGGTTTTTGAATGTTTTTCTTATCAATATGCTCCTTTAGGATAGCCAGCTCCTCTCTGTTTAAATTGTTCCTCTTCTTAAGGAAGAAATGCCCACTCCCAATCTCTTTTTTGTATACAATAGTGAGGCCCTCTTGCAAATTGGGGATTTCCATAATCATGGAGACTTGCATCAAGATATTTAAACAGTGAATTGCCTGTGAAACTTAATAAGGCACCTTCTTTTGCCTTAGAAGACCACCTCATTTCTCTTCTTCCAGATAATTTGATAATCCATGAAATCTCATTAACAAGAACAAGTTAAAATGATATTAGGGTAAGCAGACAAAGCATTGACATGGCAAAAAATAATTTCCAAGTAAAATCAACTCCATTATCCCACCCAAACTTGGTAACAAGAAATAGGGTCCATAGGGAAAAGGCAGACTGACATTATGAAAAACAAGTGCTTTTAAAGATGCAATTTTACCACACAAGGAGCAATTCGTAACTAAAATAACAAGGGAGTGCAACCCATTGTTAACAGTCAACTTCCCAAGTAACTGTCAACTTGCCAAGTAACTGAATCCACCCAATACAGGCTTTATTATGCTCTTCCGACTTAGACCGAGTATGCTTTAAGCTATAGGACCCTCTAGGCTCAGCCTTGTCCAACTTTTATTTTGTATCAATTATCAATAAACACCCTTTTCAAAGAAATCTGGTTTAAATGGAGAGCCATCCTTTTGGTTAACGTCATCAAACTGTAATGTTCCCCTCTAGGTGGGAGGTTGGTGTATCAAAGTGTTGGCATATGGAGGATGGAGGGAGGAGTATGAAGGGAGGTAGTATGATGGATGGAGGGAGGAGTACAGAAGGAGGTTGTACAACAGATGGAGGGAGGAGTATGAAGGGAGGTAGTACGACAAATGAATGAAGGAGTATAGAAGGAGGTAGTACGACGGATGGAGGGAGTATGGAGGGAGGTAGTACGATGGATGGAGGGAGGATTACAGAGGGAGGTAGTATGATAGATGGAGGGAGGAGTACAGTGGGAGATAATACAACGGATGGAGGGAGGAGTATAGAGGGATGTAGTACGACAGATGGAGGGAGGAGTATAGAGGGCGGTAGTACAAAGGATAAAGGGAGGAGTACAAAGGGAGGTAGTATAGTGCACAAAATGGAGGGTGTTGCATGAAGATTGGAAAGAGGGTACAGACTTATTTTCATTTCGTGATTTTGTGATATCTAAACTCTCATGTAGCCAATCTTTCGCCCTCAGCGCCCGACTGTCGCCCAATGCTAGATCCATGAATGATGTGTCGTTGGTAGAAATTGTGTATCGGTCGACGGGTCCTTTCGGAAAAGAAATTGTGTATCAACCGACAGGACCCTTTGGAAAAGTTTATGTATTTGGCCGACGGACTCCTTTGGGAAAGTTCTTCGGAAAGTATTTATAACCCCTTCGGAAAGCATTGTAATCATATATCTTACCATGAAAGCATAATATACTGTTTGGCATATGCGAATAATAATAAGAATTCTGCTGGTTGCTGTTCATATTCGTATTCTTGGTCTGTGCGCGTTTCTTAAATTAACTTATGCGGTAAACATTTGGCGCCGTTGCCCGATGGACCTGGTACGCAGGTAGGCGGAGATGAATTAAATGCCGAATCAGTTGAACAAAGATAAGAGTAAGCTGAAGGAAAAAGATGACATACGTGTTGCACAGGAAAATTTAATTTTGGCTAAGCAGATAGAGCGTCGAAGGAGATTTCAGAAGATTCCCGACGGAAACAAGAGCACGAAAGGATTGTTGAAGGAGACTCGACAATGGCTTGATTTGGTGGAAGAAGCGAGGGAGGAGTTTTTGAACCTGCATACGCCATGGGAAGAGAATCTTGACGGAAGGAGATCGACTAGCACGGCTCGGAGTGCCGAAGGAGCACGAGCGTGGAGTGACCTCTTTGTCCGAGATATACTTCCGGAACGAACAGCTTCGGTTGACGAACCCTCTTCTTCACCAAACAGCGTGAAAGTCCAAAACAGCGCGGGTACTGAAAACATTGCAGAAGCAGAAAACAGCGCGGGTGTCCAGAACAACGCAGGTGTCTAGAACAGCGCGGGTGTGCATAACAGCGCGGGAGTGCAAAACAGCGCAGGTACACAACAAAACCCTCGACATACAGTGATAATGGCAGGTCCGAAGGAAAAATTGCCTAAATTCGATGGTGATGAAGCAGCTGATCCCATTCGACATTGTAAAACATGTGAAACGATCTGGAGGGCAAACGGCATAACAGATACAAACGAATGGATCCGACAATTTCCTGCTATCCTACGGGGTGTTGCGATTGATTGGTTTACTGATACTGATCCACAAAAATTAAATAGTTGGGATAACATTAAGGAGTTCATCGCAGAATTTCAACTTTTGCGTGATGATAATGAAACTGTAGCGGAGATATTCAATACCAAGCAAAAGAAGAATGAAACAGTACGGGTCTTCGCCAGGAGATTAAAGGACTTAATCAGTAAAATGGAGAATAAGCCGGCAGATGGGCTCCAGAAAAGATGGTTCATTGAAGGCCTTCACCGGAAGTTGCGGAAAAAGATGAAGATCGTGCCACCATCAACATACAATGAAGCGTACAATCGGGCAATGAACCTCGAAAGTGACCAGAAGACAAAGAAGAAGAAGAAAAATAGCTTGTCCGATTCAGAAGACAATGCATCTTCAGGAGAAGAGAGCAGCGATGACGAAGAAAGCAATAAGAAGGTCCGGGCCCTCCAGAAGGACATGATGCGGATGATGAAGGAATTCAAAAACATGAACAAGGAGACTAAGGGCAATGACCTATGGTGCACGGAGTGTAAGAAAGAAGGCCATACGAAGGGATCCTGCCCGAAAGATCAATTTTGTGAAATCTGCCAGATCCTGGGACACTCGGTAAAGGAATGCCCTTTCAATTTAAAAACAAGAACACCGCAGCAAGTGTTCTTGTCGCAGGAGGCATCCCCATCAGGAGGGAACGGGAACACCAGTACGGAAGGTGCCACATCAGGTGGATACAGAAACAACCGGTGCGGTCAAAACAACAACAACAATAACAACAATGGTGGCAACAACAACAATGGCAGAAGGAGTCGAATTCAGTACGATGCGAATGGTCGGCCAATTGTTCAATCTCGCACATGCAATCTGTGGGGTCACTTCGCCTGAGAGTGCACAACGACGAACACACCGAAGTTGCTATGCCGATGGTGTGGACCTGGCGATCATGATGATACTAAGTGCCCGAAGTCCGGAGTAAACTTGATTATCGTGGGGACAGACGAAGAAGAAGTTATGGCAATCACTCGAAAGCAGGCGAAGCTATACCCTGACCCAACGGAAGAAAAGAAGAGACTGGAGGAAGCAAGGGCAGAGATCCAGAAAGCAACACAAGCAGAAACGACACACCTGAAGGACCCGCCAAGTACCTCCGTCCGGAACTGTGCAGAACAAACCATTATACGGCAAATATTGCAAGCTGAGATACCCGTCAGGATAAATGATTTGTTGCTCACTATGCCTCAACTCTGTACGGCCCTCACAAATATAGTCTCGAGTGCTAAGCAACCCGTAGAGCAAGACAAGGAGAAACAGGGGGGTACAAGTGCAAAAGACCCGGTGCTGTTAGCTCTTTCATCTGGACGCTATCCGGTAGTTGTTGAAATGGGCATTCTCGAGACTGTGCTAACGGACACGATCGTCGACGGAGGATCCGATGTCAATGTACTACGAGAGGATACTTGGAAAAAGTTGGGACAGCCGACATTATGGCCACCTACCTTCCAGCTGTTAACAGCCGATCAACACGGAATCAAGCCATTGGGAATACTCAGCGCAACCAGTGACAATTGGAACACAACCATTCTCGTTGGACTTTGTTGTGATTCCTCTCAGGCGGAAGGGGTACGATGCTATTCTGGGTCGGGGGTGGCTGATACAAGCAAAAGCAAAGCACGATTGGAAGAAAAATACTTTATCATTCGAAAGCAAAGGCCGGAAGTATGTCATTGATCTGCACACTCAGATGGTCGGGGAAGAAGCCCAATCGTCAGATTCTGAGGGAGAAGAGGATGAAAAGGGGCAAACTATGGAACCGGATCAGGAGGGAGTTCTACGACTGGAAGGAGATGACGATTTGGATTCAGTAAATGGTCTTTACCATTGGCAGATAGAGGATTATGAATTGTTTCCAACCTACAACGTACTGGCAATAGAAGAACACAATACCGATGAATTTCCAAAGGAGTTCACTGAAATAAAGGAAGGGGATGCATCACTTGATGTGACCCCGACACATCAGTTCACTAAAGGAGAACCCATCAAATACAATGAAGTCGTGTTGCAGACCATGAGTTTGGGAGATGAAGCAGAACCACAGAACATACTGGTAGGAGACAATTGGGACCCAGTACTAAAGACAGCAGCATTCAAGATATTTTTAGAATATAAGGATGTCTTGGCATGGATGTACAAGGACCTGAAGGGCGTACCACCTGAATTGTGTGTGTACCGCATTCAATTGATCGAAGGAGCAATACCTGTACGGAAGAGGTCCTACAGAATGAACAAAAATTATGCGGCTCGGGTTACGAAGGAAATCAATCGGATGCTAGAAGCCGAAATTATTTTCAAGGTGCAGACCAGTGAATGGGTATCTCCGATCGTGATCTCCCTGAAGAAGGACTCCATTCAGATCCGAATATGTGTTGAATTCCGATGCCTGAATGCAGTCACCATCAAGGATCCGTTCCCGATCCCATTCACGGACAGCATCCTGGAGGAGGTAGCGGGACACGAGATCTACTCATTTATGGATGGTTTTTCCGACTACAATCAGATCTTAATCGCAGAGGATAAACTGAAGACAACATTTGTCGTACAAGATGGGGTCTATGCCTATAATCGGATGCCGTTCGGTCTGTGCAATGCGCCTGCGACATTTCAGCGGATCATACTACACATTTTTGACAAAATGTCTGTCGGAAACTTCAAGGCATTTTTGGATGATTGGTCCGTGTTCAGCACGGAGGACAAACATCTGGCAGCCTTAGGCGAGTGTATGGAAAGGTGCCGCCGTGCGCGTTTAGCCCTGAACTCGAAGAAGTGCAGATTTATGGTTCCACACGAAAGGTTGCTCGGACACATAGTCTGTAAGGAGGGACTGAAGACAGATCCGGACAAAGTGCGGGTCATAATGGAGATGCAGCCGTCCACCAATGTGATAGAGGTAAAATCTTTCCTTGGGCATATAGGGTATTACAGGCGTTTCATAAAATTTTTTGCTAGGATAGCATATCCGTTGGATAGGTTAACTTGCAAGACAGAATCGTTCCGATGGGACAAGGAGCAGGATGAAGCATTTGAAGGACTCAAGGTACGACTGGCTACAACACCTATTTTGGCATACCCGGATTGGAAGAAGGAGTTTCATGTGCATGTGGATGCATCGAACTATGCGATCGGAGCAACTCTAGCGCAGACGAGAAGCCATGGGTTGGATCATCCGATCTATTTTGCCAGCCGGTTGCTATAAAAAACTGAACAAAATTATAGTACCACCGAACGGGAGGCATTGGGGATGGTCTATGCTGTACAAAAATTCCGACATTACTTGCTGGCTACTCCGTTTGTGTTCTATGTCGATCATTAGGCCTTGTTGTATATGATCAATAAACCAGTCATTCAAGGAAGGATCAGCTGATGGTTACTCCTCTTACAGGAGTTTACCTTCAAGATCATCGTACGACCAGGAAAGAAGCATGTAAGCGCCGATCATTTGTCACGTATCAAAACAGGAGAACCGGCAAACGGTGTGAATGATGACTTTCTTGATGCACAGTTGTTCCAGATTGCCGCACTACCGAAGTGGTATACAAGCATCGGCGAATACTTGTCCACAGGACAGTTTCCAGATACCATGCCATCGAATGAAAGACGAAATTTGGTGATACGGAGCGGAACATTTTAGTTGATTAATGGACTGTTGTATAAAATGGGACCCGATCAGATCCTCAGGCGTTGTGTCTTGGAGGAAGAAATTCCACGGGTACTGAAGGAAGCACATGAAGGACCGGCAGGAGGACATATGGGCCCGGACACAAATGCACGAAAGATACTTCTAGCAGGATTATGGTGGCCAACGATATACAATGACGCTAGGGAATGGGTTTTTGCATGCGATACATGTCAGCGCGCGGGAAAACCCTTGAAGAGAGACTTCATGCCTCTGAATCCCTCTCATGCTCAGGAACTTTTTGAACGATGGGGTTTGGATTTCATAGGACCCCTGAAGATGAGCAGAACTAGAAGGTGCCGTTACATTGTGGTCGCCACGGAGTACTTGACTAAATGGGTGGAGGCGCGTGCACTACCAGACAACTCAGCGGTAAGTACAACACAGTTTATTTATGAGAAAATTATTACCAGGTATGACATTCCATTGCAATTAACAAGCGATAGAGGAGGACATTTTGTAAATCATGTGATCCGATTGCTTACCACGGAGTTCAAAATTTATCATTCGCTATCAAGTCCGTACTACCCAAGGGCAAACGGACAGGTCGAAGGTACCAACAAAATCTTGGTATCAATTATATACAAATCCTGCGCAGTCGAAGGGGAGGATTGGGAAGAGAAATTACCTTCTGCTCTGTGGGCTTACCGCACGGCGTATAAAGTTACAACAGGACACACGCCGTTTCAACTGATGTTTGGACAGGAGGCCGTAGTACCAGCGGAATTTATGATACCAAGCTTGCGAATAGCACTAGAAAACAAGTTGGGCGACATGGAAAGCTTAAGGGAGCGGCTGTATAAACTAAACAAGTTAGAGGAGAAGCGATTATTAGCACAGTGGGCAACTGAAGTAACGCAGAATAGGCGGAAGGCATGGCACGATAAGCACCTGAAGTTAAACAGGTTTTAGCCCGGACAGTGGGTATTGAAGTACGACGGTCGGAATGAGATCAAACCGGGCAAGTTCAAGGTTAAGTGGGTCGGGCCATATCAGATTCGGGAAGTAGGGGACAATGGAGCAATCAAATTATGGACTTTGGATGGACACGAAGTGCCCCAGGCGGTGAATGGGTCGAAGTTGAAGATATATCACGGCCGGAAGACTTTTGCGTCACAGAATGGCCTTCGGGAGACCCCTTTGTCATTGCAGACTGACGTTGACGCCGGTCAAAAGGAAAACTGATTGTTATTTTTCATTTAAAAAAAAAAAAAAAAAACAGAGTACTGTACGGTACCGTACGGTTTAGTATCGTACGGATCTGATAGCAAAGAAGGAACACCATACGGCGTATGGATTTCACAGCAAAGATGGAATACCGTACGGCTTCCACAACCACCGTACGGATCTCTCAGAGGATGGAAAATGCCGTACGGTTTTTAAAGAAAAGAGTGCCGTACGGTTTTTAGGGGAAAGTGCCGTACGACTTCATAAGGCAAGGAGAGTACCGTACGGTATTTAGTATTTGAAGGAAGGAGCACCATCGTACGGATTTCACAGTAAAGAAGGAATATCGTACGGTTTTTAATGTCTGAAGGAGGGTGTACGGTTTCCAGTTCACATCTGAAGAATGGTGTGCGGTTTTCCAGACAAATTAATGTGTAGTATGGTTTTCAAATGTGAAGTACCGGTTTGAAGACAAGGTACGGTTTCCATAATGAAGGGTTGGTGTACGGTTTTTTTAAAGGAATTGCATATTATAACACCCAGACCACTGTACGGATTTTCATAACCTGAAATTATTTTCTGAGCTTTCAATAGAGTACGGATTTGTGTTATGGCATCCAGGTTTTATAATATATAGGCCTTATGTGGGTACCAAAGACAGAGTTGCAGGTAAAAATTGATGAGCCTTCTTCAACGTTGAGCTTGTACTGATCCTGCATCGCAACAGAGGAGGACCATAGCATTGACTGATCATCTTGAGTTGAAATCTCCACAAGGTTTTCTTGCTCTTTCCATGACGGCAGGTATTTACAATTGAATGTACAATTTGTAAGGGGTAACGTACGGATTCCAAATTGTTTTCATTGCATGGCCGTACGGTAACTACACCATTCTTATAACCCACCGTACGGATTTTTTTGGGGCAACCACTCTATAGACTTGTGCTTTGGTTGCTGTACGGATTTCTCAATTTCACCACCGTACGGATTTGGAAGACCGTTAGGAAAAGACAAATATAATTAATGGAGTCTGCAGGTAAACGGCAGTGGAAAAAACAATTAGCACAGTCCAAAGTTGTGGAAGGCAGGAGCATGGCAGGTACAGGTAACTTGAATGAAGGCTCAAGCAGCAGCAAGGAGAAGCATAAGACTACAACACCTGCAGCAGCTGAAGTCACACCACAGACTATACAATTTGAGGGATTAAATGGAACAGATTGCCGGAAATGGTGGCAAGAAACCTCTGATGACCATCCAGTTAAAGCAAGCATCAGAAGAGCGCAGGTTGAATGGGCCATTCAGATGCCTGTTTTTTGCATTCAAGATTATAAAGGGCATTTGCATACCATGATTGAGACATATGGCAGAGCTTCTCGGAGGAGCACATTTCAGTATCTAGGACGGAACTTAGTGGTATCATTCAAAGCAGCATATTTCACATGGATTTTTGGCATTCCAGGGCAGCAGGGCAGAAAGATTCAGTTGAAGAAAACTCCAAAGGATGGGAAGCTATTTTTAATTAGATTAGTATGTGGAGCTTTGACTGAGGCAGAACAGGCGGCATTAGCTGAGACATCAAAGGGAAGGGGTTTAAAGAAAATCGACATTCAGGAGGGGCCATGGTGGTGTCTGATGGACTTGGTCAAAAGCAGGCTCACAGGATCCTCTAGGGCATCGGATATCACATTTCCACAGGTATCCATGATGAACAGCATAATGACTGGGAAAGTGTACGATTGGGCGTCTGTCTTGGCTGAACGGATGCATGAATTCATGACTCTCCAGCACAAGACCTTCTATATGCCCCATTACGCCATTGGTCTATTCCTTGATGTCGTAACACGGATGATTCCAACGGAGGAGTTAGAGGCAAAGCCTGGACCACTGGCTCCAGGAGAACCTCCTATCATGCAATGGAAGCACTTGGACATAATCTCTGGGCAGAAGGGTTCAGTAGGTCAAAAGAGGCCCCGGATGGACATGGCAGATGATGTTGACAGTGGCCGATAGGAGACATCTTCTGAGTAGGACAATGTGGAGGAAGAAGAAGGGGAGGGCGAGGATGATGAAGAGGTTCAGATTGTCACGGCTACCCCCTTGCTATTTCCGCGTACTACAGTTTCTATGACTTCTGAGTTGTTACCCCGAGGTCTACACATGGCTCACATTCCAGGGTTTGGACAGACTCGGCGACCGATATTGATGATTGGAGGATCCCACCAGGTAGTCATACTGGCCGCACCATGGCAACACTGGGTACGGCCTTCTCCTGTCCGGCCGGGAGCAGGATTTGCGGTCGGCTTTGCCCACCTGATAGCACCCGTCAATCGAGAGACTTCTTCAACCCCTGAAGCACTTCCGGTAGCAGCACCCATGGCGCCTGCCATAAGTCAACCAGCAGCAGTTGTTACCGTAGCACAGTCAGCAGAAGCTCAGGGACTTCCAGTAGAGAACGTACCAAACGGAGGAGTGCAGGAGTGTACGAACCCAGCGCAGCCCGAACAACCAGAGGTCATGGATAGAGCCATTGTTTTTCTGAGGCAGCAGTTCCGACTTGTCCCTGACAGGCGTGGCCTGTCCATTCAGTCCCCCAGCTATTCCAGAGTAGCACCTGTACCAGAGCCTCAGTCTTAGGAGGGAATGCCACATGCCGTGATTGCGCCGACAGCAGAGGAGGCAGCATCGGATGTGGGCATGGCTCCCGCTGATGAGGAGGACAATAGTGATGCAGAATGGTCATTCGATGACTTCGCCAAGGAGGATTACGGGTCGGATGAGGACAGGTGCAGGGACTACCTCAGGACTATGAAGTCTGCATTGAAGAAGGGGCATGATGTGGCGATTCAGGCTCTCACTCAACAAAGGGAGTGGCATTTGATCTGAGCGTATATTCGTGGGATTTGTCCTAAGCGATTTCAAACTTGTTTTGTAGATAGAGGTTGGCCGACAGTTGAGACACCAGAGATGTTGGCAAATTGGGCCACTGAGCCCGAATTGGGACCGAGTGACACTCCGATGATGAAGTTGGCACATGAAATCGTGGGACTGTACAAAGAGGTTTACTATGCGCGATAGCGCGCGGAGGCGGATAGGGCAGTAGATAGTGTTGCAGCCCAGAGATCTCTAGCGGTTGAAAAAGAGACAAGAGAAAAGTTAGCCACTGATTTGGCCGACAAGCAGGCAGCTTGGGCAGCAGAGCGGGCATCACTATTAAAGGATATGGCAGCAGTGGTACAGGAGAAGGACGCGGCTATCCGGGATAAAGATGCGGCAGAGCATGAGTTGCAGTTGGCCAAGAGGCAGGCTATGGATGCCGCGCTTCTCCTGAAGGAGGCCGTAGAGGTTAATTCACAGATTCAGACAGATTTGCGCATCCGAACTGACCAGGTGTATGAGTTACGTCGTCAACAACACTCTTCTGGGACACCTCCTTCTCTCTAGTATTTCTTTTTCTTGGTTGTGGGTTGTCTCCTAATTTTGCTAGTCGTCAGGAGACGACTTTTCTTTTTGGGGGGGATGATGTCGTCGGTAGAAATTGTGTATCGGCTGACGGGTACCTTCGGAAAAGAAATTGTGTATCAGCCGACAGGACCCTTCGGAAAAGTTTATGTATCTGGCCGACGGACTCCTTCGGGAAAGTTCTTCGGAAAGTATTTATAACCCCTTCGGAAAGCATTGTAATCATATATCTTACCATGAAAGCATAATATACTGTTTGGCATATGCGAATAATAATAAGAATTCTGCTGGTTACTGTTCATGTTTGTATTCTTGGTCTGTGTGCGTTTCTTAAATTAACTTATGCAGTAAACATGATGAAGGTTCATATCCATATAATTCCTTGAAGGGTGTCATGCCTATCGACATGTGATAGGTCGTATTGTAACAATGCTCATCCAAATGTAGCCAATGAACCCATGCCTTTTGCTGTGCTGAAACATAGTTCCTGAGATAACCCTCCAACCATTTGTTTACAATCTCTGTTTGTCCATTTGACTGTGGATAGTAGCTTGTACTTGGTGACAACTCTGTCCTTGCCAGCCTAAATAACTCCATCCAAAAATTTATAAGGAAATGACTATCTCTATCACTTACTATGTTTCATGGGAAACCATGTAAGTAAAAAACCTCATGGAAGAATAAATGTGCCACTTGAGATGCCTGGTATCTAGTAGGAATGACAAAGAAATGGGCATACTTGGTCAAATGGTCAACCACGACAAAAATGCAATCCTTGCTTTGCACTTTGGGTAGTCCAGTGATGAAATCCATAGAGATACTTTTCCACTTCTGGTCAAGGATTGGCAATGGCTGCAAAAGCCTTACTGGTAAAGTGTGCTTGGATTTGTTTTGTTGGCAAGTAGAACATTCCTGTATATATTGCAAGATATTATTCTTGAGGCCCTTCCATGCAAACCGTTCTCGAATCTGCTTGTAGGTTTTTTAGGAATCCAAGGTGTCCGACCAATGGTGAATCGTGCATCTCCTTCAGAATTCTCTCCTTCATTTTGGACTCGGGGGCCAGATAGATCCTGCCCTTGTAGTAGATGATATCGTCTACCACCTTACACCTATCATCTTGTACTTGACCATCTACCAACTGCCAGGCAAATATGTTCTTGGAGTATTCAACCAATAAGTGTTCCTTCTAGTTTGCTGAAATTTGAGACAAAGAGCATATTGCAGGCCTTCTTGACAAAGCATTGACCACAACGTTATTTTTTCCCTTCACATACTCAATGTCAAAGTCAAATGCTTGGATTTTGCTCCCCACTTCTATTGTCGTTCATTTAAATCTCTTTGCTCTAAAAAATATCTCAAGTTGTGATTTGTGCGACGAAATTTTTTGCTTCGACGAGGTACTGTCGAGACTTTATGAGTGTGTGCATGATGACGAGCATCTCTTCATAGATGGATTACAATCACTTGCTCCTGATAAGTTCCAACTCTCAAATTCAATAGAGCAACGATCTTGCATCAACACTGCCCTAATACCTTCTCCTGATGCATCACATTCCAAGATGAAGGGTCAATTGAAATCAGGTAGTGCCAGCATCGAACATGAACTCATGATCCCTTTTTTGTTAGATCTATCAATGGTGCACTAAGTTGTGAGAACCCCTTCACAAACCTTCTGTAATAACTGCACAATCCAAGGAATCCATGTAGATCAGAGAGAGTCTTGGGTGGCGGCCAATCCAAGATGGCTCAAGTCTTTTCTTGGTGTACTTGAACCCCTCAAGCACTGATTATGTGCCCCAGATACAATATTTCTGTCATTCTAAATTCGCATTTGGATCTCTTGGCAAACAACGATTGTGACTCCATGATCCTGAGCACTTCATCCAAATGCCTCGAGTGTTCCTCCCATACTTATTGTAAAAAAGTATGTCATCAAAAAACACCACTAAGAACTTCCGTAGTTGTTTGTTGAAGATGTGGTTCATACATGACTGGAAAGTAGTTGGAGCATTGGTCAGACCAAATGGCATGACCAAGAACTCATAATAGTCGTAATGACAACGGAAAGTAGTCTTCTCCACATCTTTCGTTTAATTTCATCATTGCAATTTCCTTGCCTCCTAGAATATCTCTTCCGCAAATCCACATGATTCGTGAAGGATAATTTTGCTCCAAATCCGGCATCAAACCAGTCTTTTTGGAACTGATCTTGCATCTCGAGGAAGGCAGGCTTCTGTTTCCCGCGTTGTTCTAACCATTGGGGAAATGTAGACATCATTGGTCGTGTGTGAGAGCGCTCTTTGTGAAGTCTCTCATTGACAGAATTATCACTGTGCCCATTGCATCCTCCATTTTTCCTTCCTTCTGCCAAAAGTCGAAGGCTTTCGCTAACATCTCACCGGGTTGTCGTTGTCCATTCAACAAAGTTTCACTCAATTGTTGTTGTCCTCTTGTTAGCTCCCTTATAAGTTGCATCATCTCAGTGCTTGATTCACCCATCCTTCCTATTGATCGAGATCTTGGCGACATCCAATGTCACCAATAGGATGGCAAGATCACTAGCTCTGATACCACTGTAATGTTCCCCCCAGGTGGGAGGTTGGTGTACCAAAGTGTTGGCGTGTTGGCGTATGGTGGATGGAGGGAGGAGTACAGAGAGAGGTAGTACAGTGGATGGAGGGAGGAGTACAAAGGGAGGTAGTGTGACAGATGGAGGGAGGAGTACCGAGGGAGGTAGTACAACCAATGGAGGGAAGAGTACGGAGGGAGGTAGTACGACAGATCAAGGGAGGAGTATGGAGGGAGGTAGTGTGACAGATGAAGAGAGGAGTAAGAAGGGAGGTAGCATGATGGATGGAGAGAGTAGAGAGGGAGGTAGTACAGAGGATAAAGGGAGGAGTACAGAGGGAAGTAGTACGGTGCACAAAATGGAGGTTGTTGCACGGAGATTGGAAAGAGAGTACAAACTTATATGCAAATAATATTAGAACACCAAATCCATAAAATAAATGCCAAACATGAATATATATTGAATATAGATAACCTCCAATTCATATTTACATAGAAAGATATATAAAGGACATTCGCATCAAATTAGTAACTAAAGGCTGGGAGGAGTTGGTTAGACCCGCAGTCACAAGGTTTGCAACGATTTTCTTAACGTTGCAAAGTCTTATTGGTTCTTTGAATCTTTTGAAGCAAATTTTTGCAAGTCAACCATGGCTAGACTCAAGTTATTCAAAGAAGCATGATGGAAAGAGTATTGCATGCATTGTCTTTGACAACCACTTTTTTTGATGAAGCCACATCAATTGTAGAGGTAACTTGGAAACTTTAAAAGTTAAAAATTTAATTTTTTTGTATTCAATAATCAAGTCTTTCATTATTAATTTATAACCCTAGTCTTTGATTAATGATAATTGTTTCCTATGCTTCAGTTGTAGATGGAAAAGCCCTTGGTTAAAGTTCTTCGCTTGGTAGATGGGGAACAAACACCAATGGGGTATCTTTATGAGGCCATAGACAGGGCCAAAGAGGTGGTAAGAAATCACTAAAGGGGGGAGAACATAAAACTTGACCCCATATGGGCAATTATTGATAGGAGGTGAAACAATCAGCTCCACCAACACATTCATGTGGCAGGGTATTTCCTCAACCATTGTTTTTGCTTCTCTCCATCGTATGGGGATCCCAATGGAGAGGTCATGGAGGGCTTCATTGAATGCATGCAGAGGATGGTACTCGACACTGAGGTGAGAGACCTTCATTCTGGCCGAGATGGAAGTGTATCAAAATGTAATAGGCAAGCTATTCTACATAGACTTAGCAAGGAGAGAAGAAACACTCAAACCCTAGGTACAATATTTGGAGTCTTTCACATGCATGTTAAGTAGATAAAAACTAAGTTCTAAAACCATGTTCTCGCCTTGCTTTCCAATTCTTTTATATTTATCTTGTAGATAATTGGTAGCAAATTGAGGTGGAAATGTTTGAAACCTGCCAAAACTTGCCCTTCGCATCTTATGTCAGCCATGTAACTCATCCATTTGCACATGTAATTGGAGCTTATTCGGAACCATTCACACAAAGAAGACGAACAAGATGGCACATAATTGCCTCAATGACCTTGTCTATGTGCAATATAACTTTAAATTGTGCATAAGAAAGGTAGACTCCACACTAGTTGGTCCACTTGATCTGGATGACATAGATCCTTATGGTGATTGGACAGCGTAGGATCAACCTCCATTGTTCACAGAGGATGCAATCTATGATTTGGAGAGCTAGGCTATGGAGGGTGGTGGTTTTGCCTCGGGATTGGAGGAGGGTAGTGAGAGTGAGGACCGAGGACACTGAGAGTGAGGATACAGATGACGAGGAGTCATTGCCAGCACCAACACCATCTACATCCAGGGTGGATATCGAGTCATAACCAGCTAGGGACCCCCTTCCACTCCAAATTTTTTTACTAGAGCTATCGGGATGGGGAAAAGGAAGATGTAGACTAGTTTCATATTGTATTAGACATTTGTATTTGCCTATCTTTTTACAGAGACTATTTGCTATTTTTAGTTTGCTTCAGAGTTCAGAGTCTCTAACTATGGCTGCAAGCCATTGGCATTCCACACGAGGATGAGATTTTGTTGCATATTGCATTTATATATATCTAGATCAGCTTGTTTGGTTTTTTTTCTCATTTTTTGACTCATTAGATGCATCTCCTTATTGAATTTTGCGAAAAAAAAAGCATTTCTAATTAACTATAAGTCATTTTAAAAATTCCTGATATTTTCCCTAGAAGTTACCGATTTGTTTCTGAGATCTTTTTTTTTTTTGCCTCGTCGATAAGTGGCAGAGAATGAGATTTTGAACAGTGGTTAATACGATTTAATATCGTCAATATTTAATGATCAGATTTTGGCTTCTACACTGATTAAATTATTGTCATCCAATAAGATCTAATACTATTATTTTGGTCCTGAATGTTTTGGTGTCATTACTATGATTCTGGGGTGAATGTCGTGATTTGAAAAGAATCAGTGTCACAGTTAATGATGGGAAAATCTGGGGTTTCACCTTTAAAAATTTCTGCTGTAACACTTTTGTGATCCAAAAAGTTCTGATACCATAGATGTGAACCAAACAACTCTGACACTACAATTCTGAAGTGGAAAACTGTGATACAACTCTTGTAATTTGAAATTTTTTAGATCATTTTTATAGGAAATCTATAAAAAAATATTTGATCTGAAAATTGCTCTCATATTGCATTTGTGATTTGAATGATTATGAGATAACTTTTTTTATATTAATCATTTAGATATCACTGTTGCGATATGAAAAACCCTATTACCATTTTTACAATCTGAGTAAATTCTTAGTTGTTGTCCCCAGTTGCATTCTACATGGAAATCATCAGATGCTTCAATTATATTTTTTCCTTGTAGTCAGGAAGGAATTCTGATCTTTGGCTGATCACTCCTGGTTCACTTTATATATTCAGATATTCAATGAACGAAGCTCTACATCTGTTTTCCGACCTGCCATGCATCATTTTATGTTAATTTGAGCAAGTATTAGTCTTATCAAAGAAAGGATTAAACAAAAAGTTCAGATGCCTGTAACAGCACAATTTAGACAAGCATACGTGGCTGCACTTCTCTATGAACTTTGTTTTCCCAGACTGCCCGCTAAATTCAAGATCAGTATTGATGATGCGCTCAGGGGAGTCGTTCCTTCCACAAACTATTCACTTGAAACCATTCGAAAGTCTCCAACACGTTCTGTTTTCTAAGGCTTAAATTGTTCTTTTTTTGATTGTAACTCTGTTAATTTTTCCTAGTAAAGATACTTTGTAATGCTCTATAAATCCTTTACTTTTTGAGATACAAAAATTATAACACAAGATGAATTACTGTTTCCAGCTTTAGATTATATTTCAAGTTATGGCTATCTTTGGAGAATATTTGTGCTCTTTATTAATAGCTAGGAGTGGCAGATAAAGTATGATTATGCTTCTTACATGCATTTGGAATGTGTGGATGTTGATAGACTTCTCATTTTCTTTCATGGACTTGATGTACTGAATTGCAGGATATCCTGGAATCAAATTCTGCGTCAATCTTACTGCATCAGAAATCCTTAATCTAGCAGATCGTATCATGGCCAAATCAAAACAAATCTATGATTCTGTAGCTTCTGTACCACCTAACAAGGTATTTCAGTTAACTTATTAGTAAATGTATATTTTAATGCTCAATGCCTGTTTTGTGGACTGATAATTTATTTTGAAAAGCTTATGTATTGTCTCAATGCTATCTGTTTTTCTTTTCCCTACGGTAAGCTTTAAATTCAATTTGCCGTTTTGAGGTAATATATTTGGCTCTCTATTGTGCATATAGTCACCTGTTTTTTAATGAATCCATCATTTCCTCATTACTGTATTGCCCTTTTTTGCTTTGTTGTTTATCCCAGTGTCAAAAGTGTAGAGGACTGAAAAAACTCTAAAGTATGCTTTGCATCAATATGCAATATGAAATGCAGTTAGGTATATCATAGTTAAAATACTTGGACTCAGAAACTTCTCACCAAGGTCATGATTTCTTTTTTGGCAAAAAGTGGGAGAAAACTGGATAACTTAAAAAATTTCTTAAATTTAATTAGAAATGCTTTTTTTAATTGCAAAATTAAATGAGGAGATTCATCCAGTGAGTAAACAAAAGAACCAAGCTGAGTTTAGATATATTTAAATGTGAATTTGTTAATGCTTTGTAGCTTTGGTCTGACAAACTTAAGTGAAGATATATAACATAGGTAATTTATTTTATATTAATACATTATGATATTATAAATAGATATGTTGTGATATTGCTATCAGGAAACTCCGTAGTTAAGCGCGCTCAGGCTGGAGTAGTACTGGGATGGGTGACCTCCCGGAAAGTCCCGGTGCTTCACCCTTGTGAGCATCACCTAGATCCAATGAATGCCAAGTGTTCCATTTATTCTCATGAGAGATGGATTCATGTTGAATCACTACTCAAGAAACATGGGTCAATGAGTTTGACTCAAAATCACATAGTTAAATCCTGATAGCAATATCACAATTTGACTTACCGTGGAAATTATCTCCTACTTATCAATTGATGAGCTTAAAGGGGCTTTCTAATGAATGGTTCATAAGGCACAACACTTGGTAAAGGTTTTGCAAATGGGGTTGCAAGCTTTGGGTTTAACCATGGAGGAAACTCTGTAGTTAAGTGCGCTCAAGCTGGAGTAGTACTGGGATGGGTGACCTCTTGGGAAGTCCCGGTGCTTCACCCTTGTGAGCATCACCTAGATCCAATGAGTGCCAAGTGTTCCATTTATTCTCATGAGAGATGGATTCATGTTGAATCACTACTCATGAAACATGGGTCAACGAGTTTGACTCAAAATCACATAGTTAAATCCTGATAGCAATATCACAATTTGACTTACTGTGGAAATTATCTCCTACTTATCAATTGATGAGCTTAAAGGGGCTTTCTAATGAATGGTTCATAAGGCACAACACTTGGTGAAGGTTTTGCAAATGGGGTTGCAAGCTTTGGGTTTAACCATGGAGGAAACTCCGTAGTTAAGCACGCTCAGGCTGGAGTAGTATTGGGATGGGTGACCTCCCGGGAAGTCCCGGTGCTTCACCCCTGTGAGCATCACCTAGATCCAATGAGTGCCAAGTGTTCCATTTATTCTCATGAGAGATGGATTCATGTTGAATCACTACTCATGAAACATGGGTCAATGAGTTTGACTCAAAATCACACAGTTAAATCCTGATAGCAATATCACAATTTGACTTACTGTGGAAATTATCTCCTACATATCAAATAGATATATGTTTATTGCGTTAAGATGATAAATGTAATTATCATTGATTAATTGATGATGTTATAAATCAATTAATTAATAATAAATTTGAAATGCAATAATAGGCCTTTGGAGGGAGTGTATTTTTGAAATTTTCTTGCCAAGTGTTTATTATTGAAGACTTCTTCCAGCTTTCTGGAGTCTTGTTAGGAGGTTCTATGAGTTTAGTTGAGTTGTCATCTTGAATACATGGCAGAGATAGTGTTCGAGAGACATTGGGCACCTTTTTGGAGTCTTAAGTCCTATTTTTGACCGACTCTTTCCAAATCGGAGTTCACATCTTCTATTTTGTAGGATTTGGTTGGATATCAGATGGTGTTATATACTTCTCATTTTAGTGAGAAGGGGGTTCAGTTTTTTGGGAGGGCAGAAGCTTTGTTATTTGGGACATTGTGACATTTTTCATTACTGTACCAGATTTGGAGCATGTATTTTTAGAGCCAGTTAAGAGTTTATACAACTTATTTTGGATCTATTTCTGAGTCATATCTATATGTATTAACAGTGATTGATGCTATATTTCTGTGTTTCTTATAGGAAACCTTAACATTATGTCTCATTTTGCATCTCTTATGACAATATAAATTTTGCACAGGTCAGGGGTTGTATCAATAATTTGAAGATATTACTGTGAATTATTCCTTTAATACCTCTTTAGGTTTTAAGTTTAGCTTTGAAATACTTATGTGCACGTTATAAAGTCAGGAATCGTATCTGTATTTAGATTGTTACAAGCTATCATTTTGTGCTTAGGGAAATATTAGTTTCATTCAAACTCTATTGATGTATCACCTTTGTTTGTTATGCAATTTTTGATTCGTAGTCAATTTCTTCCCTTTCCTCATCAATTTCACAATTCTTAGATCTTTAGGTGTACGATTAAATAGGAACTGGCCTAGAAACCAGAGGTTCAATCAGGTTATAGGATATCCACAACCTATGATTGATCCAATGTCCTTTAGAAATTCTAAGTGTTTAGGTGCTTAGGGGAGGGTTCAAATTTCTGGAGTTAACAACAATCTCATAACTAGGTGGAGGTTACTCATTTTGATTTTTTGCAAAGATCTCTAGTACTGTTTTCATTAAGGCTGTGAAAGTTATGAATTACCAAGTGCCATTTATCCTTCATGGTGTCCTCATCATACTGTACTCAAGGAACCAAGATCCTCAAAATCTTGCTTAGGCGCGGAGTAGCTGCTAGCTTGAATCTTGTCAGGATGTCTGAACAAAAATGGTTGTTTTGAGGTGAACTCAATTAGAGCAAGGGCCTGCTGTATAAACATTAAAGGTGACTGGTCCACCTTACTCAAACATGTTAATTCCTTGTAACTTTGACAAGACAAGTGTTCTAATTTTCAGATCAGTCTGATCTGGATGCATGAGTTCCCTTAAGTATTGGTCACTAGAACATATTGTCCCCTCTAGACAGATCGGCATTTTCCTTATGGCTTTTATAAGCCTTCTTATTTACTAATGTGGTTAGTTAGTTACTAACCATTAGTAACTCTTGGAATGGGCACCGATCTTGAGGAAACAATTATGTTGTTAAATAGGCCAACCTAGAGGGACATGTCCATTCAATGAAAATGCCCCTTGAGTTAGGTATAAGGGAGGGCTAGATTGCAGATTAGAAGACACACCGAAATCAATAAGTCTGCTCTTCTAGCAATCTGCCCAAATAGGATCATCTATGGGAGTGTAAACAATTGACCAAGATCCATGAACTTAACATGGTATCAGAACTTAGTTCCTTCATGGGAAGCTTAACTGCTTGAAGGTAGATCCATTCAAATTCATTGGGTTTAATCTGAGGTTTCTGAAGATCGTTGTGACTACTTGTACTGTTTCTACTGTGGATGAGAAGCTATTGCTTGATGAAGAATTTGACAATTCAAGAGATTGTCATTGTGTGGGACTACAATGATATTCTGAGCTGTAGATTGATAATAATTATCTTTCAAAGTTGGGCGATCAACATTGTAGATTTCAGGCATTGCAAATCCCTAATAAAGATGCGTAAGTAATATTGTTTTCAGCATGCAAATACCCTATATCTGGATGTGATTTACTTAGCTTCTTGGACACTGCATTGTTGGAGGATTGGACAGCAATTAAACCGTGCTAACAGGTCTACGGTTTGGGGTTATAACTGGCCATTATGACCTGCAATGTGTTCCTTCAATACGAGAGCTAGTTGTCTGCCTGAAACATCATTATTAGTGTCATCCAGCTTTGTTATTTGAACCTGCAATTGCTTGGTATCAAGAAGCACCATCGCTATAGACCTGCATTTAAAGTGAATAGTTGTCTGTGCATTGGCGTGGGAAGTAAATGAGAGACTCCTGCTGGAAATCGTGCAACATTACTCAGATAATCAAGAACCTTTAGATCGCATTGAGGCGGACTTCATTTTGTTTGCTGATCTTTCTTGACATTCTAGGTTGAATTGAGTGCAAGTACATTCATAGCAGCGGTGTCGGGCATCCTGGTTCTAGCGTGAGCATTATCTAATACCGGCGTCAATATTATTGAGGCACGTGGGTGGAGTTCTTTGGAACTGTGGCTGCGTTTGGAATACAGATCCATCACCAGAAGCTATGTAATAATGGAATATGTTTGAGGAGTCAAGATTGAAAGCTGCAAATGTAAGAAAGGAATATAGGGTGATATACATAAAAAATAGTTATTAGTCGGAGATGGTTATGATTAGAAATGGTTATGTGCCTGCCAATCTACACAAATGATTCTTGAATTCACATCAGCGTGCATAGAAGGCCACCATTAGAGGATATGAATGGTTGTGCCTTTTGCAAGGAAGGAGCATTGGGATATGAAAACATGAAATATGTAGTGATTATCTGCCAAATTTAATCAACACTTCTATACTCTTGCTGTAACACATCAAATGAAAACAGAGATGACTCATATTAACTTGTCCTGTAACAATTTTATCAAGGGTGACGATTATATTAAGGAAAGTCACCTCCTTACAAATCTGCGATTACTTTAATGTGAGAGATCATCAATTTTGTTTAGAATATAGATTGGATAACACCAAACTTCCCGAATGTTGGATGGTCGAATTGACACATGGACAAGAAAGTGTCATGTATGAAGCGCTTGAATCCCATGTGGATACCACGACAAGGAATACAAAAATAGATCAAATTAGCGGGGCATAGCAATTTAGCAATGGCAATGTCGCATGGATCAAAGTCTGCAATGCTAGTTCTAAAGAATTGGATCGATTGTGCTTTATTCTTGGGATCCAGACTATGATATGAGGAGATAATATTAGACTGCGAACAAATCAAGGAAAAACTACTGCTAGTAGGCAACGTATGTGGCAAACATCTGACATGGCATTTCCGTCAAGGAAAATATTGAATGCTATATGTCGGGCTAAACTAGCAAAGAGGAGAACCACTTTTGATATGTGAAATGGTGAGACTTGTGGGAATGGTCTCATTTAATTGACACCCATAGCAAAACCAACAAAACATAACTAGATTAAGAGGATGATCGAAGATAAGTGGTAATGCGAATGATTAATTGATGTACCGGGTTGATTGATGAATTCCATTCTGTGATCAATAGTATATGGAATTGTTTGTCAGTTCTTGGCAATTGCTTACATGTTCTTTCAAAAGGGGAGATGACATCAAGTTAGAAAATTTTCTTGGCACTCGTCAAGACTCAGAATTAGAGAGTTTGATTTTTTTAATCATAAGATATGGAGACATTTGGAGAATTTACAACGAGTAAGCCGAATGTTGCTCTACTGAAAGGAAACTCCCATTAAGAATAAGTTTGATCCACTATAAAAGGGAACCTTGGAATAAGAACAAATGATTCTATCATTTTAGACAAACTCGATTATTTTGTTGGAGCGGGAGTTCATCAATGAAGATAACTCGTGGATAGAATCATTGATGAGATACACATGGATAAAGATTACATCATGAGACTACAGATCATTAAGATAAACACTTTACTCAAGGCATTTCTAATCTTCCCTCAAGTCCAAGAGGGAGTGTTAATGATTGTGGACTTAGAAAAGATGCATTCTATATGACCTTATGACTTCAGATTATTAGTATTGGTTCTCTTAGAAAGGAGGGAATAAAGTGACATCATACTGTGACACTAAGATCATGGATATTAGCATGGTATGCCTTCCTGACAAAAGGAGAAGCTGAATGATTTACAATGGTGAATTTTGACATAAAGGGAGTAGACCATGCTTTATTGATTCTCGAGTAATAAAGAATTTGTAGCAAAGAATCATAAGTATCATCTTATAAGAAGGTTATATGTCAGAGAGAGTACCTAGAAGATCGAGTTGACTCCCCAGGATCTAAGTCATACAAACTCAGACTGAGTGGACCATGTCAAGATGGTGTATACTCATAAAGTACAAAAGCTTTCATCAAGGTTATGATGGAAAGATAAGTATCTATTGTACTTGAGTTTTTCTTTTATCTTATTTCTATAATATCTTTCATGTGTATTTTTTATAAGAAGAGTGTATGTCTTGATTTTTTGAAGAATGTTCTTGTAGGAAAGAATTTTTGGATTCAGAGGGAGTTTGACATCTCATCAAGGCAACCTTGAATATGGAGCTCGGAAGATTTGATATCCAATAGGAGTCTGGAAAATCTAAAGTGAGCAACCATCTGATGGGCCTACCTTTATAAACATCATGGTGTGGAAGCATTTCTCAACAAACAGTCTTGCAACATCAGTTTGTAGTAATAAAAAACAAAATTCTAGCATGAATTTGCAGTGATAGCAAATGATCGTATGGTGTTTTAAATCAGTAGAGGACTACTGGCAAATCTTGAATAGATTCTAGATTGTGTTTTGAAAGAGACATTTCGATGTCTATGAATCACAACTTGGATAAAGAGAGAATTTAATTATTCTCTAGACTTTATCCTTAAGTACTGGAAATTAGAAAGCAGGTATTCTTATCAAACCTCTCTAAGAGTGATCATTTTTGGAAAGGTCCAGGTATGATTGAATTGTTTTGTATTCTTATGATAATTTATATTATTGTCAGGATATTGACTGTTATGGGGCTTCACCATTTGTGTTTGTTATTTAAGAGGTGATGATCTCTGAAATAATGAACACTTGTATAAAGATATTATAAGAGGTGACGATCTTTGAGATAATGTTCTAACTAGTAGAGAACTATTGGCAGATTTGGATGAATTTAAGATCATGTTGTGATGGAGGCATTTCTATGTCTATGAATCACAACTTGGATAAAGGAAGAATTTAATTATTCTCCGGATTTTATCCAGTGTACTGGCAGATCTTAATTCGGGATCATGTCGTGTGCCTATGAGTCACAACTTGGATAAAGGAAGAATTTAATTATTCTCTAGATTTTATCCTGTGTAAGGCATTCTAGTAATGGATTGCTGGTAGAATCTAGATCTTGGACGAAATCAAGATCATGTTGTGACAGTGACATTTTTTAAAACTCCAGACATCACAACTTGGGTAAAGGGAGAATTTAATTATTCTCTAGTCTTCATCCTGAGTATTGCATTCTATGCAATACTGTTATCACAAGTTCAGGTAATACTTCATATCACAAGACTTGTCAAACACTCTGTGTTACAAGCCTAGGTGATTTGATAGTTTGTATTACAAACAATATTTAGTGATTTGATCACAAGCTCCGGTGATAACTTATATTACAAGATTTGTAATATGATGTGTTTTTAGGTATCATTTGTCTAATGATACATCATGCTTGAAATTCAGAAATGTATAGAGTGTATATCTATGCTTAGTCATCTTTATTGATGTTGCTAGATATGTTTCCATCACTTATCTTATCAAGTTAAGAGGGAGTGTTAATTCCTTGTAACTTTGACAAGACAAGTGTTCTGATTTTCAGATTACTCTGATCTGGATGCATGAGTTCCCTTAAGTATTGGTCACTAGAACATATTGTCCCCTCTAGATAGATCGGCATTTTCCTTATGGCTTTTATAAGCCTTCTTATTTACTAATGTGGTTAGTTAGTTACTAACCATTAGTAACTCTTGGAATGGGCAGCAATCTTGAGGAAACAATTATGTTGTTAAATAGGCCAACCTAGAGAGGGACATGTCCATTCAATGAACATGCCCCTTGATTTAGGTATAAGGGAGGGCTAGATTGCAGATTAGAAGACACACTGAAATCAATAAGTCTGCTCTTCTAGCAATCTGCCCAAATAGGATCATCTATAGGAGTGTAAACAATTGACCAAGATCCATGAACTTAACAAAACACACTTCCAATATATTCAATGGGATTTCAGCATCATCCTTCAGCGCCCTAAGAATTTCAGGTAGTACCTTCACCCACCATTGGTTATTGTTGGGTGCCATGATGTGATCCACAATCAGAACTGCAGTGTAGCTAGCAAGATCACCAATTCTGATAGCACTGTAATATCCCCAAGTAGGGATATTTTAAAATAGCAATTTATTCCACTAATATGAGATCAATAGTGCTTGAAAAGCAGAAAATAGTATTAACAGTATCTCAGTCTGAACACATTTGCAAGGTCATTGTAATTAGTATATGGAATGAAGAAGAATAGTTGTAGCTCTTGACTTTTGTAGGATGAAATCAATGTTGCCAGACTTGATAGATTATAGTGCTGCTGTAATGTTTGATGACGCCGTGACTTAGGTCTTCAAATCTTCCTCATGCCAAAGATTATTGCCTTATAAATGTTCATTTGATTTATCCAATCTAAACTAAAGTATATATTCGCAACAATCAATTGCATAAACCTTATTCTTGAGCAATATAGATGGACCACTAGTATTTAATTAATCTGGCAATAATCTGCAAACTATAGTCAGTTTGGAAATAACATTTGCAATCCTGCTCTGTGATAATAGAGGCTCAGGAAAATAAAATATCAATCTCAGCAATATTATATCTTCAATGTTTGTGGATGTTTATCAATATCACCAACTATTAAAAGTGGGCCTGAGCTTGGAAACTAACTGATTCAAGTTTATATTGAACTCCTTCAGATTATTAATTTACAGATCTGCATATGACTCACACAGTGGCTTGTATGTGCTCACAATCAATAATGCACCCATACTGAAGAATAAAGTTGACTGCAAAGATTGAAATGGTATTATATTTTCCTAAATGGCTTAACACCAAACATATAAATGTAATTGCTCAAGATAGACACCTCTGTCATAATAGAGGCCCAGGAAAATAAAATATCGATCTCAGCAATATAGATGGACTGCTAGTATTTAATTAATCTGGCAATAATCTGGGAACTATAGTCAGTTCGGAAATAACAATTACAATCCTCTTCTGTGATATTAGAGGCTCAGGAAAATAAAGTGTCAATCTTGGCAATATTATATCTTCAATGTTTGTGGATGTTTATCAATATCACCAACTATTAAAAGTGGGTCTGAGCTTGGAAACTAAGTATTAACTGATTCAAATTTATATTGAACTCCTTGAGATTATTAATTTACAGATCTGCACAAGACTCACACAGTGGCTTGTATGTGCTCACAATCAGTAATGCACCCATACCGAACAATAAGGTTGACTGCAAAGATTGAAATAGTAATATATTTTCCTAAATGGCTTAACATCAAACATATAAATGTAATTGCTAAAGATAGACTCCTCTGTTATCTAAATGGATCGTGCCAACATTATTCACAGTCGCCCATATCATAAACGAGGAGGCAAATATTAATTAATGTTATTAGAAGTGAAGATACAATTGATGCAGATTATATCATTATCCCAGAACATAACACTTGAATTGCAGAACTGTGGGCTCGGAAGGATGGTATGATCTTTAAATAACCTCAAATTTGTCTCTGAAGGAGACTACAGAAATTTGAAGCATACACAGGCAGACTAGGGAGGATCTTGCACCTCTGAAACTGCATAACGAGAAGATCCAAGTCCAACTGGAATTGTAAATGCAAACAAGAAGATGAGTGATTGATTGGTGATTACAACTGCTCAAAGAGCTGAATAATTATGAGGTTCACACTTCCATTAACAAAGAAGTTGGCCCAAAATAAAGTTAATTGAGTCCCCCAAATAGGTCCACAAGTTAGAAATAGGTTGTCAAGTTACATATATGAAGCCAAAATATAAAACAGTTCTTTTAAAATAAATGGACATGACACAGTATACTCTGGTTTGCTGTTCTGATCATAGTTTTCATTTTAAGCTACTTCAAAACAATTCCCTTAATATAAAGGGACATGACATGGTGTACTCTGGTTTGCTGTTCGGATTATAGCTTTCATTTTAAGCTACTTTGCAGTTATTTTTTCTTTTGAGTACAGCATCTGTTTAATGCACTCGGAAAATTTAACAGTTATACTTGGTCATTTTAGTAGTATACGGAATACAATAATTTAGGGACATACTTTCTCTTCTTGAATCCTTTCTTTCATCATCAGTTCAATATCTGTAGTTTTTATTTTTTAATCGTAGTTTTCCCTGCTTGGGTACATAAGTTTGCAATTAGCTCTGATACATAGCTTAGAGGTCTGTTTGGCTTCTCAACATGGCAAAAAGTTATAACCTATTCATGAAAATGAGCAGAATGCTCATAGCTATTTTGTGTGTTTTTAACTGAGAATTCTTTGCAGGTTTCCTATTCCAATGTTATTGCACCGCTTGCTGAATTAGAAGCAGAGCAGTTGCATCTAGTGCAATCATGTGTGTTCCCAAGAATGGTCTCACCCTCAAAGGATGTTCAGGAAGCTAGTATTGAAGCAGAGAGAAGAATTGATGCACACAATGTGAATTGCAGGTCTTGATTGTCGATATGCTATTTTTGCCTTTGCTATAATGTAACCGTTTTAAGTTTTTCAAGATTTGGTTCTCCACTTGATATTGAGAATTTTCATTTGACATATTTATCAAACTTAAAAATGTTTATATATTTTTTAAAATAACGGAACAACTGTAAATGAATGACAACATTTCAGAAGATGTCTTAAAACAACAATGAAATTAATTTGGTAGCAAAAAGTATGTGAAATTAATTGCTCATGGAAGAGAATATTTTTGTATGCAACTACTGAATGGAGTTCAATGTTAAATATATACCTTGATACACTCTCAAGATTTGTTGGGGGTTAACTGTTAAACTATAGATACGGTGCTGAGATACTTCTTTTCTTCAAGTTAGAAATCAGCAACCCAAGGGAGAGAGAGCATTTGTCAATTTTGATGCCTCTCTTGGTTGTTTGGCTGGGTATAAGAATTGTTTCAAAAAGACATGAAACCAAAAGGGATGTCATGAGAGGATATGTCTCATGTCCGCTAATGACTTGATTGTTGATATAAACAATTATTAAAGTTATAAAAATGAGTTCAGTTAATACTTAACCAAACATGATTTATATCAAGTCGTCGATCTGTATAAACTTAAATGGATCATCTGCTTGATCGTATTATGACTTAATGTGAATGCATCTGATCATTATTTGATCGATATTATGCAAGAAATCATTACTCGATCACCAAGAGAATATAATCTGTAAATGCAGATTTCTGCATACTTAATTTGGTATGTATAGTTTTGATTGAATGCAAGCATAATTGCTTGTCTCCATGGTATATGGATGATAATTCTAATTGATCACAAGAATTATGCAAGTGTGTATGTATGCATGTATGTCAATTCACATAGTGAACTGATATACATACATACAATCACATATGCATACAGTCACCACAATCAGTTATCCTTGTATCTAACTGATGCTATAATATATAAACACTCCCTCTTAGCTAGGGAAGATAAACAAGTATAAATCAATTTAGATATTACCTAACTCATAATATCAAGGAATATAGAGAATATCAAGTGACATTCTTATAGCCTAGTTATGGTATGTGCAATAACATCATGTCTCATGATGTCTGCCATAACACATCATGGCATGTCCATAGGTATTACGTCACATAATATCCATCATGATTATCTCATAAAGAACATAATGATATACAATAGATATCACGTCTCATGATATCTATCAAAATGTCCAAGAGATGCTAACTATCATGACATCTATATGAATATCAAGTCACATGATATTCACCCTGATAATGAACATTGTAGAGTAGTTACCTTACATTGTTAGATATTCATGACGTGTATACAACTATCAAGTCACATGATATTCATCATTATACTGAACATTGTAGAGTCCTCACCTTACTATGTTAGATGCAAGTTTGTATTATTAGAAGATCGTCACCTTTTGTTAATGTACACAGGGGGCCTATAAAGTCATAAAGTCACACATATGACATTCATCATGAACCATATCAAAGGGTAGATCCGCCATAGATACTCCAAGAGTGTGGAATAAGTTATCTTATGGAAAAGAATGAATTAAGAGGGATTTTACCTTGAACTTTCCCTTTACAAATAAGAACTCATGCAGTCAACACTAACCTTTAGATCTCCTTGTCCAAGGTGATGGAACTCTAAATTTTGTAAAATTTAGATCCCAGGCACCATGGCAGAGGGAGAATCTTTAGATCTTACCTGCTACTTATATTCAAACAATATGTTTTAAAACAACTAAAGGTCATAACCAGCTGAATGTGTACAAGAGTTTGTGTGAATTCATGCACCCTTGGTAGCATTATTGGTTACCTATGAGTCAAATTTTCATATTGCTTATGAAGAGAGAAACCTCTGAACTCTTGTCCACTAAAAATGTTTTTGGAATAAGATGTTACTGTTTTGGCTATCATTTCACATAACAGGTCACTACTTATAGTAGAGCATATGCTTATTACGTGTTAAAGGAAGAAGCTTGTTTGAAAGTGCTATTCACAGATAATGAATGAAAGATCATTTCATACATATCAAATGTTGAACAGTTAGAAGAATGAAGAAAGAACCTGATGAATACGTGTAACAGATTGATATCATCACAACAAGTCTTTAACAGACAGCATTTCAACATCTGCTAACATTCACTGGACCACGTGGTCTATATCATTTGGTTTTTGATGTTTTGGAAAATTCCATCAATAAGGCTCAGGCTGGGTTCGCCACAACTAGCTACAACCATAGACATTTTTCTCTTCCTCAATGACTCTGTTAGCATCAGAGATAATGACCGTAGGATTCCTACGGAGTTACTTCCCATCACACAGAAATTTGCTTTGGAGACAGTATTCACAGTGTTACGTGCTGGTAAGAAGTTCAGTTGTGACAGCAGTGGTTATAATATTTCTGAAGGACAACATATGAAGTGTCTCAAGCAGGGCAGAGTTGATCAGTATAAAATAGATGAGCTTGGCTTTTGCATAGACATAGAAGAAATATTGATCAAAGAACTGATGAATGTTGGAATAAAGAAGAAAGACAAACTGGTAGCAGGCCCGAAATATCTCAAATCTGGCGTTTTGGAAAACATACATGAAAGGTAAAGCACCAAAGGCTGCTTCCAATCAAATAGGAAGCATAGTTTTTAAGGAGTTGCCCCTCAGATATCTTTGAAAGTGAAAATGAACTTTCTGGATACATGCACATGATAGACAAAGCGGTGTCTTTAAGAGATATGATGCTCTGCTTGGTATACGTCTAGAAGACTTCAATCCATATAGCCAACATTATTAGGAACCGACGAAGTTTGCATCACTTGATTTGGTCATTTCTCCACTCTAATGTCTAGGTTCACCGTTGCAGTATCATATACGATGCACATACTGGAGATTTACAAATAAAGATAAACGAATCACTATTAATAATAATAAGCGATTCTGTTGTGGTCTGCAGATGAGGATGAGAAAGTATGGTTATTATCAAATCTACCAAGACCAGACCTGATACAAGATTCGATGCCATATAAGAAGACTTCTATGGCAGAATTTGGAATTAATGCTCCAATAGAGGCAAACAATATGCTAAAATGCCATAAGGTATCAAGTATGAATGAAAAAGTAAATAGCAAGATATATATCGCAAATGTGATTCCTTGCACACATCAAGGGCTGGTGGCATATAAAATTCTTGATGAATATATTGGTCAATGACAACACCATACAGGTCTGAAAGTCGAAGATTTGATCACATATACTTGTTATTAGCAATATATTATTCACATAAAATATTGGGTGTAATTGAAGTAGCGACATAGATGTGGCGACATAGGTTAATAAAATTGAAATCGAAAATCTATCACATATACGTTGCAGGAATATATTATGACACAAGTTAATAAATTGAAGGCTTGAACTATTGACAAATTCACGTCAGCTATGGGTGCCATCCGGAGTAATTGATTAAGGATACGAATGAATGAATGCTTTTTAATGACGTCTGCGAGACTAGAGCAATCTAAGGGACCAGAGAACAACCATACTAGATAATTTCCAAATTCCTTTCCATTTCTAATCTTTTGGTATGTATCTTAACCAAAAAACCAGCAGTCTACTTTATCTTATCCCCTTCAAGTAAACTGTGCATGTTGTCTGCCCTCAAGATGACATCATAGAGAGATCGGAATGGAAGTCTTCTATGCTTACAAGTCAAAAAAAAAAAACAATTAGGATGTAATGTCCCCTTCTTTGCGCTAGACCTATTGGCACCTAGTTGGTCTATCTTTCCATCTGGATAGGCTAACGACATTTGTTTTAGGATGCCAGCCAGTCACAAAGGTCTTTTGGTTTCAGTTGAGGAGATATTTAAGTGGGAAATTCTAAGGTTAAAGTCACGTTGCTTTATTAAGTTGATTTATAAAGTACTTTATTATTTAAAGTCACTTTATGACAAAATGACTTAAGTGACTAGAAGACAAAATAGTCTTTTATCGCACATTGCTAAGTTGTGTGCATCTTCCCTCACTTCGAGCTTATATAAGAAAGTATTTGCATTAGGATTGAGACCATGGACATATGTTATTTTCTCAAATCCTAAGAGTTTCTTAAATGTGACTAGATAATTTTCCTAAGGACAAAACCCCTTCAGGAAAGTAGTGAGGCTGGACGCAAACCCAGTTTCTCACCCTTTGATATACAAAATTAAGTCGCAAGTAGCATGTTGGGAGCTATCAGTAGACTGGAATACTCAAAGAATTGGTTGCAAAATAGACGTTGAGTGGTAGACTGGGGCAATAGGGATGTGTAGATGCTCAAATAGGAAGACAAGCAAGTCGACATGACTGACATTTCCAACCCAAAACAGTAAAGGTAATTCTTGGTGTTAAGTATTTTGTATTAGTTCGGATTCAATCACCAACAGAGAATAGGTAGTAGAGTAGACACAAAAATGTTGGAAATAGCAGGCTGACCCTATGCATGAAGCCTATAGTAGGTACCGCACATAGTTACTATAGACCCGTTAGCTAGAGAACAATGGCACGGGTATCATAGCGGACACCATCTCCATTCAAGTAACTTACACTAAGGGTTTACGCATCAGCTGTGGGTTCAGGAGGTGGTGTGTATGAAGTTTCAGTTGGGTCGAGCATACCAACTGATGATGTTCGGCATATAGGAATAGGTGGATGGAAGTTAAAGGTGGAACAAGCTCTTACAGTACAGTCGGGTCCCATAGTGGTATTCTCCATAACTAATCGGGTTTGTACTACATTTGCTAAAACCACATACCAGTTGTTGTATTTCTATATTCATCTTTATTTGAATTTGGAGTTTGTCAATAGTGTTGTATTATGGTTCTGGTGTTTACTGTTACTGTTTAAATCAATACTATAAACTGATGGTCTCGTGCCCCTATTAATTGTATTTTATGAGCTCACTTTTGCATTATTGTTCTAGCTATCCTATGATATCCATGCTAAGAGTTAGTAAAGAGATGATACAATAATACTAATACCTTTGCTTGAAATCTGTGATTGCATATCATTTGTTTGACAAAATTCCTTAGTCCCAGTTAAACTTATTAGATCAAACCAAGCAGGGATTCTTACATAGGAGTGTATTTATTTTTGAAGGATGGGTTTGTTTTAGAAACTAATTAAAAGTTTCATGTAATAATTAGGAAATTAAAATCCAAAGAGTTTTGATTTAGTTATGAAAAGATATATTTCTTCATTTTGAAAAGTCACACTCCAACATATATGAGGTATATATATTGAATTCATTTTGGAAAAAAGAAAGATACATACACATTCGATATTCATATATTCATTTGTATGGAGGGATAAGGAGTTTTAATATGACTTTGTAATATATTCTAATATTATATTTCGATGATTTATAAAAGCTTGTTGCTTTTTGATTATTTAAATGGCATGGAGAATTAAATAGGAGTTGATTGGTCCTTTATAATCATTATAAAATTTTTTCGTAAACAATTTATGTTAGATTAGTGGACGAGGTTATCTACGACTTTTTAAACTCGATCATCACTGATATTGTGAAATATTTAATTGTTTCCGAATTTGTGTCCAGTCTGTCTCTCTAACCTTAGGAGTTAAAGCACAATTTGGACTAGTTTAGAATTGTGTATATATATTTGATCTGTCACGTCTTTATTATTAAACTTTTTATAGTTTATGTGCATAGAACATTATAAAGTTGTATGTTATAATCTTCATTGTAGATGACACTGTTGCCCGAATAAGCTAAAGCACGAGTCTTTTTATTATTGAAGTATTGGATTTATATTTGAAGTTAGAAAATCTATAACTTCCTTCTTACAAATCTCAAATCCATTTTAAAAACCTTATACAAAACATTCATTTCAAACTATCACATAACTCCATATTAATCGAGTTCAAAGACCTTGCCAGCCCGAGAACCCCAAAGCTTAATTTCGCTATAGAAAAGCCTTGAACTAAGCAATCAACTTGAGGTGAAGGTCTACCCTCTTGGGTGTAATGGAGTCTAAAGTGCAGGGGAATCAAGGTGATTCTCGTTCATTGGCTAGAACTGATTGCGGAATCCTATTGTAGATATGGTAGGCTCTTGGATTTCCAATCTGCAGTTTTGGGAACCAGCACAAGATTGCATCTTTGTCAGACTCTTAAATTAGATATCAATCTTCAGATCTCCTCGTTCAAAGTTGCCTGAGATGGTTTTTCAGACTCCCTCTAAATGTTGATCCTTCCTCTTCAAAGAATCACTTCTAAAGACATTGATCTAGATGTGTGCAACTATCTTGGTCTCATGGAAGCAAGCTATATCTTCATCCTTCAACATAGGACTCCATCCCATGAATCTTGGTCCTCTTGTCTGATCAATCATCTTAACATAGTTGACTTCCCTCTGAAACAATAAAATAATAGATCATTAACCCCAGCAGGGGATTCTGTGAATTGCCTCATCAAATTCCAATATAGAACACAAGACAAGACAATGCCGTGTCCAGGCTGTTTATATATATTAAGAATAGAACCTTCTTTACACCTAACCTTTCCAGTATTAAACTCCAGCGTCTGATTTACTTTAAAATAAAATTCAAAATAATAGATCATTAGCCACAGGAGGAAGAACTGAGTCAATTGCCTCATCATATTCCAATATATATATATATGCAATCCACAAATACATAGGACAGGCTTTATAACAGTACAATAAAACTTGCATTGGTTTGATATAAACAACAATAATAACATCATTTCTACAAGTCATTACCCAGTGTATCCATTTATTTGTAAATCAGTATACATGCCACATGGCTATTGATCAATTTATTATATAAGAAGATCAATTACTAGAAATTATCCACTTGGGCTCTACCAAACTTTCAAGTATAAATTCATATCACAGAGGGACAAGTTGTCAAGTGTTTAACTTAGTTTGGATATCAGTTTAACAAATTTAGTGAAATCTAGATAGAATTGAAGCATCTTGTGATTGAATCAGCCCCTAATACCAAAAGCCTTGCAGGGGACATTACATGACACAACATCTTAAACATTGTAAGTAATCAAGTCTGTTACTAAAGAGATTGCAGAGTTTTACCTTACCAAGAGACTGTGTGAATTACCTGTACACACAACCAGCATCATTGCATAGGAATATTGTTATATTAGATATGACATAAGACTCTATTCGTTGCATAGCAGCATCATAATTTGACCTTGTCTGATATAAACTCATAAATAAAGCGGATTGAAGAATTATCTTCCATTACTTGCTTACAAACTCTTTATAAAACATTATAAGATATATTATCTTCAATTGCTTTATAATCATCTATTTGCCACAATAAGCAAAGAGTTGTGGAATAAGATTCTTAGTGTCCTGAAATATAGAAAAGGGGACATTACAATTGGTAGCAGAGTAATGGAACCTGCCAGCCAATGGGGAACATTTTTCAGATCAATAAAAATATTAACAACTGAGGAAGTATAACGAAGATGTTTAAAATTGGGAGAAAATGAAAGACTTAATGATTGCATGGATTATATCATCAAAGAACAAAGAAACACTCAAGAAAAAGTAGCTCATCTATTGGATTTGGATTATTAATACACCATGATCAATAACAATCATAGAAAACAAGGAAAAAAAAGAGAGGCAAGGATGAATTCTCAAAATTGTCATATTTTTTAATTTAGACCAATGCTCCCTAATTTTCTTGCTAAGGGAGAACAATAAGAGAGCACTGAAACTACTTTAGTCAATCTACATGAGCAAATGCAACTAGATTGGTTAAATAACAGTCTTTAATTGGATATATCTTTAGAGGCCTACATTGAATTAGGAGGGAAGTACTAGGCTAGGGAACAAATAATTCATATTGGACCTAAGAAGGGGAAGTAAAGAACAAAAACACCTTAAGGATTACAAGATGAATAATTGCAATACAACAGATTCATTAGTGATCCCAAATAAGACAAAGGCATTAAAATTGGTAACATCAAAAGAGGAAGGTGTAGTTATAAAATATGAAACCCAAGAAAAAGTCTAGTCAAGAAATGATCATTCAACATCTCAACAAACAATCAATCCTTTATGTAACTTTTCATCACAAGTAAGAGTACTTGGATTCATGAAGATCACAAGGTTACATTTACTCCATCTCCTAGATCATGTATTGAGAATAACATATCCAGGGAAATCAAAGGACATAATGGCACCCATTGTTGTTCCCTACATCCTAATAAGTTTGTGACATCCTCTACCAAGTCAAGAAGTGAGCAAGAATATATCTCGAATACAAGTAAATGAGTTACTTCGTATTATCCAACCTCACCAAACAACAGCTGATAAAAGAGGGAAGTTGATATTAAAAATATGGAAAAATGAAATACAAAGAATGGAAGATAAAGATATAAAAGCATCTAAAAAATGAAATACAAAGAATGAGCAATAAAGATATAAAAGCATCTAAAAGTCATAAAACGTCAGATCATTTTGAATAGGGAAATTAGATAAGAAGACCAGAAGAGAACTCATTGTCAAGAATACAAGGCATAGAGATCAAGTCCTTCATGGAACCTAGTAACAATAAAAGAGATGATGATAACTTGAAATTTTGTCTGCAGAAATTAAGAGAAGATCTTCTTGGGAGAGGAGCACAAGGCTTGGGATCCTGGTATATCTTTAATCAATCAAGGATGGAGACAAGATTGGAGTGAAGGGACAAATCCTAACAAGGATGTCACCAACATTCTTCAATCAAATTACAGAAAGTTACAAATCAGATTAGGATTCCTACATTTGGGTAGAAGAAATAAAGATTCCTACCAAGTTTCTAAGTCACTCATGTTAAAGTGACAACAATGGAAACTATTTGTTTGGATGCATAGAGAAAGGTGTAAGAGTTTTATTGATGGATTTTTTTCAATGAAGATAGAGTCCATACTGTATTGGATAACTCACCTTAAGGATAAGCATCACAAGGTTGTTCTTTCAAAGGATTGACTGCCAGACTACATTAAGAATCATTGGTGCTATAGCTTTTGGAACTTGATCATCAGAAGCTACATGATGAATGAATGACAATGAATTCAATCAACGTGAAGCATGGGAAATATGTTAAATCATTCCACATATTCACATGGGATCTTGGTGCATCTTCAATCAAGGAAGCATTGAGACCCATTACAAACAATATGGAACACCCTACATGATGAGACCAAGTATTCTTCAGACAAACTTTATGAGACTGCAATTCAGATTAGGATTCTTCCCTTGCTGCAGTGATCAAATGATGAATGTCTAGGTTTGGTTAAGGGAAGTTGTTATTGTTATATAATGATGACATCAATTGTTGATCAAATGGTTAATGCATCAAGGCACATTCCGATATCCACGTCCATCACAATTAATAATCGTTCTTATCAGCACAACTATGTTATGCATAGATGGCACTTCCAAGTTTGGGTTCCAGGAATCCTCGTAACATAAAGATATATGATTAAAATAAGGTTTAAACTTATTATATAAGGAAACGAGCCTACAAAATTCAATCATAAAACTATAATAGATCCTTTAGAGCTGATATCAATTAGCAAGAAAAATAAACATCTGGTTAAAGATATTGTTTAGGCCGGTGAAATTAAAAAGGATGATGAAGATCAAGACTATTAATCAGAATGGAACATTAGACAATTGACTTAATATTAATAAAGGTCATATCGATGGAAGCAGGTAAGACTATAATTGATGATAACAATAGCTGTTCTACAGATCGCTTAAGAGAGATTGGAGTTATTCAAGATTGCAGCTTACATTAATAATACAGTGTATTGATTTAAAAATGACATCCTCCAAACAGTTTCTATGCAATCATTGACTATGTCATTGATTAGCTGGAGAACAACTTGCAATTGTAAGTGATATTGATTAAAGGAAAAGATAACTAATCGGATAGTTAGTCATTGATGATGAGTTGTGAAGGATCATATAAGAGAACATTAGGTGTAGAACCATTTGAATGATATTATAATAAAATCATATATTACAATTATTATTAATATAAAACAATAAGAAATAGTAATAAAATATAATTGTAGTAATACGAAGTGGTTGACATAGTGTCCACCACAACATTATTTTTTCCCTTCATATACTTGATATCAAAATGAAATGCCTAGATTTTGCTTATCCACTTCTATTGCCTTTCATTCAACTCTCTTTGCTCCAATAAATACCTCAGGCTGTTGTGGTTAGTATAGATGACGAACTTGACACAGACAAAGTGCTGTTGAAACTTCATCAGGGCGTGCATAATGGCAAGCATTTCTTTATCGTAGATGAAATACAACCGCTCAGCTTCCGAGATTTCATGACTTTCAAATGCAATCTGGTGTCGGTCTTGGATTAGTACAACCCCAAAGTTTATCTATAAATAACATTGATAGGTACTTAGTGACGAAAATTATATACAAAGCAAATTGATGCATAAAAAGGCATCACTAAAGTTCAGGAATACTATGTTTAAGCATGCCTTACTATATAGATTATGTGCAAGATCTATTGATTTCGGTGATTGGTATTTAACTGCATACATTATCAAGAGGCAAGAATTAGTATGTTAAATATCTAATTTTATGTTCAAGTACTTGGATAAATTTACATACTTTTAATTTTATTTTAAGTGGTTGGATATATTTACAATTTGAATTATATTTCTGCAATTTATTTTTTGTAGGCTACTTATTCTCCAGAATTATATTTTAGATTTGATATTCCCTAAAATATATTATATATTATTTATTTTACATAAGCTACCATTATGGTAACTTAGATTTTTCTTTGTACAAGGTGATCAGCATGCGAGAAGATGTTTATCGTGTTGTGAAATTATTTGCAGCGAGAGGGGAATGGCTAGATCCAGAAGCTCGACGCTATGTCAACCACTTGGTATTTACTTGAGCCTTTTTCAATGATTAGGATATCTATTTTGCACCATTGAATATATTATTTTTATTTGTTGTTGAATACAAGGATTGAACGGATTCATATTCTCCTTCTTATGTATACTGTAACATATTTGGTGAGTTAGGTTTTACCATATTTAGCAGTCTTATCTACGGAATAATTTTTTATTGAATACAATTGAATAAATAAAATGGATTCAATTGTTTCTGAAAGGTAGTTTTGGTTCTGTTTGTCGATTTGGCATTAATGTTTTTGTATAATTGTACTTTTTGTGTGATGTTTAACTGTTCAAATCGTATTAATTTTCAATCTTCTAGTGCATTTTCTTTTTCAATTTTCAGGTGTTATAGATAGGCTTGAAGTATTATCAGGTTTCAATAGTGATGCTTGGTGATCATACTGACATATGACTGCAGAGCATTATTTTGGTCCAGATACCACTCTTTTTTGGGTGAATATGTATCTATATTCCAAAGAACTAGATTTGATCCAAGTATGGCTGCCATTGGGATTCTTTTCAGAGTGGGAGTATAGTAGAGATTGCAAGTTCAAGTGAGCCATTTGAATAGTCTTTTGAACTCCTCAACTATGCAATAGACTCATTTAAGCCCTAAAAGTTCTTACAATTTGCAAAATACATAGACACAAACAAGACAAAATATTTAGTGGGTAGTAGAGTATGGTCATGTAATGTGTTTAGTAGGTAGAGTATGGTCATGTAATGTGTGAAAGAAAGACTATAGGAATAGCTATATAAGAATGTATTCTCATCTTTTGTGCACAAGTGGACTAGGGGTTTTAGGTTACAAGGTTATTAATTCATACGAGAAGACTGAGATAATTAGGTTGCATATGGAGGGAGGTAAGAAAGAAAGGAATTCCAAGGGGGAGTATGCAACCTAGTATATCAGTGTCTATCATAGCAATAGCTGTTGGAAGTCAAAGGAGATAGGGTTTCACTTCTATTAAGGGAAAGATAAAGAAATACCAGTGTTGCAAGGTTGTTTAATGTATAAAGTTAAACATGAAAGGTGGCCGAGTCTTACATTCCTAATTTGTTTATGTTTATGCCATACCATTCATGTAGCACGTTCTCTCTATTTTAAACAAATCTTTAAAGATGTGATAGTTGTTGGTACTTTATTAATTCCACTTACAGTACATAAGCTACACACTGCCCTTCTTGATAGAGAATATTTTAAGTTGATTGCATTGATGGAAGAAATGTGACAAGCTTAGAGAAGGGATGGTTACTTCATCATCCTGGATTGGTGGACAAATAAATACTAGACATCAAACATTCATTTATACACATTACATGTTAAGTTGGCTCTTATTTTCTTGGAACCATTGACATTTTGAGGAAGAGAAAGTATGCAAATTTGCAATTTCAGATTTTGAGGGATACCATAGAAGGGGTTGGGGCCTCTAATGTTGTAGAAGTGTTGACCTTTACAACCCCTGTATATAGTTTATTTGGCATGATGGTAAAGGCGCTTATAAGCACATTTTTAAAACTCTATGTTATGTTCATGTGTTGAACAATCTATTGAAGGAAATTAAGAAGGTGGATTAGTTAAAGGCAACAGTGGTAGAAGGTAGAGATATATAGGTGGTCATTTGTAACTGTAATCTATACATAATTTTAATAAGTTTTAATTAAAGATTGCAACTTGTTAAAATAAGCATCACTGCAGGACTGAAATTGTATGTGAGCAAACCAATATTAACATTAAATTAATATCAAAGATTAGCATATGTAGTGAGCGGTTGTTTATATGGGCGTGAATGATATCAATTGCAAGTTGGTCTATTCGCAAAAGCATGAACCGGTTGACATGATACATCAAATTAGGCAATGGAATAACTTTGCAATTCTATTGAGATTAAACAAGGATTAGTAAGTTTATTGTTACTAATTGTTGGTATCGATACAAGAGTAATAATAAGCCATTGAAAATTGCATGTTATAGTTTTTGTGGTAAAAAACTGGACAAAATATCATAGTGGGTGCTAAGCAGGAAATGTGTATCAAGGAATATAAACCTGAATTCATCACATAACTACACTTACATAACTCAAAGAGGGAGTCAAGGAAATTGATCTTTTCAATCCCAATTCTAGAAGACTAGATCTAGAAAGATTAATGCTAGCCAAGTGAGAAAGCAGCACCAATGCAAGCTAGATCTAGTGGGGTAGAATAGGGGAAAAGATGCAAAAGTCCTTGAAAAGCATATGAAACAATGAGAACTAGGGCTAGATATGTAAATGAAATAAGTAGATATGTTGAAATGACAAAGAAGAATAGAGGACACACCTTTTAGATCTGATTTTATGCTTGCTGTGCTGTTTAAAACTAATAAATACTCAGATTTGGGCCTGAAATGCTGAAATTTGTGAAACCCAGAAATCGATCAACGATTTGACACGGGTGACTTCTGTCGACAGGGATGACTTGGTTGACCTTGCAAGAATGTATCCAACGCTGATTCCTATTCCATAGTTCCGAAGAGAGCTAAAATATTTGTATTTGTAACTTGTTCACCAATTTGAGATCCGAAGCCTTAAAAAAAGGTTTATGTTTGTTGATGGGGGGTTTACCTTGGTCAAACTCCAATTTAGGAATTAACCTTGGATTGAAATGATTGAATTGCAGAAATGTAAAACAAATATACAAATTCACCTTACAATAGTAGGATCTCTCGAATCGCATGTAGTTTGCTTACTTCACCAATTGATTTGAATCAAGAAGATGAAGATGAATTGATGTAGAAGATACAACAAAGGATATTGAAGATCTTGTTAGATAAACTCCTTCAATGGCTTGATGCTTGAATCCTTGGTCTTCAATGCAGGGTTGCTTGAAAGATGCTTGAAAACTTGAATGCTTGAGAGCCAGTGCGCATGAGATTGTGGATGCTTGGATGAGAAATAGAGCGAATGGAGGGGTTTATAAAGGGCTTGGAATTGACTAACTCTTGCAGGATGAATCATCTAAGTGTTTTCACCTCGAAACTATTTAGACACGAAACCCAAATAATGGACCCAACATAGGGTCCACAAGGGGCACATTGTGTCCTTGCCAACTAGGGCCTAGAACCCTCGAGATTCCTTTGGGATCCTAAAACAGGTCCTGATCCCAAAAATCTAGTACAAAATCCAAGAAATAGCCATTTCGGTGCAAATAAGAGATTCTGAGTGATTGGATGAAGAAAAGGGAGGACCTAGGTGGTTAGATCCTTCCTCGAGCTTTACACCTTGAAAATAAGAGCTTCAAAGAGGATCAAGTAGGTCTTACCCTAATTTCACCTAGGAGAAAGGAGAAGTGTAAAGTTTTAATATTAATGTTACATTATTTTGATTCTCAACATATATATATTTATGATAATAACAATAAGATATATATATATATATATATATACATATATATATATATATATATATATATAAATAAATAATTAACGAATCAATTATGTAATATAGATCTATAGGCACAAAAGTACAGTTTCAATTTCTCACATAGCTAACATTCTTAACACTCCCTCTTTAGTAAGGGAAATTACAATAAATTTAACTTACACAATAAGGTGTAATCATCATAATTTTTTAAACTAAGAGAGAAAAAAAACACAATGGATTTTTAGGGTGTCCGGCAAGATCTGCCCCGAAGAACCATGAAGGTTATCAATGTGTCCGGCAAAATTCAGCTCGAAGAACAAGGATAACCCTAACTTCAAAACAATGGGTTTTCATGGTGTCCGGCAAAATCCGGTTTGAAGAACCATGAAGGTTATCAATGTGTTCGGCAAAATCCAGCCCGAAGAACAAAGATAACCTATGTTCCCCGGGGACGCGTCCCCCCCAAAAAAACCAGCATTTCGGGGACGGGGACGTCCCCGTCCCGGAAACTTCATTGGGGACTTGCATTCGTCCCCAATTTTTTAACACACAAAAAATTAAAAAAACTAAAAAAAATGTCACTTTTGCCGTCCCCCGCCGTCCCCAAAATTGGCAAAAAAAATGCCGTCCCGGAAACCTGTCCCGCTGTCCCCTGCCGTCCCCGTCCCGGAAACTCGGGGGAACATAGAAGATAACACTAACTTCAATCATTGTTTGAAGACAGATCAACTAAAATAAAGTCGTCACTTTATAATAGGATCAGAACAAACAAAAGGTCGTCACCTTTCATAAGTAAAGTCGTCACTTTTCACAATACAAGCTTGCAAGAAAAAAACAATTTATATTCATGAATATTAGATAATAAATGCATTTACAACGTCGTCATACCAAGTTTTCCTCTGAAGTACACAATTTTCAACTTCGCAAGAGGTTTGGTGAAAATATCAGCATTCTGTTCATTTGTACTAATATAACTTAATAATATCTCTGCCAACCATGTTTCTTATGTAGTGATAAGGAGTCTCAATATGCTTTGATCGATTGTGGAAAATCGGATTTTCTGACAGCTTGATACAACTTTGATTATCGCAATGAATCACTGTGGGATTTAGAGGTTTTCCAAATAGCCCAAATAGTAGTTTCCTTAACCAAACTGCTTCACATGCTCCCATGGAAGTAGCTACATACTCAACTTCAGTAGAACTCAAGGCAACAACTGGTTGTTTTCTGCTGAACCAAGATATCATTGCTGATCCAAGACTGAAGCAACAACCTGTAGTGCTTTTGCGGTTAGAGGAGCAACCTGCCCAATTTGAGTCAGTATATCCTTCCAGATTTATCTCAACGTTTTCATACTTTAATCCAAAGCCAATAGATCCTCATACATATCTTAAGATATGTTTTGTAGCCATTAGGTGAATCTTCTTAGGTTTACACATAAAATGACTAAGGACATTGGTAGCATAACATATATCTGGTCTGGTATTCACAAGATACATAAGAGATCCAATTATCTGTCTGAAGAGAGTAGGATCAATGTCCTCAGATTTTGATGCTTCTTTTTTAAGCTTGTGTAAGTTTGTTTCCATCGGAGTAGATAAGGGCTTACTATCCATCATTCCAAATCTAGTCAGAATATGTTGAGTGTACTTTCCTTGATGTAAGAAAATGTAGTCTTTCTAATTAACTTCTAATCCCAAGAAGTAGTGTAGTAACCCTAAATCTTTCATTTCAAATTCAGCTGTCAGATCTTGTTTACATTTTTCAATTAATTTATCATTTCCTGTTATTAGCAAGTCATCAATGTATAGAACAAGTATTAACATCTCATCATTTGAGGTTTTGAAGTATATGTGTGAGTTGGCTTCATTCTTTGAGCATCCAAGTTTGGATAGATAGTTGTCTATCCTTTCATACCAAGCTCGAGGGGCCTGTTTGAGACCATAGAGTGCTTTCTTGAGTTTACATACATACAAGTTTTTATCCTTCATAGTGAACCCTTCAGGTTGTTCTATGTAAACTTCTTCATTAATGACCCCATTTAGGAATGCAGTTTTTACATCCATTTGATGAATCTTCCATCCTTTGGATGTTGCAATTGCAATAATTGTTCTTATAGAAGTGTAACGAGCTACTGGAGCAAAAGTTTCTTCATAGTCAATGTCAGCTTTCTAAGAAAATCTTCGAGCAACAAATCTAGCTTTGTGTTTTTCAATGCTTCCATCTGCGGCTTATTTGATTTTGTATAACCATTTTGAAGATACAACTGATTTGTCTTTAGGCCTAGGTACAATATCCCAGACATCGTTTTTAATTATGGAATTGTATTCTTCCACCATGGCATCTTTCCACTCTTATGAATTTAGAGCTTCCTAAGTTGTTGATGGTTCAGTTTTGTTTAGTTCAGTTATAAGAGCAGTGTAACATGATTGAATTCGAGTTCTCTTGCTTTCTTTTGAGATCTCATCTGGTTCTACATTGTTTTCTTCAATCATCTTTCTTGCCCATAATGGTCTTTTCTTCCCATTAGTTATATCTGGTTCTCTTTCTTCAGATGTGTGCTCCCTCTGATTTTCAGTTTGTCTAATTTCCTCATCATCTGAGTTTGGTTCATCTTCTATGCTGGTTGAAAGTTTTAAAGCAGAGTGCTCTTCAAAAATTACATCTCTACTTATTTCAATTGATCTTTGTCTAGGAATACAAATTCTATAACCCTTGGAATTTTCACTATATCCTACAAATATACCTCTCTTCCCAGAAGGTTCGAGTTTAGTCCTCTTTTCTTTGGGTATGTGTATATAGATTGGACATCTGAATATTCTGAGATGACTAAAATTTGGTTTGGTTCCTGAGAAGATTTCTTCAGGTGTGGTATTCTTTAGAATTGAATGTGGACATCTGTTTTGAATATATACTGCAGTTTTAGAGGCTTCTACCCAAAATGAGGCATGCATAATTGATCATGTAACATAGCTTTTGTAGCTTCAATAATGGTTCTATCTTTTCTTTTTGCGACTCCATTTTGTTGAGGATTATAAGGTACTGTGTACTCCCTCTTAATCCCAATAGAATTGCAAAAACTTTTGAAGATTTCAGATGTATATTCCCCTCCATTGTCTGATCTTAATGTTTTGATCCTTTTACCTGTTTGATTTTCTACTAATGCTTTGAAGGTTTTGAATTTTGATAGAACCTCATTTGATTCTTTGACTTTCAAAATATAGATCCAAGTCTTCCTAGAAAAATAATCAATGAAGGATATATAATAAAGGAATCCTCCTAGAGATGGTGTGGGCATGGGTCCACAAAGGTCTGAGTGGACTAGTTCCAAAATTGATTTTGACCTATGTTCACTAGAGGGAAAAGGTCATTTTATGATTTTCCCTAGGGCACACCCTTTGCATGATCCTATATGAGTTGAATCTAGTTTAGGAGTACCATAAGTGATCTTATCTAAATTTGGAAGTGAACTAAACCCAATGTACCCAAGTCGTCTATGCCATAACTTATTAACATTTGATGTTTCATGACTGAGGGCTTGCATTTGAATATGGCTTAATCTATATAATGTTCCAAATCTAGACCCTATGGTAATAACACTTTTTATATTTGAGTTATTAGGCCAGTATAGTACTTTGTCTTTGTCTTTATTGAAGGTGATATGATATCCATCATCGGTTAGACTTGAGATAGAAATTAGATTTTTCTTTGTACATGGTACAAACAAAACATCTTTTAGATTAAGTGTAGTTCCATCTTTTAATTTGATAGAACAGGTCCCAATACCTTTTATAAGATAGGTGGAGTTGTCTCCAATTGTAACTCCTTCAGTGATATAAGTTCCAATTGTATCAAACATATCTCTGAATCCAGAGATGTGACAAGATGCACCACTGTCTACAATCCAAGTTTCTTTATTGGAATTTACTTCACTTGAAAGTGTGGAATAGTATAGTTGATTTTCATTTTCTTTTGTTTTAGCAAGGGAGGCTAGAATTTTCTCTCTCTAGACGATTTTTGAAGGTGTGTCCCATCTTCTCACACTTATAACACTTAACTTGAGAGTAATCTTTATTTTTAAAATTTCTTTTATTATTATTGAATTTCCTTTTATTGGATTTTCTCTTCCGTTTATTCGAGACAATGTGAAGAGCTTGATTTTCTCCCTCTTGGTTTGAAGTGATTCTTCTGGAGATTAACCTTGATTCTTTTGCTATGCATTCATTTTTCAATTGATCAAAAGTAGGAATTGAAGGTCTGCTTACCTCTTGTATGAAGATATCCCAAGACATTGGTAGCCCTCTCAGAGCTATTAATGAAAGTTCTTGATCTTCTATTTTGTTTCCAATGAATGATAATTGTTTCTTCATTTCAGAAATTTTCTTGAAATAAGATTGAATAGAATCTCCTATTTCCATTTTAATATTCAGTAATTGAGATTTTAAGGTTATTAGTCTACTTGAATTATTATCTCAAATGTATTTTTTATGATCTTGAATACTTCATATGCACTTTTGATATCTGATATAGAGGGAAGAATGTGATCCTTTACTGAATTGACAATTATTTTCCTTGCTTTATTATTTCATCTTTTCCAGGTGAGTTTTTCTGATTCATTTTGAGGTACTGGGATATCTTCTTCAATGTAGGTTTCTAGTTCCTGTTCTTCCAGAATTGTAGTAATATGAGTTTTCCAAGAGAAAAAATTTGATGCACCTTCAAGTCTATCTTCCACTTTGATGTTATTTGACATTATTTCTTTCCTTTAATTGAAATTTGAAATTTCTCTACCAATTTGGTTCTGATACCATGTAAAGTTTTAATTTTAATGTTACATTATTTTGATTCTCAACATAATCTCATATATATATATATATATATATATATATATATATATATATATATATATATGATAATAACAACAAGATATGTATATATATAATATTATATGTATATATAATTAATGAATCAATTATGTAATATAGATCTATAGGCACAAAAGTATAGATTCAATTTCTCACATAGCTATCATTCTTAACAAGAAGAAAGGGGAAGAAAAGAAGAGAGATGTAAGGAGATAATGATTTCGTATTTAATAGGTGCTTAAACCATCATTAAATTGAAGTGCTTGCAATTTAAGATGGTGCAGTGGGCTACTACGCTTCCTTAGTGTCATTACTAGCTAACAAGATTGGCCTATTAATGGGGTCCCATAGGCAAATGAGATGGATAGGGAACTCATTTAGGGACTTGTGACGGCATTTCAAGGCTTGGAGAGTCATTTAACCAATCTTGGTAGTCTCCTAGTTTTTAGGAGGAATCCCCATTGTTTGGAGATGATAAGATAAGATAATGATATTAATGTCCAACAAGAGACCAACAAAGGGTCTAAGGGACTGGAAGATACAAGGAAGAAAAACAACCCAGTAGGACCACCAAATGGTGTTTGAGAAAGAGCGAACAAGAAAGCAAAGGAAGGGAACAACAACAGACGAGAGAAGGACTAAATATCCTTTCTCAGTTAAAAGAAGTCCAGCACCGAAGGATAAGGCCCAAGGCTACTAGGGGTTCGGGTCCATCTCTAAGTAATACTGGAGATAGGGTGCCACTGTTTGGTGAATCCACGATGAGGTCTAACATATCTGGTGTACCTAGAGATGGGTGTAGCAAGCGGTTGCTTCATGCCCCTAGAGGGGGAAATGGGTGGGAAAAAGGCGACGATGAGCTGATCTGAGGGACATACTAGAGGACCTCTGAGGTCATGCTAGACACTTCTATCATAGTTCCTATTTTTAAGGAGAGTTTCTAAATTATAGGAAGGGATTGCCAGTTAGCTCGCAGTTGTCAGATAACAATAGTGGACAGGTTGTATCCGATAGAATCAAATGAGGGTCTAGATGAGCAAGCTAAGAATTATTGAGAAATAATTTAATTATTTTCTAAGTTGGAATGTTTAAATAATAATAAAAGTGATTATTTTAATCCCTAATGAATTGTTAAGCTTAATAATATTTTGTCCAAGCACCTAGTCATTAAAAATTAAGTTTGTAACTTAAAAGGGGGTCAAATTTATAATGAATACTAACCCCTTGTGAAGTTTGAATCCCTAGGTGGGGGATTAAATAAAATAAGACATTTTGTCATGATTAAAAAGGGTGAATAAAAACCCTAATTTTAAAATTGCGTTTAGAGGGATTCTACTTTGAGATTTTATGAGCATATTAGGTGTATTGTTATACGACAATGGAACACTATCAACAATTCAATTCATATGACAACCTATGGTTTAAATCCCAAATTGTTAGTAGCTAGGCATTAAAGAGTCTCTCCATCTCATCATGAAGAGGTGAAAGAAAGGTTGGTGAAGGCCTCTTAAAAGATGTATACTAACGAGGATTTTTATATAATGACTCACCTTTGTTAATCTTTATGGTCCAACTTTCAATAAATTATAGGTGAGGACGAGGGATAAATTAGCTCAAACTAATCGTACTGGATAGTTGATTTGGGATGGCAAGGTTGGGCCAGAGTTTAGTATACTAGCCACTTGCCTCATACAATAGTCTGCCAATTCCTCCGTTGTTGGGAGGAATTGATCCATATATAGCTTCATCTAGTCAATTATGACGAACAACTTCACCTTTAAACATTTGGAGAGGGGCAGCCTTACATTGTGCCTTGTGGATACACGATCAACAAAACCTTAAGTATTGCTCGATGTCGTCTTCAAATTGGGATGTTGATCTTGAAGATGCTATACAATTTAATAATGAGGAGGCACACGAGGGATTCACGGAGGTTTCATTACATGAGACAATCCCACTTTTGCTAGTGCCTTAGAGTTGGACTTGATTTGTGTTAAAAACCCACTCGAGGGAGATCCTGATTAGTGACATCTATATATTTTGTATGTTTCTGTCATTTTGCTCTTGAAACTTGTAGCCTTTTGTCATTTTGTTTTATTTCATATTTGTTATCTACAGACATTGACAATGGAAGCATTTATATTTCATTAATTTGTGTGTCCATTCTCATGTGAAATTTCAATTGAAGTCTAATGTTATGTAAAGAGGTTCTATAATGTCATTGATGAATGTGATATCAATTTCATATAATGATTATTTTTGTGATAGTGAACCCCTATAATCCCCTAAAAAATGGTAAAAGAAAAGCTTGGGCCAGAAACACATCTCCTTATCTCAGAAACTTGGAGGGCATAGGTATTTGCCAAATGGAGTTGTAATTGAGACTTGAAAGACAAGTTGGTGAGTTGTAATGAAACTTCTTTCCTTGTCTTCTTTTGACAAGATTGGCATTTTGGATGATGTGTTTGAAGGCGGATATCCGGATCCTCCATTGATTGATCTGCTAGTTCCAGTATCTCCAACTACTTGTAGGACATAGTTTCATGGGCCCCAAATTGCTCAAGCAACCATAGCTCCGTCTTTTGAGATAGAGAATGATGCATCACAGTTGACAGTGGATTCTGTTTGCAGGTTTCATGTGTCTACAGGGTCTGTGGGTGAATTCAACAGCTGAATTCAATATAAATGGTGTACAATTATATTAGAACAGTCTAACAATGGAGACTGCAGAGCACACTAAACTTTTAGCTCTAACTCTTTTCCAGTCTTAAACAGTATGATAGAATATTACTGACATCCAGACTATGGCAACAATAGGATGCCTGTTCTCTTTTGCCTTCTGCGTTAGTCATAATGTTTTGCACTGTGAAGGAAAGTTTTTATTGCTTTCTGGTGTGTTAGATAGTCTTACTCTTACTTTCAGCTTCTATATTCTTTTACACAATGTGCATAGCATTTGTTATTGTTATAATGGTGTTGGGCATTCCCCTTTAATTTTTTGTATATCAGTCTTTTGCCAGTTTAGTTTTACAGTAATAATAATTATCACTTTAATTTCACACATTCATTTATTAATTTTACATTGTTACTCCATCTATTATGGATACCAAGGTAAAAAAATTGTTTAAATGAGTATGCTGTTAAAATACAAGAAAAGAAAAAGGCAATTATCTGAAATGGGCTATACTTTTACCTTGATCTATGTTGCCAGCATTCTTGTTGTGTCCCACAATGCAATTACTGTTTTAGATCAATGGGTTAGGTAGTTTGAATGTGTTTCTAATATTTCTTAGGCTAGTTTTCGATGGTCATAAAGTTATAAACCATTGCCTTAATATGTTTAGGCTAGTTTTCGACGGTAATAAAGTTATAAACCATTGCCTTAATATGCTTACATTTTACTTCCTGTCTACTAGAGTTTCTTATCTATTTATTAAAAACTCATTACTATAGCATATCTAACTACAGGTAAAAGATTTTGAGAGGCGAGGTCTTAATTCTACTTCTGGCAGAAGAACAGAAATTCTCAGGTTAAAAGCAAGAATACGGGAGCTGTGTAATACATTTGTCTGCAATTTGAGCGAGGAGAATTGTTATCTTTTATTCAAGGATTCAGATCTGGTTGGGATGCCTTCTGATTTTCTGGAGGTCAGTAGCAATAAAACTTTTTATGAACTCTGACATATTATAGTTATTGACATGCTTAGCTACATCGAGTTTAGAGAGCAGAGATGAGTTCTATCAATTTTCATTGACTGAATACTAAAATATAAGGGTTGCATTTTAATATTTATTTTCTGAAGTGTGCCTTCTGAGGATTTTTCTCTTTTCAATTTAATTTTAAATATAAGATACTGGTATTCAGGGACTACAGAAGATTGAATATACCTAGCTGTACCTTTTTCTACTTTTTTCTTGGGTTGGAAAATTATTTTATGTCTTTAAAATATGCTTCAGAAGCCTAGATTTTACAGTAATATATACCATACATCCTGAGACTTCTAGTTTCCAGGTACAGTTGTACAATTACTTCTGGCCATAGAAATATGCTTATGAGTTTTACTTGCCCACGCCAAAAGGAATTAAAAGAAATCATCACCCTCCACTCATAAGTAAAATAGCCTTCTAATTTACAAGCTCTAGTGGCTAATTCAAACTGTTAGTATTATTAATAAATAGAGAACTGATGTATTATTATATCCCCTTTCTTGCTTCTGTGATGCGCTATTGTTATGACTCGTTACCCTATTCTGCTATGGCCCTGTACGCTAATAGTGAAAATTAAGGGATTTCGGTGACACTTGGCCTAGCCAATTTCAGTTACAGTTAGTTGTTAGACATTTTGGAGGAGTTTTTGGACACTATTTTTAATAAGTCAGATGGAGTTGGGTTAGGTAAGCTGACAAACTCATTACTGGCAGTCACGTCAGTGGAAACTTTTAAAAAATGACTGAAATTTTTTTTTCTATAATCATTTGATTTGATTCTTGAATTTAAATAACGATAACGTTTAACTTAATAAATTTAAAGTAAAAGATTTAACTTTTATTGTTCATCAAGTGAATTACTATAGAGGGGTTGTAAAGTTGAGATACATAACCTTCAATGGATATCCCCCCGCGAGATCGCACTCTGATTCTTTTCATCACCTCCTTTACAGTGGTTCCCCCATGCGGGGTACCGAGTGGGTGATGGGCCCCCTTCAGGGTCCCCCAGGGTAGTGAGATCACATAGATCCTTCAGTCAGCAACAATTTTCTTCCTCTAGCACTCTAGCACTTCTAGAGTTTCTCAGGGATGTCTTTGGACCTCCTGCCCTATGGCCTATCTGTTGATTCTAGACTTTTTCCTGGTTGATCGGAGCAGCTAGTTTGCTGGGTTGTTTGCTTGGGTATGGTGGCTTCCTCTTGCTTTGGTTCTTCAGTTCGTTGCTTGTTGTTTGGTCTTTTTCTGGACACCATTTGGTGCTCCTGCTGTTTGTTGAGTTACTGCTATGTTTCTGGCAGTCCCTTAGGCCCTCTTGTTGGATATTAATAAATTTATCTTACCTTATCTTTACTGACACATAAATTGTTGAAGGGGTTGAACTCCTTTCAAGTATTGTAAAAGTAGCTTTCAAGAGCTCATTTCTTATGTTTTATTTGAGATTTTAAGAGTTTCTATGCTGGAGATTATTTCTCAGAGGTTTGTGAGGATGAAAAGCCTCATGAGCAAAATTCTTTACACAGTTGAAGGATAGTTTGCAGAATCACTTAGTGCTTTCACGTAGGAAGTACAACTGCATTTATTGATCATTAAGAGTTCTTATTTAGAGAGTTTTGCACTGCATGTCAGCCAAGGGGGCTGACTTGATGAGACATCTCACGAAGATTGTTAGTTGCTGTTATTACATTGCTGGCTGTCCCATTTTGGCTTGGCCATAACATCATTGGGTGCTGATTACATGCCAGGAACTGGACATCTCAATTTAGAAGGGTCAACTAGGGTTTGGGAGGTAGGAATAACTCTCAAAAAGTTTACTATTTTCCGTTTAGAGACTACCCTATGGGATATGATAGGAATCTTCTTATGAGGAGTTTACAGAAAAAATGATTGAAAGATCTGACAAGAAGGATCCAGATTTCCATTTCAAGGAGTTAGCACAACCAATGTAGTGGGATTCAATGGATGCATACGTTGCAGATTTTTAGAGGTTGTTTGTCTTAGTGGTGGACATTTCAGAGAGGAGACTTATTGTACTATTCATGGATGGTTTATTAAATCCTTTGAAAGGATGGGTCAAAGCTCTCAACCCATATAATTTGCAGCTGGCCATTAGAAAAGTAAGGGATATGGAGCCCTTGATATCTAAAAGCTATTTAAATAATGTAATGTTTCTTTAATGTTCATCTTAGTTAGCTTAGGAAGTTTCCTATCTGCCCTTTGTTTGTGAGTGTTTTCTTTAAAAACATCAGGTAATCTTGTTATAAATAGAGCATATATCAAAACTATAATAACCTGGTATTAGAGTGGATCAATGGGGTTTTTAAAGATTCGACAATATTTTTTTTAAAACAATTTTTGGCCTCCTTGATTTTTGGCAATTTTTTAAATAACAGAAAATTGTCGGTTAAAACTTAACTTTCATTAGGTTGATTTTTTTTTGACAAATTCAAGATTTTTTATTTTTTATTTTTTGCAAATCAAATCGTGCGAGGTTGTGGTTGTTTTTGCACCCATGATTTGGTTCGAAGCTGTTTATTTTTTGATGTACAGATTCACATGTAAATTTAAGTCGTTTTTATCAAGGCCCGCATTTGTATCTTCTTGAAACCATACAATAGTTTTGGGCATTTTCATGTCTCCAAGCCCATGCTTGAAGACATTTGGAGAGTTGTGTTCTACAAACCCTAAGCTTTAGTTCTAGTTGTTTTTCTCTACCTCTTGGATGCAATTTTTCGCACATTGTGTTGTCATTGCTTTTTGCTTAGTTAAAGCGACAATCATCCTGCCCAAGTTTTTTGTTTGAATAATGGCGTTTGTATTCTTTTTGCACATTTTCAGAACATAAAGCCCTCAACCTTGTAAATGTTTTCATGTTTTCATATGTTTACTGTTAAAGGGATTTTTCGTAGTTTTCTTTTTGTTATTTTCTATCATTTTTCTACTCATGTCTTTGTAATTTCCTTGGCAAATCAAAATGATAGGTTACAATTTATATAATTTGCAAAGAGGTAAAAGTCCAAATTACACACTATATAATGTAATCAGACATTTTCAGTGGGTTTGCATGCAAATTTTCATTTCCTATGGCATGCAATATTATATATAAAGCGATTAAAAGGTTCAAAATCAACAAGTTAGTGGACGTTTAGACTCACATTACGTATGAAAGCATATGCAAAATCAAATGTGGGTGGGACTTAAAATCCCAATTCCATGTGATACTGCATTAATTACCTTTGAGACGGCCATTTGAGTTTAAAAATGTGGATCCTTGTTAAGGATTTATGACCTTTGTTTTTGCCTCAATCATAGTTTGAAACGTTTTGAGATTGGTTTCTTGCTTTGCATGCACAAACTCTGAAGCGACGTTTTTGCATTTGAGTGAAATTGTCCTTTGGTGTTTTCATGCCCCAAATCAAATAGGACTGCCTCACCATTCATTGCTTTTCTTTTTCTATTTGTTTCAAGTTCCATGCTGCCATGAATTTCTGAAATAATTTGATGAATTTTGTTTTATTTGGTTTGTGAGGTCCTTTTATAAATTGAGCACTTTGTATCTTTTGTGCCTTGGCACATTTTTTTCGAGCATGCTTGTTTCGATTTTTGATGAGTTGTTTATGCGTTTCTTTCCATATCTGCTTTTATATCCACATTTGAAAGTAGCTATGGCAATTTGTGTGCCTAGTTTTGGTTCAAGCAACCTTGTCTTTGTTTTGATTTGTCACAATATCAAGTTTAAGGAATTGGTTAATCTACGTGTTTCCTTTTGGTCATTAATTCCAAGGACCTCGATTGCAACAAAACCATATTTGTAAGTACAAAAGGGTTGTCTATTCAATGAAATCAAATTTTTTTTATTAGTTGCATTTAGAACAAGTGTATAATTTACATGTAATAGAGGCTTTCCATCTTCATTACATGTAATCCAAAGGGCCGTCATGGTTAAAAATCTTGCTTGCATGCTTATATACTATGCATTTCGGGGATTTCAACTCCCATTACATGTATAATTAAATATTATTTCATATGCATTCACTACATGAAACCTTTATTGCATTGTGCTTTATACTATAATGTTCTTTTTTGATATAATTGGACACTACTTGGTATTATTTAATTCCTTCTATTAATATGAACTATAAACCATAGATGAAAAAACTGCACTATATCACTAAAAGCGCACTATATCGCGTGTCATTGAGCAGGCCAATATAATTGCCTCTTATATTGCTACCCATATTTAGTTTGTAGCACAATGATTTTTATCGAAAAATATTGGCAAATTGCGAGAGTATATTGTTAAAAAATCACTAGTTAAACTGAGTTAAAATAATTAAACAAAAAGGTAAAGTTACATGACATGATTAGAGTTTTTTTGTCTCCTCTGTGATTGCAAAATAAAAAAGTCTGTAAAAACGACAAGGAAAGTGAAATCTTCCAACTACAATTGCAATTCCTTCATGTTCCCACCTTTTCCATCAACTATGTCTCTTAGTATCAATTTTTGTAAAAATTCATTTGCAAGTTTTTTATTTGATCAGTTCATCACTTCATTGAAAATATTTATTAAATGTTTCATATTTAGTTTTGCATTATAAATAATATATAAAACACATGATTAATTTGTAAATATTTGTAGAATATATTTACTATTTAGTACTTAGTTTTCATTGTAAATAATATATAAAATAAATTATTAAATATTATAAAGTATATCATTAATTTGTAAATATTTTTAGTATATATTTAATATTTAGTTTTACTTTGTAAATACTAAATAGTATAAGATATGTTATTAATAATTATAAATACATCATTAATTTGTAAAGATAAATAGAATCATTTTAGTATTTAGTTTGCATTGTAAATAATATATAAAATACTTTATTAATTGTAAATATTTATAGAATATATTTAGCATGTAGTTTTACATTGAAAATAATATATAAATATATTATTAAAAATTAAAATATATTGTATATGTGTGTTATTAAGAATATTTTAAGAAATTATAAATTTTAAAATGTTTGATAAAAGTGTCAATTATTGTCGATTTTGGTGAGTATGAGTTTTTCAAAACAATTGGGTCGGCCAAGTTATTATTGAGTCCGTGTTTTTCAAATATGCTATAAACAATGCAAAGATGATTGATTGGTAGTTCCAAATGCCAAATCAATGCAATTATATATGATTAGTAATTCTAAATGCTATAATAAATTATGAGACTTAATGAATTGATACAATTATGTATTTGCAATGATGCTTTTAATGGCAAATAGAATACAAATTACACGCCAAGTCTGCACTAATAGCTCAGACATTAAGCAACGCTATGATTTCAGCATGTGGATACTCATGTATGTATATGGATGAGCATGATTGCATGTGTCTATGTATATGCAAGTGTATATACGTGGACATCTGTATGCATGCGAGTATCTATGCACATATGTATGTAGATGCATGGGTATGGATGTATATATGGATGCTCATGTATGTGAGGATGCATCATGAATGAGTGTGCTAATGGATTACGGCTAAGAAGGCAAGTGTAATGATGTACCGTAATGTCCCCTCTTGTGACTTACCCTTTGCTTCTAACTAGATTTGGAATTTGATCTTATTTATATTTCACATATATTGTGGATTTATGATGAGAAATACAATTATTTTCTGTAACAGGACATACAAAGTTTATTTCATAACATGATATGTCCTCTCAAAACTATACAAGTTGTTTGAATAAGGAAGATAATTTCTTCATACATGAAGACAAAACATATTTAATATTATTCTCTCCCTATAATAATAATGTGAGGGCGAGCTTACCCTTATCCACTATTTATTTGCACTTTTGCCACGCTACTTAAGTTTGGTTCTTTTATTTGTTTGGATGCCTTTATATCTGTGTATGTTTTACTTTCCTTCCATTTAGTTGTCTCATGTTCAATCACACCTTATTGTCCTTGTCCTATTATCGACCTTATTTCCCTATTTGTTTGGTCACCTTTTTGGTTGCTATGTATGTTTTAATCCTTCCAATTTCTTCCTTTATATACTCTTCACTTAGCTCATTTTTTTTGCAACTCCCCCTCACTAACTCCAATGTCGTTCCTCACATATGTAGCTGATCGCTTTGAGGGCTAGTGGGCCCTCAACCCAAAGGTTGGCACCCATTCATGGGCATACATTTGAATAATGATTGGGATAATATCGATGTCTCACAATGTTTAATACGTTTGAATATATTCATCGAGATAATATAAATTTTATATTATTATTAATAGAATACCATTATAATATATACAAAAAAAATATAATTATTTTCTAATAATTGGATTAAGTATTGATGCTATTTAATATATTTAATGGATTGTTTGTATATTTTTTGATAATATATATTATGATCACCTATGGTTTCTTACTATTAAGAATGAATGGTTCTGTAATGACATTTTAATCAAGGTGTGACGCTAATGAGGATTATTTGCCTATGCCATTTATAATTGATGTCACCTATTTCAATTTCAAGCATATCATTTATTCTTAATAGTTTTTGCAAATCTCTCTCTCTCTCTCTCACACACACACACACACACACACACACACACACACACACCCACGAGATAGTAATACTTGATTATATAATCATATCAATAATATATCACATTATCATTATATATTTACTTAATATAAAATGTAATCATTTATGTCATTGGGCCTATTCTGGGAGGGTCATGACATGTACTAACTACTATGCAGGTGCTATATACACATGACAAGGAATGTTTTCCTTGCCTTATTTAGATTTTGTGTTTCATGGGTCTAGAGTTTAAGGGATATTACATATACCTACCTTTTTCAAAATTGAAACTTTTGATACCCATTGCATGTATCTTTATAGGCAATATCAATCTAAAATTCATACCGCATACCTTTATATGCATTTCGGGGTTTTTAACCTCGACTGCATGTGTTATAACATGTAATTCCATATGCTTTCTCATGTGCAATTAAAACCCTATTTTCACATGAAACTTAGTGTCTTTCTCTCATAATTGGAACATTTTGTTTCAATTACATGAACTTTTACACTTTGCAACCATGTTGTTCCCTTATCAATGTGTCATGAAAACTCTGAAATTGCATTTTTGGTCACTTTTGAGTCATCTTTCTTCTTTGTTGTGTCTTTTGTTTTTAGTCAGGAATTTAGTCTGTTATCTTGTATGTCATGTCGAGACTTAATCCAGCTTGAAAATTCTTGGAACCCATCATTACAACACGCCATTATGACTGTTCTCAATCATACTCTGGCTTCATACCTCAACTTCACAAAATGATTTTCCAAAAGAGCTAATACTACCCCATGCAAGAAGATGAGGATGGTGTTTCAATAACGTTCTTCTACATGATCTTTGCAAGACCAATATGTTGTTTCATCAAAGGCAGTAGAATACTTTCAAGACTGATTCCAAGCAAGTGGTAGCTGATCAGTAAGAAGGATCATGAACAAATTTCAGTCATTGGTTAGAATAAAGGTCAGTGATTTATTGATGCCATCAATGCACAGTTCAAAGTGATGTTTACGAAAGATACTCTCACCTACAAATCAATAGATTCCAAGCTCTGGTAATCTAGCGAGAGGTTGGCCTATTTCACAAGAGGATGATGTAATGAGAGTCTTGTCTTGTCAGCCACTCAAATTAGTTTCATCTATGTATTGGTAATCCATTTTTGACAAATTATGTATAAAGCAAAAAATTGCAATTGAATGTGACCACATGACATGTCAGATTGTAAAATGCAATTGCATGTAATCACATTACTTGTCAAATTACAATAGGACTATAGTGTCAAATAAGTCAACAGCTGAAAGTTAGTTTTCAACCACTTTCTCTCTGCCAGTTTTCTGTAAATATGAGAGGGCTCATTTAAAAAAATTATATTTGGCAATGCTACAAAATTCTACCAGTTTTTATGTGCATTCTAAGATTTTAAGCTTAGATGTAAATCAAATTGCTTTGAATAAAAGAGGCAGGTTGCTTCCAAACTTTGTGCTAATCCAAGTTGTCATGTGACAAATTTTTTCTGTAATTGATCGTGAGTGTTGTTTTATATTTCAAAAGTGATTCAAATTCTATATTGCGAACTTTGAGAAAATTATTGCATTTAGAGTTATAGTTTGGTTTCAGATTTGGTCTTGCAGACTTGAGCTGCTTATCACGTTTGAAGCTATTGTAGAATGCTCAAACAAGGAGTAACTTACAAACTTTGTGCCTTTATTTTCTGCAATTGTGCATTTAAGGTGAAGTGCACATTTGGAGATTGCGCTGCATGAATTATTCATCCTTGTTCTTGAAGTCACATAAGTAGTTGTGAAATGACTTTTGAGTTTTCGTGAACTCCCTGTTTTTAACTTTGCTAAATTGTACTTAAGAGACTATTGTAAAGAAAAATCGTGTATTTTGATGAAAAATGAACACCCACTTTGAAAGAAGAGAGTATGGTGAATGTAACGGCTAGTGAATTAGTCTAGTGTAGATAATCTTGGGTTTTAATTTAGCGTAGGTTGTTTCCAGTAACAATAGACAGGGGGAGGTTTCCCTTATAATTAGGAGAGGTTGTCTCACACTATGGTTGGAACCACTATTTTGCAGTTGATCCCAAAACTGTTGGTTGCAAAATATCTACCCAATAGATTGCAATTTTTCTCTGCACTTTTTGCTATTATCTAGGTTAAATGACGGTTTGAAACTGTGCCATAAGAGTTTGTTTTGATTGTTTTGACTTTTTTTTTTTTACAAAAAGAACAATCACTTTCTCTCATCGAGGGTTTTGGCAATTCCTTAAAGGTTTCAGGCATGCGTGGGAGATTTTTCATGGGTGATTTTCTTGTTCCCTGCAGGGCATTTTTTTGTCTTTCCAATGAGGACATGGATTTTAGATTTTGGTTTTTGCACAATTTTTGAGAAAAATCACGGGATTTGATTTGACTATATTTTATATAAAATTTAGGAGTTTATTTCTCTACTCAACTCCTTAGAGCAAGGGTTTTACTGTTTTTCCTCAAAAACAAAGTTTTGTATTCTGAGCATGAGGACATGAAGGGTTTTCTAAATTTTCCCTCAAAATGAATCATGGTGGGTTGCTTCTAGATTTTCGCAATTGTGAGTTTTCAGGTTTTGCACAATTTTTTGACACAACTGGGATCTTTCTTTGCAAGAGGGCTTTTATAACTTTTTCCTCAAAAAATTACTATAGGTTTTATAATTTTTTTTTTTGCTGATTTTTCTATTTTTTCTCCTAAAAAACCAGGTAGTTTTTTGTTGGTGATCTTGACATCACATCAAGGGCTTTGCAATATTTCCCACAAAAACTGTGGCTTCAGTTTAAGAAGTTGTTCTTGGTGTCTTTGGCTACAAGGAGGGATAATTTTGTTTATCAACATCAAATTGGAAGGATTCTGGTTATCTTGGTCATATCTTAAAATTCTATAGAATCAGGGAGGGTCTCAGTAGCAGGCTATTGCATTTGTGCCCCAAAGAATTTCCATCATATGTTTTCTATAGGGTAATTAGTACGATGACCATTCTGTCTTCTGTTCATGAGTGTTAGAAACATTTTCATGTAATTTTTTATAAATACAGCCTTTTGTCTCCATTGTATATATTGATTTATATTAACAGAAGAAAATTTCAATCTAAGGGTTTTCCTTCAAAAAAGACAAGGACAAGTAGCCATTTCATAAGGAATCACATCAGCCATATCTTAATTATTGTGGATCTTTGATAGATAAAACAATTACAAAATAAATGCTTGCAGAGAATATCTTACTTGAATAATGCTGAATGTATTTACTTCTTCTTTGGCAGCGATCACAGTTTATCTTTCTTCTTCGAACTGTATACTGTAATAACTGAAATGCAATGTGACTGATGCAATAATATTAATAGAGAGCAATGTTCTTACAATAGTTATTTATTAACTGCAGGTACTTTGAATGCCGTGGATTGATATCTTTCCTTGTGGCCAGAGTGCACATAAATATGTGAACATAAAACATGACTCCGAAGAGTCATGTCTCTACGTGGCCCAAGGGCCACTTAGAGCATGCCTCTTCGGAGGCATGTTCCGTTACAACAATGATAAACAACCTTGATTAATATACGTGCCCGATAGTAAGAATATAACTGGCACGATAATGAGATTATCTCTCGATATAACAAAAGAGCCCGATCACAATAAAGGCTGCCAATAGTCAATGAAACTTAATAACAGTATTTCAAGAGATTGCCGATAATCCATATAATATTACAAGGACATAGGCATATATATATATGTCATTTATAGAATCAGCAGTAATATTCAGTATATCAAATAATCCATGTTTTGCTTCTTCTGACGCTAAACATTAACACTCCCTCTTTAGCAAGGGAGAAGTAAAACATCAATAAGTTAGAATCATCATATAATCAACACAATATGAACAATAAATGATCTCTACTTGCACTTAAGAAATGTCTAGAGATGTCCATAGTAATTAAGTTTTCATGATCTCTACTTGCACTTAAGCAATGTCTAGAGATGTCCATGATACACACATAATCTCTACTTACACTTAAGCAATGTCTAGAGATGCTCATATAATACACACACAGGTTTATTATTTACAAGATCGTCACTTTGTAAATAATTTCCTTCAAATGAATATGTCCATGAAAGATCGTCACCTTTCATTACATATCAAATGCTACTAAGCAAACAATAGAAGCGTAAACTCAAATGAAATAAATATTTTATTTCAAAAATTTATCATTACAATTAATCATACCAAGTTTTTCTTTGAAGTATTTCAGTTTCACTTTAGCAAGAGGCTTGATAAGGATATTAGCTGTTTGCAGTACATATGTATTCTAATTGAATAACTCCTCGATTCACCATATCAAATTTAAATATGTTTGGAGCAGTTGTGAAACACTGGATTAGATGAAAGTTTAATACAACTTTGATTATCACAATAAATCACAGTGGGCTTCAAATGTCTTTTGAAGAGATCTGATAGCAACTTTCGTAGCCATACTGCTTCTCTAGCACCCAAGGAAGACGCAATGTACTCAGCTTCAGTGGAACTCAATGCTACTGAAGTTTGTTTTCGACTAGACCAAGAAATCATACTAGATCCAAGACTGAAACAATATCTTGAAGTACTCTTCCGCTCAACGGAGCTTCTAGCCCAATCAGACTATGAATATCCAAGTAGTTCAATGTTAACTTTGTCATGTTTGATTCCCATTCCAATAGTGCCCTTTAGATATCTCAACATATATCTAGCTGCATGTAGATGTATCTTCTTAGGAGCACACATAAACTGACTCAAGGTGTGAGTTGCATAGCCTATGTCACGACGAGTATTGACCAAATACATAAGAGATCCAATAATTTGTCTGTAGTAAGTAGGATCTACAGCCTCATATTTGTTCATATCATCTTTTAATTTGTGTAGATTTATTTCCATAGGAGTAGCAGTTGGTTTACATTCCATCATTCCAAATTTGGTTAAGATATCAATTGTATATTTTCCTTGATTTAGTATGATACAGTTGTCTTGTTGCTAGACTTCTAATCCCAGAAAGTAGTGAAGTAACCCTAAGTCTTTCATTTCAAATTCTGTGGTGAGTTCTTGCTTACATTTCTTTATAAGATGTTCCTCACCTGTAATTAGCAAATCATCAACATATAATACAAGAATAATCCTATCATCACCATCAGTTTTGAAGTACAGATTTGGGTCAGCTTCATTTTTGGCATATCCTAATTTCAATAGGTGGTTATCTATTCTTTCATACCAGGCTCTGGGAGCCTGTTTGAGTCCATAAAGTGCTTTCTTTAATTTGCAAACACGAGTTTTGCTGTCATATGTATTGAACCCTTCTGGTTGTTCAATGTAAACTTCTTCAATCTTGCCATTGAGAAATGTTGTTTTGACATCCATTTGAGGTACTTTCCATCCTTTAGATTCTGCAATTGCTAGGATTGTTCTGACTGAAGTGTACCTGGCAATAGGGGCAAAAGTTTCTTCATAATCAATACCTTCTTTCTGAGAGAAGCCTTGGGCTACAAATCTTGCTTTGTATTTTTCAATACTACCATCTGATGCATGTTTAATCTTGAATAACCATTTTGAAGAGACAACTGATTTGTTCTTAGGTATTGGTACATCCTATACGTCATTCTTTAATATAGAGTTATATTCCTCAATCATTGCTTCCTTCCTTGATTGATGTGAAAGTGCTTCTTCAACATTAGCAAGTTCAGATTTTATGAGTTCAGATAGCAATGCAACATAACAAGATTGATTTCTGGTCCTTTTGCTTTCTTGAATTACTTCATCTGGTTCAACTTGATTTTCTTCTAACATTTTCTTAGCTTAAAGAGGTCTCTTTTTATTGTTATTGTTGATGTTTTCAGGTTCTATATGTTAGACATGGAAGAGAAATCAAAATCATCCTCCCTCTCAGTTTTTGTAGGTTGATCTTCTTCAGAAATAGATTCATCACTATTACTAGAAATTTTAAAGGCTGTGTCTTATTCAAATATTGCATCTTTGCTAATTTCCATTGTCCTTTGCCCTGAATGTAGATCCTGTATCCTTTTGTAGTTTCACTATATCCAATGAATATTCCCTTTTTCTTGGAAGGCTCCAATTTCGTTCTTTTCTCTTTTGGTATGTGAATATAGATTGGGCATGTGAATATTCTTAGGTGGCTTAAATCTGGTTTAATGCCGGTAAATACTTCTTTTGGGGTGGTATTTTCTAGTACGGAGTGAGGGCATCGATTTTGTACGTAGACTGCAGTATTAGATGCTTCAGCCCAAAATGAATAATGAAGATTTTGATCATGTAACATGGCTCTGACTGATTCAACAATAGATCTATTTTTCCTCTCAGCTATTCCATTCTGTTGAGGATTATAAGGTACAGAAAACTCCCTCTTAATCCCAACAGAAATTCAGAAGTTTTTGAAGATATCAGATATGTATTCACCTCCATTGTCAGACCTTAGGGTTTTGATCTTTTGACCTGATTGATTTTCAACTAAGGCTTTAAATTCTTTAAATTTGGATAAGACCTCAGAGGACTCCTTTTGTTTTAGAAAATAGATCCAGGTTCTTCTAGAGTAATCATCAATGAAAATTATATAGAAAAGACACCCATTAAGAGAGGGGACTGACATAGGACCACAAAGATCTGTATGAATCAATTCTAGAATGGATTTAGATTTATGATCACTTTTAGGGAAGGAATGTTAAGTATTTTTACCTAATGCAAACCCTTTACAAATACTTGAATGATTAGCTTTCATATTAGGTAGACCTTTTACAATTTTCCCTATAAATGATAAGGCTTGAAAGTTAAGATGACCTAGTCTCCTATGCCAGATTTCAGAGGAATTTGAATTATCATTACTAAGGATTAAGTTTAAATTAGGATTTTGGTTATTACAAAGCTTATAAAGACTTCCATCTCTGACTCTAATGGAGATGGCTTTCTTAATAGTTGAGCTCTTAGGCCAAGATAGAACTCTATCTTCTTTAAATGCAATTCTGTACCCTTGATCAGCAAGTCCGGAGATAGAGATAAGGTTTCTTTTGATCCCTGGTACATATAGAACATTCTTGAGTTGAAGTGTGATTCCAGAATTCAGTTGTATAGAACAAGAACCAATTCCTTTAATAGGGTGAGAGGAATTATCTCCAATGGTTACTTCTTCTGATTCATGATTTGTGAAAGTTTCAAACTTATCCTTAAATCCAGTGATGTGACGAGAAGCTCCATTGTCTATGATCCAAGTATTGTGATTAGTGTTTAATTTGCTTGAGAGGGCTAATAAGTAGAATGCATAATTTTCTTTATCCACTTTCTCAACATTTTCTTTTCTGACTTTTGCTAAAGCTGCTTGAATTTTCTGCTTTTCTGGACATACATAATAAGAGTGACCAAGCTTATCACGTTTAAAAAATCTAACTTTGGACCAGTCATGTTGTTTGTGAGATTTGTGATTTTTGTTGAAATCCTTCTTGTTATTCTTAAACTTTCTTTTCTTATTTGATTTAGTGTATAGTGCTTAGATGTCTCCCTCTTGATTTGAACTTAGTCCTCTGGAAGCTAGTCTAGATTCCTCTTGAGTACATTCATTTTTTAGTTGATCAAATTTCGGAAGTTCGGGTCGTGAACTTAAACCCCGAATGAAGATTTCCCATGATAGGAAGACCTCTAAGAGCAATCATGCTTAGTTCCTTATCATCCACTTGGTTTTTCATAGTTGCAAGTTGATCTTTTAATCCAGTAATTCTTAAGAAATATGAGGTTATAGATTCTCCAATTTTCATCTTTATATAAAGTAGATCTTATTTTAAAGTTAATAATCTACTTGTATTGTTGATTTCAAATGTATTTTGAATGGAGGAGAACATTTCAAATGCAGTTTGAAGATTGGCTATAGATGGAAGTATATGATCCTTTATTGAGTCTATAATGATCTTCATTGCTTTATTATTATGCTTTTTCCACGTTACTTTCTTAGATTCACTTTCAGGCATGGGTAAATTTGATTCAATGTATTTTTCTAATTCCATTTCTCTTAGCACTATTAATAATCTGATTTTCCAAGATGAGAAATTTGATGCTCCATCTAGCCTATTTTCTATTCTTACGTGATTCACCATTTTAATGCTTTGATTTTAAAACCTCTTTCTTTAACTTTTGAAATTTAGATTTTGAATGAATACTTTGCAATAGTTTTCCTATCAGTATAGCTCTGATACCATGTTAATTATTGTGGATCTTTGATAGATAAAACAATTACAAAATAAATGCTTGCAGAGAATATCTTACTTGAATAATGCTGAATGTATTTACTTCTTCTTTGGCAGCGATCACAATTTATCTTTCTTCTTCGAACTGTATACTGTAATAACTGAAGTGCAATGTAATTGATGCAATAATATTAACAGAGAGCAATGTTCTTACAATAGTTATTTATTAACTGCAGGTACTTTGAATGCCGTGGATTGATATCTTTCCTTGCGGCCAGAGTGCACATAAATATGTGAACATAAGACATGACTCCAAAGAGTCATGTTCCTTTACAACAATGATAAACAACCTTGATTAATATATGTGCCCGATAGTAAGAATATAACCAACATGATAATGAGATTATCTCTCGATATAACAAAGGAGCCCGATCACAATAAAGGCTGCTGATAGTCAATGAAACTTGATAACAGTATTTCAAGAGATTGCCGATAATCCATATAATATTACAAGGACATAGGCATATATATATAAAATTTATAGAATCAGCAGTAATATTCAGTATATCAAATTATCCATGTTTTGCTTCTTCTGACGCTAAACATTAACACCATAAAATGCTTCAAACATACTAGATAGTGAGCAGTTAAATGACCTCAGAAGGAGGAAATTCTGTTTTTGATGTAGGGAGCCTTGGAAACCTTCCCACAAGTGCAGTATTTAGGCTAAAAGTAAAGTTGTAAAAGTAACAAAAAATAATATCAAACACAATCTTGACTCGCCCAGTTCTACAATTTGTAAAATTTGCCATTTGTGTAGACCGTAAGGTTTTCGGTTCATTGTTCAATCTTGGATCTATGTGTTTGTGTTCTACCAAGATTCAATAAAAGCATTGGAGCATCACTGATCAGACAGGGGTTACGATTTGCAAGTTGCAATGTAGTCTCAGTGTTCTAAGACAAGTCACAAAATATAGTTATCAATTTGAGTTTCAACTTTTTGGGCAAAATCCTGATCACATTTTTGTCATCACATTTTTTTATTGTAAGTGTATGATTGGCTGTAGAATTTAGGGTTTAATTTTGAATCAATCATGCATTGTAAGCCTAAATTGTTACATTCTAGCAGCTAGCTAACTTACAAAGTAAAATAATAGAATTACAATTTAGGGTTTAATTTTTAATCGCGCCTATAAATTGTAATTTGTGATTGTGTATAGTTATTTAAATGTCCCTCCTTTTCTCTTTTTTAGATGCTTTCCTTATTCCTGCGGATACACATTCTTTATATACAGCAGAATCAATCTGAGGCAAAAATATACAACTTTCTATTGTTATAACCTGCAGAATGAAATCATAGTATAAACCAGACATAATAAAATGTTAAGCTTAGGGGGAAGTTGTTCATGAAAAGTTTGCAGGAATCCATTTATCATGACTATCCAACCCAATGATATGGGAAGAAGAACATCTCAATTAATAATTAATGCTACATTTAAAATGCGAAATGGAAATATAATATTAACTCTAATAGTAAAGAAATCAGAGAAGGCGTCCAAATGGAGGCCCCAAACTTGCAAAATTTAGGGGCTCCATCAAATGGCACATCCAGACCTGGGAATGTGATCTTCTTTCACTTAATGGCGCCCCTTGGACACAATAGCTCGATCTTTCAAGTTGAATCTGCCTAGCAATTGTCATTAGGAATTCAAATAAGAAGCCCATACAATCGTCAGAATTTTATGCGGAAGGTCATGAACAAATCTTAAGACCATATGTTTCGGTGGCATCAAGATCGAGAGCATAGAGGCTTTGCATCCTCCAAGCCCAAGAATTTTTTTTTCCAAAACTTCACAATTTCATTTTATCTCCAAGCATGCTGAATGAGGGCATTTCCATCTCTTTCGTAGCGTTTTCTAAGAGTTTTTCCACTCATGTTGACAATGTGGGATAAACAAATTAGTTTTTTGGCATTTCCTATAATTTGGGGATTATTCAATTTCTTGCCTCTATTCTCTCGCAGCTGCTTTTTCGGTCCCCTATTTTATCACGATTGCTTTTTCTTTAATATTTTCATGCCATATAACATGATTTTCCTGAACTTAAGTCCCCACTAACTTTTATTTATGCTTCCAATGTATTATAGAATAAAGGGGGCCATTTAATTAAATTTTTCCCACAACTATAGACTAGGCATTAATAAAGTTAAATTTATAAAACAACTTTACTAATGCATAATAAATTATATTAATGATAAGTAAATGATCTTGTCGATATTTCTAATTTACCATCGACATGCCACTACAACTGGAAGTCTAACATGCCCATAATGATTTATTCTAAATTGTTAGTATGCCCAAAACTATATCTAAACACCTCAGATTGTCTTTCAACTGAAACTACCTAGGCAAAACAGCCTTAATGTCCCGTAAGTGTCTTGGTTAGCCTATGAGACCATGGAGAACTAGGGTAATGACAAACTCATACAACTTGTGCTAAAAGAGGGACATTGCATAATTTCACTGCTTTATATTTCCATAAATAAAATTAAATTGTAATATTGACGTAGTAATCAAGTTCCTTGCAGTTTTTAGATAGAGATATTACTTTGTTATTAGCATTGACACACTTCATTGTTTTTGCTAAACAAAAAATCTATATAAATTTACTTTTTCCAGCCTTTTTACAGCGGATTTCTTGTTTTTTGGGGAGGGTTGATTGTTTCCGCCCAATCAATGCCTAGAGTTATTAATTAACATATGTTAACTATTCTGTTCAGAGCCTGGACAAAAGCGAGGATGGCATGCTGAAGGTTAATATTAAGCCAATCCATACTTATCCAATACTAAAGCATTGCAAGGTAGGTTTTCAATGTGATTCTATCCAATAATATAGGATTTATTTTCCTTTTGTTGTTACTGATTTTGTTGGCACTCAGGTTAAAAGGAGAATTATTTCGAGTGAAAAATATAAATAAAAAGGAGACCGCCATTGGATAGGGTAGTATTCCTTTGGTGTAGCACTAAAGGAACTGAGGGATTGAGCAAATGCATAAAAAAATTATAAAGAGAAAGTCAAGCTACAAAGGGAAAAATCTAATGTTAAGTGGGTTGAGAAAACCTGTGAGCGAAATGAAGACAGACCATTTTTTTTTCTTTCCAGAAATCTTTATAAAATATTTTCTAGTAAAAGTATTATTAAAATTAAAATTGTTTATCGAGTTTGCGTTAAGTGCCTCTACTTGCTAAAGAGGGTGAATTTGACCTCATAATATTTGATACAACTGTCTTTGTACTCTGCTATAAAGATTTAGGAATATTTTTTGATTGGTATAGAATTCTGGTCATCACCATAAATTAGGTAATCTGGGGTTGAATGATGCAATCATAATCAACAAACTTATAGAGAATGCGATGCTTTTTATTCTTGGATTACATTTCTCTTAACTGTCATTCCATTATGGAAAGCCTTTGGTTAATCTTAAGCCAATTCATGCTTATATAATAGTGAAACATTTCAAAGTATATTGTCCATGAGATTTAACCATATAATATAATAATTCTTTTTTGTTGTTTCTACTGAAATAGCTTTTAGGAAGACAGGATGATAATATTCTAATAGACGAGCCAAAAATATGTAGGGACCCATTACACATGGCTGCTGCTGGGCATAATGTAGTAAAGAGTAGATTCTCTGATCTTTATGTGTTATAAATGAATGAAACACTACAAAATTTACTGTTGAAGAAGTAAATTTGTATTTACAGTCCTAAAAGTGCTAGTGTAATGGTAAGTTATTTTAATCTGTATCTGGCTATGTATTATTTAATTGTCAGCTTGTGGGTTATTTAAATATTTTCTCATAATCAGGGAAGTTGGTCTGGTTCTTGATTGATCATCTCTGGTCTAGTTTTGTGAAGGGACATATAGATAAATTTAATACTTATGTTATGCTATCTGCTTTGCATTGTGTATTCATATTTATGTAACTATTAGTTTTCTTAGATATATGTTAATTATCTGTTATGCATTGTGTATTCGTATTCTAAACTCATTGATATTCCAGATTCCTTAGATATTTAAAACACTTATTATGCTGTAGCTTCTAGCTAAAGTTGATTGCAGTCAATGCTATCCGCTGCAATTATCCAAGCTGGAGATACAAATTGAATCTGGCAGCAAGTTTGTCCATAGAATATGGAATATCGTTAAGAGTTGTGTTGAATTTTATGATTGGTAATTTGCAGTAGACACCTCAAATCTGTAGATAAGAAAAGATAAATATATTAATGTCCAACAAAAGACCACCAAAAGGTCTATGTGATTGAAAGATTACAGCAAGATAACTAACAATAATAGGACCACCAAACGATGTCCGAGAGAAGTGAGCAACAAAAACAAGAAGAAGAAGAAAGATACAGAGAGCGGCAGCAACAAGGATGAGGAGTCCTTTCTAAGCAAAAAGAAGTCAGCCACCGAAGGAGAAGACTGCGGATGTATAGAACCTCTAGTCTGCTTTTGTGATCTCGTGGAAGACTGTGTCCAGGGTCTGACAGATCTGGAGTGATCACATGATTTGGTAGAACTAGACGATCTCTTCACACATAGTGAAGGAGGTAAGGGTGTGAAAAAGGCAGTAATGAGCTGAATAGATGAATGCCAGTGAGGAAGTAGTGATTGTAAAGTACTATCCCGAAGCAACGTAGCCTCTTGAAGATAAAGTGCAAGATATCTCTGATAACAATAGCTAAACAAATCTGAAAGAGAAGAACAATCCCGAAACAAGCAGTGAAATCTCCCTCTGATCTCATAATAGATAGGGCATTAGAAAATAAAGTGAATCTCAAACTCGACCTCTTGTAAAGTACACAACTTACAAATCTGCTCTCCACTATTAATATGATGGTCAGTCTGAGCCCGAAGATGGTGAGAACCAACCCTGAAGGATCCTAGGGAGATACGCAGGGCATGAGACTACCGCTGAGATAAGTAACTAGGACGAACAATAATCCCATCACAGATCTCCAAAAAGTGCTTTGCGTAAAAGGTCATCCTCGGACGCAACCCAACAGGTGGGTTAGTCTTGGTAGTGATGATATATTGTTTGTAGATATCTAGTCTGACATGTTTATTTAGCTCCTGCTGAGAGGGGAGGAGGTGATCAGGGGCATTCAACGAGAACTGGTAGGGTGGGAGGAAGTCGATATCAATCCCAATTGATCTTAGCAGAGAAGCTTGGGCATATGAGCAATGAGGTCGAGAACACATATCAGAACTTGTAATATCAATAGAAGAACAATATGCCAAGTAGGAATATCATTCCCGCTCACCAACCAAATCTGCAAAACCCCACAAACGATGAAGAAACCAAACCAGATCAAATATAGTTGCAAGATTGAAGGGATGCGCACCAAACTCAACAAGGATGATGCTATGAGGAGTGAACCCATGGCATTCGATGATGTGTCGTAAGAGCAAAGTTTGAACCCGTTCAATCGATGCCCAATCATAACCAAGAAGAGACAGGCCCCAAACCACTGAGCCATAAAGAACCGTCGGCCGAACAAGGGAGTCCAAGAGGGATAGTTTGGAAGAGGTATCCTGAGAGTGCTGTCTAAAACACTGTTTCTCAAGCATGGCAAGAGAAGCCATACCCTTATTAACTTTGGACTGAATCTCCGGTCTCATATTGAAGCAAGGCCCAAAAAACTTAACCCCATGTACATGTAAGAGGAAGTGATCTCAATCTCCTGGCCTTGAAAAAAGAAGTGAAGATGAGAAGTCTTTAAGCAATTAAAGATCATAATTTGAGTCCTACCCAAGTTAACTACAAGCTGACGATAATCACAAAAGAAAGCCAAACCATCCAACAGCCTCTGTAAACTCTCTAGGGAAGAACCAAGAAGAACCACATCATCCACAAAAAGAAGAATGGAGATTAGGACCTGGTGTAAGTAACAACCATCACTCAGAAATAATGGCTTCGAAAGGAAGTCCTCAAGCTCATCAATATATAAACCGAATAAAGTAGGGGAGAGAGGACAACCTTGCTTGACCCTGATGGTGCTATGAATCGGATCAGAGAAACCCTTTGGCGTCTTGAATCTACTTACCACAGTCTCATAAAGTCTCTTAATAGCAGTAAGTAGCATCTCCAAAATCCCAATCTCCTAAAGCCTCTCAAAAAGATCCATCCTGGGAATAAAATCAGAAGCCTTGCAGAAGTCCACAAAGCAGCAGTAAACCTTCTCCAATCTATGTCTAGCCTCCTTAATAATAGCCCGTTAAATGAAAATATGGTCCATAGTCTGATAGTCGGTCCGGAAACCAGCCTGCCCTCTAGCTCTACAACCTTTCCTGTCAAGCTCACTAGATAACATAGCATTAAGAACTGTCGCATATAGTTTGACAAACGTGCGCCCAATCATAATGGTTCTGTAGTTCCCAGGATTAGAGATAGGATTGGTCTTGTGGATAGGGTAAATTAGATTCCTGGACCAAGAAGTCCGGAACTCGGTACACATCACTTTGTTAAATAGTATAGAGAGATAGGGGACCAAAACCAAGGCACCAAACTTGAAGAGTTCAGCCTGGAACCCTTCCTCATTTGCATCTCTGCTACATCTGGATCTAATGGCGTTGTAAATGTACGAGGGGGTGAATAATTGGCCGAAAGGAGGCGGAATGGGGTGAATAGAAGGCTGCCCCGGGATATCATAAAGAGCTGTGGTATGAGTGGTAAGGTATGACAAAACTTCCTAACATTGATTTGGCCATCTCACAGTAGACTTCATCACATTCCTGGTCTTCTTTTACTCGTCTATAGCAAGCTGTAAACCCATGAAGACATAAATCATAAAATGTCACAATAATACAACATAGTATATCAAAACAATAATCACAATGGCAACCCAATCAAATATACAAATTAGAATATGCAAATTAGAATATGCACAAATGCCCTTGTACCAATTTGACAACAAACCTCTTAACACACTCATAAAACTGGAATACACCAAACCGTAGACCTTCAGTGTCTTCACCAATTTTCTTGCAAATCCAAATGTTTCAACACTATAGCCAGTCCTAAGTAGAACCACCCTAATGAGTTAGAGGGTTTTTTGTCCTTAAGCTTGTAATGGAACTCAAAGAATTGTTCATCCATCAGTCATTTTCTACACCAAGGGTTTTCAATGTTCATCCTTGAATGCTCGAAATCTCAAAACTGGAATCAAAGCGAAGTTCACATAATGGGATGATTTGCTTTTCGTGCATGCCTTCTTTTCGTAGTTGTCCTTTTCTCAGGTCATCGGTTAATTTTGTTTTATTTCTTAATTTATTTTCCTCCCTAATATTTATAATTATTTTAATTCCATTATTTTAATTTTGATTTATTTTTATTATGTAGGACCTATAATAATTTAAAGTGGTTGGACCCAGTTTAATTGATTTATAAATTCTGAAAATTGGGGACGACATTAAAGTTCACCAAGTGATCACCAATAAAGAAAAGAACAAAAAATCCATATTAAGAAAGTTCCTTACCTTTCATTTGTATGACCATATGAGTGGATATAAAAAATAAAATATAATGTTTGTAAAAATCGAATCACTGGTATATTATTATGATTGTATGCTGCTTCTGACTCCTCTATCTAATGATAGGCCAGTAGAAAAGCTATGATATGGTTTCCTCTTACTGTTCTTGCATGGGCTGCAAACAAATTTGGATGATTTGCTTTGTGTGCTTGCCTTCTTTTCGTAGTTGTCCTTTTCTCAGGTCATCGGTTAATTTTGTTTTATTTCTTAATTTATTTTCCTCCCTAATATTTATAATTATTTTAATTCCATATTTTTAATTTTGATTTATTTTTATTATGTAGGACCTATAATAATTTAAAGTGGTTGGACCCAGTTTAATTGATTTATAAATTCTGAAAATTGGGGACGACATTAAAGTTCACCAAGTGATCATCAATAAAGAAAAGAACAAAAAATTCATATTAAGAAAGTTCCTTACCTTTCATTTGTATGACCATATGAGTGGATATAAAAAATAAAATATAATGTTTGTAAAAATCGAATCACTGGTATATTATTATGATTGTATGCTGCTTCTGACTCCTCTATCTAATGATAGGCCAGTAGAAAAGCTATGATATGGTTTCCTCTTACTGTTCTTGGATGGGCTGCAAACAAATTTGTAATGCTGCTTGCTAAAAAATTGCAGGATATTTAAAGCACATTGGTTTGGATAGTCAATCATTTATCATAAATTTATGTTCACTTCGTCAAATTTGATTTATAGTTATAGTGTCTAGGTTGTCCAAGAACTGATGTGCAATCATTGTTTGCTTCATCTTTTGTGCAATCTTCTAGTTCTCATTCCACCATTATTTTGTTTGTTTAATCTATTTCTGAATTATAGTTTGGTGAATTCCACTATTCTATTGCTGATGTATGCTCTGTTCTTCATCACCTTCTGGTTGATTTTATGTGGTCCTTGACTACTAATCTTGCTCAAGAAGTAGTTGAATCTTGTGGGACAGCTGTCCAACCTTTTGTAATACGCCCTTTCATAAATTTTGACTTTTGCACATACATGAAGTCAATCCAACTTGCTGATGTATTTGGAGATGGCAACCCCCTTAGTGATTGATTAACTTGCTGGAGCCTTTTCAAAGTCAAGAGCACCTTCAAACTTGTTTCATTATATCGTATTGCTATTGGTGAGTGCTTTTTTTTACAATGCCTTGTGTTGTTGATGTGTTGGTTATGTGGATTATTAGAGAACACTTCCTAAGTTTTTCCTTTCTACTTCTAGTTGGAGACATCACTTCTGAGGTATTGTAAGCTTTAGAAGCTTAATTTTTATAAAAACTGTTTTTCACATTTCGTTGTCGAATGTTAACTAGTTGCGGAATGTTTGGGTTGTGAACAAGTTGTTTGGGCTACCCAAGGGAATAATTAGGTTGATGGCTCTTCCTTCTTTATTTTGCCATCATGAGTTTATTAAGCTTCGCCTGATTTCACTTGATAAGTTGTTTGTATCCAACTATGTATTGTTGGTTGTTGGCTTAAAGTTAGTTGTTATGATGAGTTATTAGTAGTTGTCGATGGTCGGTTACTTGGTAACCATTAGGTTCTTTAAATAGGTTTCTCCTAGTCCAAGGATGGATGTTCCATGAATTGGGAAGTGTAAGGATATCTCTCTGTTGTCCTGCATTTTGTCACCACAAAATGTAGGTAACAATACGGAACTTTTCAATTTAGTTTCACATGTCTCTGAGTTTAGTTTATTATTTAATTGGATAACATTGATCAATCAATCAAACCCAATGCACGTAGTGAACTCTTTTACTAAAGGCTTTCGTCAAGTCTTTTTAGTTGTTCTTTTTCTTAAGCCTATGCTTGATTTTTGAAGCTTTCAATGTCCTTTTTTTGCGTTTTTGAGTGTGTTTGTTGGTTTTTGATCTTTTGGTTTTGCTCAAACCCTTCCTTTTGGTTTTCCTTTGACTCAGTATATCTTAGGGCTTAATCGGGCTTGATAATCAAAAGATATGGCCTTTTTAGTGCCCAAAAGGTGGACTGTCCAGATGCAATTGCATAATTTAAAATGTCATGTTATATTTTAATGCTGACATTTGCTTTTTGAAAAATATAACATAAATTCACTTAATGTAATGCTTTTAAGTTACTTTTTAAAATTTTCACATAAGTGACTATTTTTTTTAATGGGTAACAAGTTTTAGCATTAATTATAAAAAGATGAAGCTTACAATAATAGCGTGCCATAGTTTTAAGTGGACATTTAAAAAGTCCGCCTGACTACCCTCCCTCCTTAACATAAAAGTTAATACATACTAATAAAGAAATTAACACCTACAAGCATATCCCATCCCATTACATAAGATAATCACATCTTTTGGAGAAGCTACTAGTCATTTAAAAAAGAAACAGGCTGCTCAATTCTTGAACCAATTTTTTGGCATCCTCCTTTGTAAAATTTGAGATGGAACAGTCATCCTCCATTGATCGCCACTTCCTGCCAGTTCCACTCGTGCCCGCCTCCCCTAGCAGAGACACATCAACCCACATTCCTGCTCTCATGAACTCCCCAACAACATCTTGTCCTTCCCTGTCTAGTTGGTATCTCAGCTGTTCTCTAGGTGGTCTTACACTTTTTCTTGGTGTCGTCTTCATAAAACCCTTCTTTCGATCATCCAACACCTAGATCTTTTCCTGCAAAAAGTTAACCACCTTCCTCCATACTTCGGCCGCTTTTGGCAGGTGTACCCCTTGGGGAGTTACAGAAGACCAAACAACCAAAGGTTGCAGTGAGGAATCTCCACCCCCAATTAGCCTCCACGGTTCCTGCCCCATTTTCAAACCTACACCCAACACGACACTATCAATAACCTCGTCTACTCCCAGCAGCCATTGCAGGAATAGACACACAACAATGACCCATTTGTACTTCCTCTTTTGTCTCTCCAACTAAAAGTGTCAGGGCCACAAAGAGGGACACTATATCTAGGTTGGACCTCCTCCAGTTGGTGTCCAAATATTACGGGTCAAAAATCTCCATGATGCCACTCATAAATTCCTGTTCGTTGAACATAAACAAATTCTTCAGCGCCTCACTATGATCTTTCCTTCGTATGCCCACGTCTGATTATCTGATTCCAAAACGAAGTTGGCCTCCATCTCTGAAAACTCTGCCAATTTCCCTGCAAAAAAAGAGGCCCCGCCCTTCTTAAAAACTCACCCTTGAAAGATCTTGAAGGCCACACTTAAAGAGTTTAATGAGTGTGGATCCTTTGTCATGCACAGGGGATTACTTCCTCATGAGTGTCCTTGATACCAGGTGTTAAAATAAATAATTGGAAGTTACTCCTTCAAAGGGGAGGATAGCGATCATAATGCCACTTAGAACACAACATCCTTAATCTAAATTAAGAAGCCTAAAGTCTTTGAACATGTCATTCTGGTTCCCAAAATGGACATTCACTCCCAAGTTGGCCAACTTATCTACCACCTTATTTGCCTCCTTGTAAACATGGGATATCTTGAAGTCCTTGAACTCCTTCAGTAGGCACTTTATCTGGCTAATGTTCTTGTCAAGATGCCAAGACTCTAATTTGCCTTTCTTGATCCCATTAATAATAATCTTTGAATCTCCTTCCAAATGCACTCGTATGATACCCAGTTCAACTCGTAACACTAGAGTCTCTTTGGCTGCTTCACATTCTGCCATATTATTGGTTCCATCCCTTAGTCTTTTGGTCACAAAGTCTATTGAGTTACTTTCATGATCTCTTGCTATACATCCATACGCTGAAATATTTGGGTTTCCTTGAGCAACCCCATCAAAATTTATTTTTATCCATCTTTCCTCTGGTGGTTGCCAACAACACATTTCTTTCCTTTGTCGAGGATTAACCCTTGAAGGCCCATTAATAGGCCACACATAAGTGACTTTATTAACTATATAGTTTGATTTATTTTTTCAGTTACTTAATGTTTTATTTCAAAACAACTAAGTTAATATTACTTTTTGAATGATATTTACACATAATATATAAAACTATATAGTGTAAATAGTATTTTTGATCCAATTAAGTGATATTTCCTTAAAAATCAATTAAACATGTGCTTAATTGATCACTTAAGTTGTGCAAATGCATCTTTCAAACTCATTTACATGTAAAGGGCCTCCAAGAGTGCGATTTGCACTAAAAATGCATGTAATGGACTTCCTAGAGTCTACTTTGCATAAAAGAGTTCTTTTACATGTAATTCACTTTCTATGCAATTGCATTCCAAGAGTGCGGTTTGCACTATAAAGCCATTTTTATGGATTTAGACAAATAAAAGCTAAGTTTTTGAAATATACAATGAGGTTCCAAGAGTATGATTTGCATTGTTTTCTCATGTTGCAAGTTTGAAAATATGTAATGAGGGTCCAAGAGTGCAATTTGCATTGTTTTACACTTCTTTGCATTTTAAAACATGTAATGAGGCCTTGAGAGTGTGATTTGCCTCTTGCCTTCATATACATGTATTTTAAAACATGCAAAAGCACTCCAAGAGTGTGATTTGCATAGAAGACCAAGTCTAATGCATTTTAAAACATGTAAAGGCTCCCCAAGAATGCGTTTGGATTTTTCATCACATGTATTTGCAACTTGAGACCAAGATTTTGTCGCCAAAAGAAAAAACATCCATGTTCTTGCCCTTGGAGATCATGTTTTTGCCAAAATTGTTCAGATCTGCCCATTTCATGGCATGAAATCTCTCCAACAAGGGCCGTTTTTGGCCGTTTTTGCATTTCTATGCATTCCATGCCCTAGGTGTTGCTTTTTCTTTCAAAAATGATTCATTTTTTTGCATCTAGAAGCCACGTTTTGCCCAAAAAAAGCCCAGATTTGGAGTAAATTGATCACGTTTTGGACCAAAGAGGAATCGTTTTGGCATTTCAATCCATGCCATTGCTATTAAAGATCGCATTTTTGCACTCCCATGCTAAAAACGTTTTATGTTGTATTTTGAGACCACGCTTTTATTAAAAAACACCCAAATGCATGGTATGTTCTGATATAGAACAATGCCACTTCCAAACAGAATATAATCACCAATTTACAATTATTTATTTATAAGTAGAGTCACATCGGCTCTGATCCATTTGGCAATTCACCTAATTAATATTCTGACATTTACAATATCCAAACAGAAGTAACCTGGAAATTCGCTTGCTTGCAGCAGACCAAATTGTTCTATATGGTTGAGAGAAGCCTGTGATCGTACCTGGAAATGTTCACCAACTTCCAAAACAGATTGCAGTCAACAAAATGTGCTGCTGAAGCTACCACAGTCAATGTGGCTGCCAACGTTCCAAACGCAGGCCTGAGAAAATGAAACACAGGTCTCATATGAATGATTGCAGGTCACCAAAATTCAAGTGCAGGCTTGCCAGATCCTAACTGCAGCCTTCCCAGGCATAATTGCAACCACTAATGATGGTTACATATCCAATAAGGGTGATTGCAGGTATGGAAAGCAGTCCCAATGCTGCTGTAAATGATGTTTGTAACCTTTTGAATGAGCCACAAATGCTCCAGAATAGATTGCAGGCCTTCTAACTTGATGAGTAGTCAATTAATCCACTTCAAACCAGTCGATTCTCTTGGCATAAATCCACTTGTCAAGCACATTATAAACAGTAGAGAAGTGATAGCAAAATTACACAAACCCACAACACCAAATAACAAAGAGCATACACAATTCCACAATTCTCGGCTACAATGATATCTCTAGCCACATACATAGAAATGGAGATTCAACAAAAATAACCAAATCACTATACTTCTACTGTGATTTCAAACAATTCTCAGATACTAATTCACAATACCTCAGCTATGAATTTACTAGGCACATCTCAGCTCCAAACCCTTATGCTTCAGTAAGGGCACAAAATCATCTAACTCATAAACTCTTCACAGGTAACAAAATAAAATAATCAATCAGATAATCGGATACCTTTTCCTTCACAATGGGCTATAACCCCGAAATGGCACTTAGTTTCCCAAACACAACTTCACTTCAGAAGCTTCACCACCACAACATCATTTTATAACATTAAATATAATAAATTGCCATTATAACAATGTAACTTTAATAGCTAATTAATAAATATGAACACAACCAATTAAAAGCTCCATTTGATGCAGGTGATGACCAACTGCTAGCGTCACCAATTGCATTGCCAAATATGGCAATTGGCCAAATTTGACTTATGACAAATAGTAAATTCTTGAATGAGACCCTCAAATCATACTGCAATCTCACGAGTGTCGTTACGATGAACTAATTCAATCATCTACAAAGATGCGCGGAAAATGGGGACATTACAGTCCTCCCTCCCCAAGATTGGTTTTGCTCAAGCAATCCGACAACGTATAGAAACCTCCACCCAAATCCCATATGAAGAAGCACGCGACATCCCAGTCACCACTAACTAACTCCTGAAATATCACCACCAAAACAATTGACTGAATGTGCTGAACTGAATCAAACATGACTGTAGATGCCGCATGAGTGAATGTCTCATAGGGAAGTAACTCGGTATGCTGAGATGCCAAACACACTATCTGACACATGCACAATTGAATTGCGCACTTCAAAAGGAACATGCACATGATAGTCAAAAGAAAAACCATATGTACTTGGCATCATGTATATACTCCAAAAATCTACTAGGAGTCGTGCCTGAAATCCCAATGCACTAGAAGAATCCCAAACACCGACCTCTTGTAGTGAGCCTTGCTGGCTCAACAAACGCACTCATCTCAATTGTATCAACAACACTCGCATCCTCATCATAATTTGTAGATATTGGAACATCACCAACTGCTACTATAGGAAACTTAATTGTATCTGCAAATGGTGTAAATGATGCCTAGCTCCACTTAGGTGAGTGATCAACATCGACCTCAAAAAACAAATTGTCATAAGACAATGCATGATCCATCTCAAACAAAGGATTGTCCGTAAAGTGAATCTCAGGATCTGTTCAATAACATGATATTATCTCTACATCACTCACCTCAAAATCAATAACATGTGTACTATCAACAATGCACACGTGAACATCTAAGGTATTGTTGCTAAGTACCTCATAGGATGGCTAATCTATCATGGAAGTAGTTGTTGATATGACAGTATCATCGCATGCTCTTACCTCCACTATCATTGCATCACCATCAAATGCATGATCCTGGGAACTCATACTAACAACTGTATCATTTGACTCATCTTGACATGAATTCCAATCACATCCTTTGTCCATTGTGTCCAACACCTCAGCACTGACATGTGGTAACTCCAAGGGATGTCCTACACATATGTAGCTACTACAATATCATCAGGATGCCACAAATCCCTATTGCTGTCATGCAAATCATAACTAATGTGCCTGCCTACATCCATGTTATCTCCCTCTATCAAAAAAAAAATGCACACTATCATCCATTACTTTATCCATAACATTTCCAGACTTTGCCATTACATCAGGTGCAACTGCAATCTTATGTGGGCCACTGCTGATATAAAAATCAGACTTAAGAGTTTGGACTGAAAACATCTCCTTCCTCTATAATAGTGTCCACTGTACCAACACGTTTGTTTTTTTGAAGAAATGACATCATGCTCTGCTCAAATTATGCATTTGAAATCAATTTTGTCATTCGTTTGTGCTTTTGATTCAGCTCATTTGGTAACACATTCAATTGTTTCACAATACTGAAATGTATCTCAGATTCTCCATCCCTAAGTGGTGAAATATGATGCCTACGAGTATAGTGCCTACCCAGAATGAATCTCTTATCACTATCCATGTCACTAAATACCAATCATTGAATCAACGAGTGGCACTAAACAAAATAATTCTGAGCCCATTTCTTGCAGGCTGGTAGGAAACTGCTTTGATATCACTGTAAAATCCCAGCTGGTTATAACTCAATTAACTCCAGATTTCTTCACTAATCAGTTGTTTGACATTTTGTCAAGCACTTGGGCATGCATTTGGTATTTTCAGTTTGATAATGAAATTTTGAATTAATAAGTGGTAACCAATCGAGGGAATATTTAGAAATGAAACTTCTTAATTTTATTTACCAAACCAAACCCTAATATATAACAATGCCACTTCCAAACAGAATGTAATCACCAATTCACAATTATTTATTAATCAGTATAATCACATCAGCTCTAATCCATTTGGCAACTCACTCAATTAATATTTTGAAAATTACAATTTCCAAACACAAGTAAACTGGAAATTTGCTTGCTTGTAGCAGATCCAATTGTTCTATATGGTTGACAGCAGCCTCTGATCCTACTTGGGAATGTCCACCAACCTCCAAATTGCTCAAAATGTGGTCTATATAACAGATCGCAGTCAACAAAATGTGCTGCCCAAGCCACCACAGTCAATGTGGCTGCCAATGTGCCAAACCCAGGCCTGAGAAAATGAAAACAGATCTCATATAAATAATTGCATGTCACCAAAATTCAACTGCAGGCTTCCCAGATCCTAACTGCAGCCTGCCCAAGATTGATCATAGCAATTATGATGATCACAGACCCAATCAGGGTGATTGCAGGTATGGAAAGCATTCCCAATGCTGTCGATGTTCGCAGCCTTTTGAATGAGCCACAAATTCTCCATAACAGATCGCAGATATTCTAACTTGATGAGTAGTCAATTAATCCACTTCAAACCAATCAATTCTCTTGGCATAAATTCACTTTTCAAGCACAATACAAACAGTAGAAAAGTGATAGCAAAGTTACTCAAATTCACAACACCAAATAACAAAGAGCATACACAATTCCAAAATTCTTAGCTACAATGATATCTCCAGCCACTGACACAGAAATGGAGATTCAACCAAAATAATCAAATCACTATATATGCATTGATTTCAAACAATTCTCAGATAGTAATTCACAATATCTCAGCTGTGAATTTACCAGGCACTTCTTAGCTCCAAACCCTTGTACTTCAGCAAGGGCACAAAATCATCTAATGTAGAAACTCTTCACATGCAACAAAAACAAATAATCAATCAGATAATCGGATGCCTTTTCCTTCACAATGGGCTCATATTTATAACCCCCAAATGACACTTTCCCAAACACCACTTCACTTACGAAGCTTCACCAACACAACATCATTTTATACATTAAACATAATAAAGTGCCATTATAACAATGTAACTTTAATAACTAATTAATAAATACTAACCCAACCAATTAAAAGCTTCATTTGATGCAGGTGATGACCAACTGCCACTGCCACCAGCAGCATTGCCCAGTATGACACCTTGCCAAATTTGACTTACTATAAATAGTAAGTTCTTAATTGAGAACCACAAATCACACTGCCAGTTCACCAGGGTTGCTATGATGAACTAACTCAATGATATGCAGAGATGTGCCAAAAATGGGGACACTACAATACATTTTGCATTATTACTCATAACACTAAATCAAGGAGTACATAAACTTGTAAGTGAAAAAAATGAAACTATTATTCCCTCTTGTTATAGAAAACAGATTTACAAGAACTCCCATTAAAACCTATTATTGAAATAGTTTTTCTGGTATGCTTTCATTCATCTGCATGCTAGAGTGGCTGGTTTCCCTCTTCATATTGATGCAGCTTTCTACATTGTTTTGGGAGAAGGGTGCAGGAATTTGTTTTTTGTATGGCGGAATTTTGATCACCACTATAAATGACAAAATCCTGGAGTTCTTATGGATTATGCAAAGCTATTCATCCATGGATTGCATTTCTGTATACTGTCATTCCATTGTAGTCTGCATTTGTTTGGGCCTTGGGGCCCTGCTTGTTAAGATTGCCACTTAATTTTCTCCAACATTGTGAGCAGACTGTAGGTGACTCGACAATGATTCAAGAGGAGATTGGCTCAAGTACAATTGAGCTAATCATTCCAAGATAACGAGTGCATTTACAATGATTAAACTGGGGAAAGCTTCAAGACTGGCTAGATTTCTTGTTGTGAAACAATTGATAACATTTGGAAAATTACTACACATAATTTTATTTGTTAAGATGGGTTTTGAAAACCAAATTTTATGTACGTTTACCATGGTTGGAATATTTTGGAAAAATAAGATAAAAAGGTTTTCAGTTGTGAACAAGAGCATTTCCAATAGGGGTGCTGTGATATCTTTTAGTGTTTGTAAGTTTCTATTGATAAGAAAATGAAAACTATGTACTTTTGTAACTAGATAATCATGGCACTACCATAAATCAGTATTGCCTGGTTTTGATTAAAATGAATGACAAATAAAAGGCAGTTCATTTTATTGAACATTCTTCATTAATATATATTGTTGGATTCAAGAAAGATTTTTTTTTCCCAATACTTGAGCATATTCGTTGCAATTTGCATTGATTATTTTAGTTATGTTTTCTTAATTACAATTATTTGAGAGAAGTTCCACTATGGTTTCATTTTCCATTTGTTTATTGGCATGTAGGAATCAAAATGACCAGATCGCCTAGTCTAAGGCATTACTCTAATGTTTATACTATTAGTTATTCATATCATTCTTTGGATGTTTCCCGTTGAAGGTTGGAACAACCAGAAAAGTTGTGGCATCAGCAAAAGGTCAACGATGCTTGGAGGAAAATACAAATATCCTCGAGGAATTGGTAAAACTGAACATTATGTTTGTTACCTTTACCCATAAATTGTTGGCTATTTATAACCATATAATTCGTGCCAATTATCTTGTTCTTATTTTACTCTGTGGTGGTGTTTATTTTTGTGATATGCTTTCAAGGCATATGCATCAACTAATGTATGTACTTGTGCTTTAGTTGTGTATCTTTTATAATGTGAGTAACATCTTAGCACCGAAAGTATGAAATTGAAGACACAAGGAGGCAAGGGTCTTCTAGATTGATGATAATATATTTGATAACATGTAATGTATTTAAATAAGGTGAGTAGTAAAAATTCTATTATGATCATTCAAGTATGCTTTTTGTTTCAAAAAAGATATCACAATGGATTGTAAATTGTCATTTTGTCATCAAGTTAAATTATCATAGTATCATCAAGCCATGTCAACATGGACATCTTTATATAGTATATCCTTCATCATAGCATATCTCATTATAATGTGTATGGATGTATTCTACTCTATATAATATCCACATGTTTCATAGAAGAAAAGCAAAAAAATATATCAATGCCCAAAGTTGTCCAAAACATTTCAGTGGGACTAAAGGTAAAACCTATGCCAATAACATGATGGAGCTGTAGATGATGCTATAAATTAAAACTAAGATGAAATTACAAGAATGTAAATATTCCAGCTCTAGGGATGGAGTGGGTGTGAAGCAATGTTACACCGTCATCAGAATGGGGGACAAGTTTTTGGTATGGGGGGGGACACAGGGACCTCGATTTTGGGACGAAGGTGGGGCAGCAAGAGGGGGCATGAGGTGGGGAGATGTACATACTATATACTATACATATGGTACTTAAAACGCTAGTAAGTACATAAAGATATAAAATCGTAAATTACTAATGACTTGAACATTGGAGTTTTCAATATCTAATTACTAATTAGAAATTATGATTCGAGTACTCAATACTACATATCAATATTATTTTAAATTGTCAAATCAACAAATGAAAGAGTTGTATTATATCATATGATAATAGATATGAAAACTATTTGATGATAAAGATGATTGCATTGAGTAACATGATATTAAAAGACCAAGGAATGAATTAAAAAACATGTTTTGTTTTTAGATACCACTTTATTGAGCTTCTGTGATGAGGGATGCTTGTGCATCCCCAGATTGCTTGAGAGACGTTGTTGTGTGCCCCTCGACATTCCTGGAACATGGGGGATGTACCTGCATTTCAAGTGGTTGGCGGAAATTGTGGTGTTGCTGCTTGGGTCGCTGGAATGGTCCCCCTATCCTTAGTGTGTAGTGACTTGACTGGCAATGGGGCAATTTGCAGGTAGATTATGGCCAGGTTGGATACATAAATGGTTCTGTAAGAGAACCATATGGATGAGAGAGGCTATTAGGAGGTACCGTACGGTGGCTGGGGACGTGACAGAGAAGCTGTACGGTGGCAAAATGTGTCCAAATTGAGTTTAGAAGTTTGGACGGAAATGGGAGGCAGTACGGTGTCCATACGGATACAACAAGTAGAGTAGATAGTGGAATGGATGTACGACAAAGTGTAATTTAGGGGGCCCATATGGTGATCACCAAGGAAGCCGTACGGTACAGTTAAGTTGGCTGTATAGTAGGATAGAGATGTCGTACGGTGGAGGGGGTTGTCAGCCGTATGGATGGATGTCGTACGGTAGGTGTGGAGACAGGCAAATGCAAGCCGTACGGTTATGAATACTTGCCGTACTAAGCCAATTTAGGCCATACGGATGGTGAGAGGCGAGTGGGTGACTGAAACAGATGTTCATTCATAGGTATGAACTGGGAAGCCGTACGGATATGTGGAGGGAGTGTGAAGGGTGTTGTCCATGATGGAAGCCGTACAGTTATGGCAAAATACAACGATGCACACAAAACGTTAATGGTAAACATAGAAAATTTCGAACACTAAAAATACTCGAACAATTATGGAAGAACATTCACCAAATTGATAAGATAATGAGAACACTCCAATTTGCCAGATATAGACTAGTTGAACACCGACAAAATAGGGTGAGGGATGAATCCCACCGAAACCGTGCAAGCCAAATGGGGAAGGTTTTTCAATTCTGAAATGGCAAACAATGCGAAATCCAATAGGAATCTGCAGTACAGAGAAATGAAATTCCAAAAGCATGCCTACGAATTGAATACAAGCCGCGCTTAAATACCCATCGGGAAAAGCTTTCTGAGGGTGTCCAAAGTTAGCTGATGGCGACACAAACTACGAAAACTAAATAAAATGGGTCTGAGATAAAATAAATCAATCGGCCCGTTACAAATATTAAATGAGTACATTTATTTTATGACGGGGACATTACAGTCCTCCCATCCCAAAATTTGCTTGTCCTTAAGCAAGTGCAGTGTCGGGTGCTGGAGGATTTGTTTGCCTTCCCATGTTGTGTCGTCTAGCAGTAGGTGTCGCTAACGTACCAAGTACTCCCTCACGGTGTGGTTTCGCAGGACCTTTTCATGCACTTCGAGAATCTTGGCCGGTTCCAGAATGAGCTTTCCTTCCTCATTGAGTGGTAGAAGGTCGGTAATGATTGTGACGTTTTGCCCTATAGCCTTCTTTAGATAGGAAACATGGAAGACATTGTGAATGCGGCTACCCTCCGGAAGTTCCAATTTGTACTCTACCTCACTAATGTGACAGATCACGCGGTAGGGACCATAAAATCGCGGCTTCAGTTTCTCCTTTCCTATTCCCTTTAATGAAGATTGTCGGTATGGTTGAAGCTAGAGATAGACCAGATCCCCCACTTCAAAGGTCCTCTCTATCCGGTGTTTGTTTGCGTACACCTGTTGATTTTGTGCATGTTGTAGGTTTTCTTTCAAGCTCCTTAGAATGTCTTGTCCTTCCTGAAGCCAAGCCTTCGCCCTTGGAGCAGGACTGTCGCCTAGAACTATGTCGATGAAGGAGAGTGGTTCGTGCCCGTATAGAGCTTGGAATGGCGCCATCCCGAGCGACATGTGATATGTGGTGTTGTAGCAATACTCCCTGAGATGGATCCATTTTACCCATGCCTGTTGTTGAGTTGAGATGTAGTTCCGTAGGTAGCCTTCAAGCCATTTGTTCACAATTTCAGTTTGGCCATTTGTTTGTGGGTGGTAACTCGTGCTCGGTGATAATTCTGTCCCTGCCATCCGAAACAGTTCTATCCAGAAGATACTGACGAATCGACCATCTCGATTGTTGACGATGTTTCGGGGTAACCCGTGTAGGCGAAAGACTTCTCTGAAAAACAGTTCGACGACTTGTGCAGCTTGAAGGTCTGAGGGGATGGCGAAGAAGTGAGCATACTTTGTCAATCTGTCAACCACCATGAAGATGCAGTCCTTTCTGTTCACCTTGGGAAGACCTGTTATGAAGTCCATTGATATACTTTCCCACTTATGTTCGGGAATCAACAGAGGCTGTAACAGTCCCGCAGGAAGAGTGTGTTCGGATTTGTTCTGTTGGCAAATAGAACATTCTCTCACATGCTGCAATACGTCCTCTTTCAGGGCCTTCCATAAAAATCTCTCTCGAATACTTCTGTAGGTTTAAGGAAGCCGGGATGTCTAGCCAAAGGGGAGTCGTGCACTTCCTTCAGGATCTTCTGCTTCAGTTTGGATTCCGGCACTAGGTAGATCCAATCTTTATAATAGATGATATCATTCACCACCCTGTACTGATCATCGTGGATGTGATCATCCATTATCTCACAAGCAAACGTATTCTTGGAATATTCTACCAACAGTTGTGCCTTCCAGTCAGCTGAGATCTATTCTAGTGAGCAGATGGTGGGTTTTTGGGACAAGGCATCTGCAACAACATTGTTTTTTTCCTTTACATGTTCAATGTCGAAATCAAAAGACTGAACTTTTCTTACCCATTTTTGTTGCCGTTCATTCAAGTCCCGTTGCTCCAAGAAATACCTTAGATTGTTGTGATCCATACGGACAACAAACTTGATACCAACCAGATACTGCCGGAACTTGGTCAGTGCATGTACGATGGCCAACATTTCTTTATCATAAATAGAATACAGGTGTTCTGCTGGTGTAAGCTTCCTGCTCTCATAGGCGATGGGGTGTTTGTCCTGCATTAGATTCGCTCCAATGCCCTCCCCGGACGCGTCGCATTCCAAAATGAATGGTCGGGTGAAGTCAGGGAGTGCCAGAACCGAGCAAGTGCTCATGGCCTCTTTCAGTTTATCAAATGTGAGTTGTGCTTCTTTGTTTCACTGGAAAGCCCCTTTCTTCGTCAGATCTGTTACGAGCGCGTTGAGCTGAGAAAAACCTTTGACAAATCTTCTGTAGTAATTGCATAATTTGAAGAACCCTCGCAGATCTGTGAGTGATTTTGGGGGAGGTTAGTCGAGGATAGCTTGAATCTTCTCCTAATGCACTTGAACCCCGTATTGACTGACGACATGCCCCAAGTACAATATCTCTGTCATACCAAACTCACATTTGGACTGTTTGGCAAATAGGGACTGTTCCTCTATGATACTCAGGACTTCATTCAGATGCTCCTCCCATGTCCTATAAATAAGATCATCAAAGAATACCAATAGATACTTACGCAACTGTCTGTTGAAGATGTGGTTCATGCACGACTGAAATGTGGCAGGTGCTTTGGTTAGACTGAATGGCATGACTAGGAACTCATAGTGTCCGTAGTGGCAGCGAAAGGCCGTTTTCTCCACATCTTCTTCCCTCATTTGGATCTGATGGTATTCAGAACGAAGATCTATTTTTGAAAAGTAGACCGCACCATGTAGTTCATCCAACAGCTCATCTATCCTTGGGATGGGGTACCTATTCTTTATTGACCTTTTGTTCAGAGCACGATAGTCCACACACATGCGCAATGTTCTATCCTTCTTCTTGACCAACACCATGGATGATGCGAACGGGCTAGAACTGGGATAGATCCATCCCTTCTCAAGCAACTCCTGAATCGTCCGTTCGATCTCATCCTTGAATTTCTGGGGGTGGTGGTACAAAGTGGTTATGATTGGTTTTGCCCTTGATTCCCACTCAATTGTGTGTTCAAACCCCTGATGCGGTGGTATGCTAGGTGGAATATCCATGAAAACTTTTTCATGCCTACTTAAAATATCCTGAAGCTCATCATCCAGTGTAGGTGTTTGGTGCCCCTTTATAGGTTCCCCCGAGATAAAACAATGCGCAACCCACTCAACATCATTGTGCCGCAAGATTGCCTCCATCCGATGCATGGAAACTTCCTTCGGACCCTCATTTGCCATCCCTCGGAGGACAACCTTCTTTCCATCAACCACAGAAGTGAAGTCCATTCACTTGAAACTTTGATGTACTCATTAAGTATCTCCATCCACTATATGCCAAGAATGATTTCCATGTCGGCAAGATCCACTATGAAAAAGTCCTCCGTAACTGTGTGATTCGCCATCGTGATGCTCAACTGAGGGACAAGGTGCGTGCAGGGCAGGAAAGTTCCTCTGGCAACCTTGACCTGAAAGCCTGTGTGTGCTTCCGTAGGGAGACTTCTGCGCTTTACCAAGGATGAGTTTATGAAGTTCAAAGTAGCTCCACTGTCCAGCATTATCGTGACCCTTTGTCCTTGAAGGTTACCCCGTACACGGAAAACTCTGCACCTTGGACTGCCTGCCAGCCAAAGCAATGGATCCCCCGTGTTGTACCAAGGCAACAATCCTCTCCGTTCGGTTTAAACTGGCCATGTTGGTGACACTGCTAGGTTGGATATCTTCCACTCGCATTTCCTCTTGTTCCTGTTCGTCCTCTTCATCGGACATTACCTCGATGTAATGGATCTTCCCCTTCCTGAGGCATCAGTGGCCAGGTTCCCAAGGCCCCTTGCAATTGAAACAGAACTTCTTCCTTCGGAGCTCTTGTCGGGATGCTTCATCCAATGACGGCTTCTTGGGCGGAGGTTTGTCCCTCGGAAATGTTGGTGGTTTCGGATGTGAGTAACTCCAAGATGATGAGGATGATGCCGACGACGATGCCATGCTTTGGGCCTTACTGATTGCTTCCGACAAGGTTGATGGCTTGAATCCCTTCACCCAACCCTTCAGTGGTTCTGCCAACCCGTCCATAAAGAGCACGACACGCCTCCTTTCGGAGATGTCCGTGACCAACACGAAAAGTCTTCGAAATTCTGCAATGAATTGATCTATCGATCTAGTTTGCCTTAGTTGCATCAAATCTTTGAAATTGAGCTTGGGGTCTTTTCCATCAAATCGTTCCATTAATCTCTCTGTAAACTCCGCATTGGTATTTATTTGATCATGTCCTAGTGTGATAGTGTCGTGGTGCCACCATTCGTGTGCAATACCCTCCAAGTGCAACGTGGTGAATTTGATAGCTTCTTCAGGCATAGGATTCAACTGGAAGTAGGTAGTGGCTTTCATCACCCACGCCTGAGCTGAAATGGAGCCCGATCCGTCCAAATGGAGATAGATTCACCTTACTCAATTTTCTCTTGAGATCATCGTTAAAATATCCCCCTCTGTTTCTGCCTCCCGAGTATCTCATCCTCAGATCTACGTAATCTTTGTAGGAAATATCCTCTTCAAGGTTTGCATTTCTCCAGTCCTCTCTTATCTCTTCAAAAGTTGGTAGTCTCTCCCCGTGGTGTGCTTCCGTTCGTGGTGGGAAAGTTGGTATGGAAGGTCGAAAGCGTGCTGGTCGAGGGTGTGGTTTACCTGATACTGAGTCTGCGCTGTGTCTATTTTGTTCACCAGATATTTTGTTCTCCGTCAACTTCTTGAGGGTTTCCTCCATGAGTCGTTGTGTATCTGTGATCTGTGCTTGATTCTGGGAAAGTTCCCTCTGAAGTGCCACAAGTTCGGTGCCTATCGGTTCTTGTTCATCAACCATTCGATCAACGGAATGTGTCCTCTTCTGACTATAAACTCTCATTCACTGTCCACAGGCTGGCAAGACCGAAGGCTCAGATACCAATGTAGTGACCCGATTGGTAATGGGGTGATTTGCAGGTAGATTATGGCCAGCTTGGATACATAAATGGTTCTGTAAGAGACTCGTACGGATGAGAGAGGCTATCAGGAGGTACTGTACGATGGCTGGGGATGTGACAAAGAAGCTGTACAGTGGCAAAATGTGTCCAAACTGAGTTTAGAAGTCTGTACAGAAATAGGAGGCAGTACGGTGTCTAGAAGAGTGTCTGTACGGATACAACAAGTAGAGTAGATAGTGGAATGGATGTACGACAAAGTGTAATTTAGGGGGCACGTACGGTGATCACCAAGGAAGCCGTACGGTACACTTAAGTTGGTTGTGCGGTAGGACAAAGATGCCGTATGGTGGAGGGGGGTTGTCAGCCGTACGAATGGATGCCGTATGGTAGGTGTGGAGACAGGAAAATGCAAACCGTACGATTATGAATACTTGCCGTACTAAGCCAATTTAGGCCGTATGGATGGTGAGAGGCGAGTGGGTGACTGAAACAAATGTTCATTCATAGGTATGAACTGGGAAGCCGTACGAATATGTGGAGGGAGTGTGAAGGGTGTTGTTCGTGATGGAAGTCGTACAGTTATGGAAAAATACAATGATGCACACAGAACGTTAATGGTAAACACAAAAGATTTTGAACACTAAAAATACATGAACAATTATGGAAGAAAATTTACTAGATTGATAAGAATTGCAATAATGAGGGCACTCCAATTTGTCGGATACAGACCAGTTGAACACCGATGGAATAGGGTGAGGGATGAATCCCACCGAAACCGTGCAAGCCAAATAGGGAAGGTCTTTCACTTCCGAAATGGCGAACAATGCCGAACTCCAACAAGAATCCGCAGTACAGAGAAATGAAATTCCAAAAGCATGCCTACGAATTGACTACAAGCCGCGCTTAAATACCCATCAAGAAAAGCTTTCCGAGGGTGTACAAAGTTAGCCGATGGCGACACAAACTATGAAAACTAAATAAAATGGGTCTGAGATAAAATAAATCAATCGGCCAGTTACAAATATTAAATGAGTACATTTATTTTATGATGGGGACATTACATAGCGTGTTCCTGTTTGGGGAACGTTGGAAAATTGTGTGTGTGGGTGGAACGCCACCTCAAGGTTTATTGGTGTGGAGGGGAAAGGAAAGGGGAGAAGGAGAGGGGATGTTGTGTGTGTAGACAAGGGGTGAGTGGAGGCGGGGATTAAACTCAAGGTGTGTGAATCAGAAACATATCATGATATAGGTACTAAAAATGCAATTAATGAGAAAGGAAGCCTTGCCATTGAGAAAGATATGATTAAGTGATGAGGTCTCTTAAATGTGATACACTAGACATGGACCAATACCCTCACTAATTTCAACTGTAAATGATCTGAGATTTAATGTTATGCACTTCAGGATGGGTATGACTATGTATGTGGCCTTATAGGGCTGAGATGATGTCCCTTGTATGCTATTTTCTTTATGGAAGTGGATCAAATTGCTAGCTGTTAAGTTTTAGCCTGGAAATCAATAGTGATAAACAACAATAAGGAGCAAAACTGAAACAATAAACACTAGAAATATCCTAGGAAAACCCTTCGAGAATGAAGGGAAAAATTCAGCCACACAACTGAAATATATCTTTATTGATAATGAAATATTCGAGTGTACAATATCCTTTGCTTGATGCAAATATATAACAATAGGAGAGACTCTTCACATTATAATCGAAGGTCTCTTTGAGATTCCCATAACTCCTATAATTAATTATAACTCTTTGGATATTCATGCCTTAATGCATGTGAATGATACATGTTATTTACATTTAATATTACAAATTAAACTTTTAAGTGACCTTTTCAGCTGAAGATGACAATAACAATAATAATGTCCATATTTCCAGGGATAAAGATCTCTATTGCAGCTACCATCTTCAACACTCCCTCTTAGCTAGAGAGAGATCTTTAGCTGAACAATTGTACAAGACTGCAACCAAAATGTCAATGATAAAATCTCATCCCATATATCCTATAAGATTCATGAAAAACTAGTGATAATTACTCATATTCATGGAATCACTCAACATGAAAACCGATAATAAATACTCGTATTTATGGAATCGCTCAACATGAAAACTTGTAACAATGGAATCATGAAAACCTATAACAATTACTCATTCATAATCATGGAATCACTCAACATGAAAACCTATAACAATCACTCATTGTTAATAATCATGGAATCACTCAACATGATAGATTTGTAAGACTCATAGCTAACCCTTTAAGCACAAACTCTCTCAATGTGAATTGTTATGGAATCTCTCAACGTTACATCCAACTCCCATCACGAAATCTCTCAACATGATGACATCATGGACTCTCTCAACATGATGTTCACTATCGCATAGTGAAAGAGTTATCATAGCTGATCTTACAATTTCATTTATTCACACAAGAATAGAAGTAGGCATAACAAAATAAGACTTAGTTCCATTTAAGTCAAATTATACAAATACAACAAGCATCAAAAGCATGTATGAGAGTGAAGGGGATTCCATTAGAACTCCTTAATTATGAAGTCACCCTCTGAATCTCACATCTCCTAAAGCAACCTATTGCGTTTGTTGTTGCAGCTGCAACAATAAAAGATTAATCAGTCAAAGATACCAAATAATGTCGTACTTTATTTCTAGCAATAACCAATATTCAAGAATATGAAAACTTATCTCATGTTTGCCTTTTTAAATCAAAATTTTCCTTTATGTGTAAGAGGAGTATAACCAAGAATCTCTGGGTTCCATTTTAAATACAAGAGCCAGGATTTTCACCGCTGGATTGCAAGCCAGCTTCATATATGAGTCATGTATCTCTCATGTTGAATTTGTTCAAGAGCCGCTGAACAAAATTCCAGATAACATGATGCCTTTCAAGACATCCCTGAAAATCCTTGATTGCAATAGAATACAACAAAAAAAACTTTCTTCAACCATGTCTTCACATTCATTGACTTAGAATTTCCATTAGCCTTTATCAAAAATCATCATAGATAAAAACCATTAGAGAAGAGAGATGAAGCTTCAAGGCTGAACAATCGCTTTTCCATGTACTGGAAGACAAATTTGAGATAATCAGAGATGTCAACTGGAACCATTAAGGTGTCATGTCAGAAAAATGGCGATGTCATGATAATCATTAATGTCAAAAAAATAAAAACTCATGCCATGAACCATAGAACAACAATGATTAAAAATATGAACAGATGATCCTGATAGTAGGAGAAACACTTCTCAAGAAAAGCAAAACTTAGTAAAAACATACCTCCTGATGCTAGAAATGACACACTCAATGCTAAAGAAATCATGGTTTGATATGCGACATCCACAACAGGACTCTTGAAGGCAATGAATGAATCGACATTACCAACAAGTTAAATTACTTTTAATGACGGAGATCACGATTGTCCAAGATATGATACTCGATAAAAATGAGATCTAATATTCTCAGAATAATAAACATAATTCTGCTTGGAGGTACTTGGCAGAACCATAACTGACCGCTACAATAAAGTATGATCTTAAAACATAAAGGGAGCTTGAAATTTATATGGACAAATGTTAGCCAAACGAAACTTAATCATCTCAAACCAAAGAAAAAAAATGTAGACCAACTCGAAATAAATAAACTGACAATCATGAAAGATGAACACAAAGATAGTTGTCGGTAGAAACCATTATCAAAGGAATCAATTAAAGGCGCAGTCAAATAACCCATGTAGATTATAAAAAAAGCAATCAACACAAAGCATCCACGGATATGATTCTATACTCTGCGAGCAGATAAGGTCATGACAGTTCACCGAATTTTTTACTTGCCGTTACAAAGTAGCTCTTCACATAAAAGAATCGATGTTAACCAAATTGGTTATGACAAAGAACCAGACCAATGCAAATACAAGGAATTACCAAAGGAGCATAAAAACAATGCATAAGATAAACTCGCACATGCATACACAATAATACACAATAAAAGAGAAGAAAACAATGCATTCCAAATTTGCAGATATCATGAGAGATTGATGCCATCACCCCACAAACTCCAGACTTCTGAGGATGATAAAGAGATTTACACAGAGTCATAGCCTATGATCAAATTGTAGATAAAGAGATTTACACATACTCATAGCCTACGATCAAATTACAGACAACAGAAAACAAAAGAAGTTGCAAAATACAGTTCAAAGCTGAGAAGTTTATGCAAAAAAAATTCAAATGATATATCAAAATATCAAGAGATATGAGGACATGATATGCGAAGTACACATCTGAGAAAACACAATGATTTGAACATAACAAATCAATCTGATATGGACTGGAAACCCAAGAAAATTCAAGGGTCATAAACAACTAGAGCCAACCAAAAACATAAACAAGAGGAGCTCCTATAAATGTTGTCATTTAAATAGGCTTTGATACAATGTTAAGTTTTAAGCCAAAAATCAATGGTGATAAACAACAATAAGGAGCAAAAGTGAACCAACAAACACCAGAAATATCCTGGGAAAACCCTTCGAGAATGAAGGGAAAAATCCAACCACACAACATAAATATATCTTTATTGATAATGAAATATTCGAGTGTACAATATCCTTTGCTTGATGCAAATATATAACAATAGGAGAGACTCTTCACATTATAATTGAAGGTCTTTTTGAGATTCCCATAACTCCTATAATTAATTATAACTCTTAGGATATTCATGCCTCAATGCATGTGAATGACACATGTTATTTACATTTAATATTACAAATTAAACTTTAAGTGACCTTTTCAGCTGAAGATGACAATAACGGTAATGACGTCAATATTTCCAGGGATAAAGATCTCTATCGCAGCTACCATCTTCAACAATGCCTTTATAGGTAGCTAGGAAATAACATAGAAAAATGTCTCCTAAAATAACTTGTTGGTTGCAAGATCATTGCAAAGAACTTTTGAACAATTGTAACTAGCAATATCAAATAGTATCTACTGCTACTTTGAATGAGTGAAATTAAATACAATTTGAATGATTTAGTCATTACGTTGGTACTCTAATCCTACGAGAGTCATATGCCATGGTATACAAGGCCCAACAAACATGCTGATTAAGTCAAAATGGGAATGCAATAAATGTGCAATCATGTTAGATATGCAACATTCATCTTCAAGTGTTCTACAGTAGCCATATCTCATCGAAGTACGTGGGCAATTAGTCAATACAACTGCTTAGTTAGCAAGAAATGATGTTGAATATTGGGTTCACTTGGCTATAACTCCATGTGCAATGTGTTTTGTTTTGTTGTGGACTTTTACTTCACTTGCTTGATGTTAGAGTGATAAAGTTTAACATAAGCTACATTATTATATTGAGTTGCTAAGCTTAATAGGATTAAATTGATTGCAACTCTTTCTTGAGAAGCTGTCATTGATGTCAAGTTGATGTCATTGACAGACAATTCTAAATCAGTGAATAAGTATTTTGCAGATGAGCATCTATTAAAGGTGACATATCCTTCTGAACGCACATACATATGAACAAGGTGATTATGCGAAGTGACTGCATCAATAGCTTCAATAATATATATGACTGACTGAGTTTGTTGGTATGGCAATGATTTAAAATTGTATGCAGAGACTTCAGGGTGTGACCATGCAGTAATTGGCCGACTCAGTTAAGTTGGTTACCACCTTTTACAAGTCAAATCAACCAATTGTTAATAGCTAACTTTCACTAAGAAGTCAACAAGTCAGTAAGGAAACCAAAGAAATGATAAGTAAGCAAACTTCTTCTCTTAAGGAAGGTGAGACTAGACATGAAAAGAAGACAATTAGGATCGAGAAAAGACAACAACTGAAGTATTGCAAGGCAGTGAGTTAATCATAATATATATGTTTTAATCAACATCGATTAGCATTAAGATCTGTTTGCAGCTATCCTACATGATCAATAAATTAATAATAACATATATTAATATTATCAACAGTGATGAGGATTAATAGTGCACTGATCAGTATGTTAAAGAGTAGTCCCATGCATATGGACAGTGTTTTGTTGTCCTGAATTTTGTCACCACAAAATGTTGGCAACAACAAGAAATTTTTTCAAACTAGTTTCACATTTCTCTAAGCTTGAATTTGATATTCAATTGCTTAATGTTGATCGATCAATCTATTTCAATTCGTATATCAAATCATTTTAATGAAGGCCTTCATCAAGTCTTTTTCGTTTTGCTTTCTTTCAAGCCTTTGCTTGATTTTTGAAGTCTTCATCTTCTGTTCTTTGCTTTTGAGTTTACGTTTGTTTGTTTTTAGTCCTTTGGTTTTTCTCATGTCATGCCTTTTTTTTTTCCTTTTGATTCAGTCTAACCTAGAGGTCAGTTGGAGTTGTTAGTCAAGAGATATGCCCGTTTTAGTGTTTCAAACGTGGACCTTTTAGGTGCAACAACACGAGTTAGAAATATGATGTTATATTTTCAATTTGACTTTCACTTTTTGATAAATATAACTTATATTCACTTTTTGTTATGTTTTTAAGTTACTTTTAACTTTAAATTTTTAACTTAAAGTGACTATAGTGCACTTTATGTTATAATTTTAAGTTGAGTTACTTCTTAAATTTTCACTTAAAGTGACTTTATAACTATATAGTTTCAGTTTAATTTTTGATTTTTAAATCAAATGCTCATTTAAATGTTATTTTTAAAATGATATTTATGTATTGTATTTATAAATATGATATATTAATATTGTCTATGACCCATTTAGTAACATTTCTATGAAATTAAATTGAATAAATGGTTTTAAGTTATTAAAAGTGGACCTTTTGTATGCAATTACATGTAAAATCCATCAAAAGTGGACATTTTACATGTCTTTGCATATAAAGTTCAACTTATTATCAAAAGTGGACCTTTTTTATGTCATTACATCAAAAGGTTATCATGTAAGTGGACCTTTTTGATGTAATTGCATCAAAAGTGAAGTTTTCATGTGTTTGCATCTAAAAAATGAGATGTAACTTACTATGCAAGTTACCCAAAAAGGTCCGATTTTGATCACTTGCATTTTTTAAAACATGCAATTGACCCAGAAAGGTCCGATTTTAACCAAAAACATGTTTAAATATATGCAATGACCTCCAAAAAGTTTGATTTTGAAGAACATGCCTTTGCCCTCCAAGAACCTGTTTTTGGAGATTGTGAGAGATTTACTTGATGGTTTTGCATGAGATTTTCTCCAATAGGGTCGTTTTTGCTTGGCAATGGATTTTCTAACGTAAAAAATGGATTTATCTTGCTAAAAAACACTTTTCTAAACTCCTTCCAAGGGCATGTTTTTGGAAAAATCTTCAAAAAACACCATTTTTGGCTCATGTTTTTGCCCAAAGAGGAATCTATTTGGCATTTTGTCATTGCATTGTGATACACATTTTCAATTTTAGAAGCCAAAACGTTTTTGTTTCATGTCTTTTTATGAATCACGTTTTTGCTTAAAATGCCCAGAAAATTGAGGTTTTAATCCAGTTTTATGCGTTTTGAAGCCACTTTTTTTGCATTTTGATCCATGTATATGCATTTTGGGAAGTTGTTTTTGCTTTGACAAGTCAAAAATGACCCAAAAACATGCATTTTTTGGTGCCGTTTTTGCAAAAGCAGCCCAGATTTTTGCATAAAAAAGTCATGTTTTTGTTCAAAAAACTCAAAAAAAAACATTTCCACCCCATACCTTTGATCAAGAGGGATTGTTTTTGAGTTTTAAATGTGTTCTCTTGTCTTTGGAGACCATGTATTTGACACTTTCATGTCAAATTCGACCCTTCATTGCTCATTAATTTTTGTTAAATGCAAGTATGGAAAAAGTCAAAAAGTTGTTTGGAAATCCGGATTTTAGGAAGAATTTCTCTTCAAGTCTATAAAACTTGCTATTTTGGCTCTTTAACCTCTAAGTAAGTGGACATTTTCAAGCTTCCTCATCAATTCATGCTTATCTTGCTACTTTCATGCATATTTTAACTTGAAATTGCACATTTGTCCATATATATGCTATGAAAAGTGCATTTTGCCCTTAAAAATGATGAAAACTCTTTGACATGTTTGAGTCCTTCGCCAAAGGCATGTGTTTGTTTTGTGCTTGTTTTTGTGCTTTGTGCTTGCTTGTTGGTTTTCTCCACTTTAGAGAAGTTACAAGTTCTTTCCCAAGAACTTGTTTTTGCTTCAGTGCGAAAACATCATCACATTTCACTTCCATTTTCCATGTCACAACACTTCCCATCTCATCTGACAAATGTGATTACATGTTTTTCATCTCTTTCACCATCCACACATACATGTAATCCCATTTTTTGCTTTTATTTCCATCTCTCCATATGCATTCGCACCTTCATGAGAAAATACATGTTTTCGCATCTTTCCATGCTTTCCATCTCATTCTTTATCCCTTGTTACATGTTGCATTTACATGTAATTCATTTTTCGTGCAATGATATCTTGAATGCCCAAGTCACTTTTTGAAAATCAGCAATTTCCATTTGCATGCATTCCCATGTGCCAAACATTTTATTTCAAAAAAGAAGTTAAAGGTGCTGATGGAAAGTTGTTCCGAATTTACATCCGGACATCGTCAAGAAGGTTTTCAAAGTGTTAGAGACTCCAGTTTGTGCTGATCTACAAAGGAGAATTCACAACAACTTGAGCAAGAAAAGCTAGATCACATCAAGTTTTCACATGACAATGGACAATTCATCACTGTCAGAGGTTATCAAAAGATGCAAGACCATGGTTATCAAGATGAATGCAGCAGTACAATGTACAGGAACGCCCAGTCCTGTGATCATCCAGGATTGCATTGTCAAGTACAAGGCCCTTCATAATTATTTCCTTCTCTTTCGTCTTCTTTCTTCTTCTTTCATGTTTGTAGTTGGAGAGGAAGTATTACATGAATATGTGTAATTACATGTAATGCGAGTTGCATGTACATGTAAAAGATCTAATGCGAGTTGCATATGCAATTACATGTAACCCTATATTTTCTCTTTTAGTTAGACTAGGTCAAAGTTGGTTGAATTGCTCCCATTTTTTCCTCCACCTTTTTCTCAACTCCTGTGCCTATATAAAGGAGTGCCCCCTCATTGTAAAAATTATATTTTGTTGTATGCAAGAAAGCTCTGCCACATTTGTGCAAGCATAATTTTGATTGTTTAGTACAAATTTGGGAGAAAAGTGAATAAAAGAAGTAATTGGATTTGAAGCTTTGACTAGAAGCAATTGTGATAGAGCAAATTAGAATCTTTGATTGTAATTTGTGTCTATTGTCTTGATTCATGTTATTATTGTGTTCAATAAAAGAGTATAGTGATTTAAGAAGGAATCAGAGCCGAAGCTTTGATTGGGAGCGGTTGTGGAAATATATAGCTAGAAGCTTTGTTTGTAGCTTATACTTCTTTCTTAATTTGCAAAATAGTTAAGTATTCTTACTTTTAAGAGTCTTTGTGCCTTAATTGTAAAGCTTTTCATATAGAAGTAGGACTGGACTTAGAGCCAAATTGGTACATTTTTAGCTAGCCTTTGAGTTAGTGAAGGTTTATCGATATCACTGTTTCCAGCTCTTGATAGAAGTGTAGTTAGAGATTCACCATACCCATTACTCACTCCATGAGTAAGTGGATTCTTTCTTGAACGTTAAGAAGAAAGGATACTGGTAACACCCTTTTTACAAAATCTCTCGACTTTTTGCTTACCTTGAGTTGATCCAAGGAACGGTGAGAAGGGGGAGCCTTCCCTTTAAGGTAGGAGAGACTCTGTCTCACACGCTGTGGTTGGTCATCCTATTTTGTGACTGGATTTTTACCCAAAATTCTCGTTTGCAACTTATCCACCCAACATGTTTTAAACTGAAGAAAAGCAATAAAGATGAATGATCTTATTGGTAGTCTAAATAGATTACAAGTGAAGAGGAACTTTCCTAAAGAAAACAATCGACTGGAATGAGACAAGTCAAACAAGGTTGAGTATAATAAGTAAACTAATGCCTAGCAATAATCACACTGCAACCTTTGACTATTATTGTTAAGAGGAAAATGGTGCAATCTAATGTAATATCTTACCCAGATAATACATCAACGGATAATAGCTTCTTCTATACACTTTTTAGTTAAATGTAAACTTTGCTTTTTGGTTGGATATTTGAATTTTGAAATATAATTACTCCATGTACCTTTTAATTAATACTTTGGCATAGGATTCCATGAATCAGTCAAATAAGTGACCCGTTCCAATGATGACTTAACCTTAACTCAAGTGAAATTATAACTTTATAACAAGCCATCTAATGATTTAATATAAATTTGGCCACTAAAATAATAATCTCTCAAAACGTTAACCTTTTAACATACCGTCTTAAATAGGAGTCGCACCTATTATTTTTGTGACCAAATGCACTTTCAAAAATACAAAGGGTCTATCACAATCATCACCAGATTTTCCATAAACAGTAAGCACATGAAACTAGGCCCAAACAAAGTCTAATCTAAGTGAAGCGAAGACCAAATTGGGACATATTGAATTGTGAAGAAAACAAGACACTCTCATAATTGAGCCTCTGACTTATAAGACCCTCTATTTACAATAATTAGCCTATGAGGATCACAATCAAACTCTGATGCTAGCGGAAATAGGGACATCACATCTTGCATACTGGGTACTTCACTTTCTTCTTCATCGTCAAGTGGCACCTCGATATAGTGAATCTTCCCCTTGCCAAGGCGATGGTCACCCAAACCCCAAGGTTCCCTGTAGTTGAAACATAGCTTCCTTCGAGATCCTGACGAGTGGCTTTATCCATCGAAGGTTTCTTCGAATCTCTTGCAGCATAGGTGGTTTGGAGGGGATGTAATCCTAAGAAGATGTGGCCGTGTTATGCAACTTCTTAATCACTTCTGTAAGCGTCTTTGGGTTGAACCCTTTGACCTAAACCTTTAGGGGTTACATTAATCCATCCATGAAAAACACATCTAGTTACCTTTCTAAGATATTTGTTACCAGCATAGACATTCTCTAGAATTTTGTGATATAACCGTCTATTGATTGCTTCAGATGCACAACCTCCCTAAACTTAAGTTTGGGTTCTTTCTTGTCAAATTAATCTGTTAGTGTCTCCGTGAATTCAGCATAGTAGATTATTTGATCATGGTCGATGGTAATTGTTCCATGATGCCACCATTCATGAGCGATCCCGTACAAGTGAAGTGTTGCATATTTGATTCCCTCATGCTCTGACATTGGGTTAAGATGGAAATATGTGTATTCCTTTTGTACCCTTACATGCACAGATGGTGATCTAGATCCATCTAAGAGTGACAAGTTTAATTGCCTATCTTTCATTTGAGGTCATAGTTGTAATAGCTACAATTGCTACTGCTTGAATATCTCATTCATAGATCAACATAATCTCAAAGGATATGTCTACTTTAAGATTTTCGTTCCTTAAATCTTGCATTAGTTGCTCTTGCATGTCTTGCAAATTGGGCTCTGGCTTTCTTCGAGGTGCTTTGGTTTTTGACATAAATGTTGGCATAGATGGTTGAGAATGCTGAGGTTTTGCTCTCCCTATGATAGAATTGTTGTTGTGTCCATTTTTCTTTCCTTCCTCCAATCTTCCTATCATCTCTTTCTTGGGCTGTTTTCGTTCTTCCCCTTTGACCATGGTTTCATGGATAGGTGCTTGATTTCTGGTTAGCTTCCTTAATAGCTCTGTGACTTCTGTGGTAGGATCTTGTGGTTCCCCTATCTTATCAATGTAATGATATGTCCTTTAGTGTAAATTCGCATCCACAACTTGACAGTTTGGCAAGATCACTAGATTTAATACTATTGTAATATTCCTTTGGCATACCCAAGCCTCTTCCTACGGATAGCATGTATTGTTCACACGTTTTATGGATAAGGCATCATATTGTTAATGCGTCGTATGACTAAGACATTATGTTGCTAACATACCGTATAGTTAACATGTTGTATAGCTAACACATATAGATGCCTAATATATTGCACTATTGTTACAACTAACATGTTCGACTGCTAACATATCGTGCAATTAACACACTACACTGCTAACACGTACAACTAACTTGCCACACCTATAGAGTGTTCATATTTAGATTGTCAGTGCATTGATTATCAAAGATCAAAGAAAGTGACATGCAAGAGGGAATGTGTGTTTAAAAAATATAGTATTTCAGATTATCAAATAGATCTTGAGCATAGAGCAAGCAAAAAAGGACGAGGAGTTACTCCCACCGAAACTTTGAATACCAAATAGGGAGGATCTTTCACCTTCGAAATGGCAAAGAACTGAATTCCAACGAGAATTCGTACATACAATAAGAAATACCAAATTCACATACTAGTTAATTCCTACATATGGGCCATAAACACCCCTTAGGAGAAAATGTCAAGGGTTTACAAAGAGTGCCGACATTGCAAACACCTATAGACAATAAAAATAAAAATGGGCCCGAGAGATAATTAAGTTAGCGTTGAGGCCAAGCATACATAATTATAAAATTAAATTATTTAATAAAATCGAGGACATTACAAATATGGTCTCTCCAAGGTAGGAAGATGTGGTCGAAGGAGAAATCCCCGATGATATAGGCAATAATAAAGGACTCTAACTCAGTTAATAATGATGAGAGAGATGGTGGATCCCTTAAGATTTTGGGAGGCTCTACCATGTAACATCCTCGGGTACAACCCTGCTGTGTGGTCATTATCCCAAAGCTCTGTGGATTGCATAAAATCCACCTTCCAAAAGGGTGACTCCTCAATAATTCCCATATAAAAAGTTAGCACAAAATGGGGATGGGATGAGGACAACACGAAAGTGTTAAGGACCACCTTGAGTAGGTGTTCTCCAAGGCTGTCTAGGAAGATAAAACACTTTTCATTGTTAGGAGGCAAAAGAAACGTGATGCTTCTAAATCTAACCCCCAATCTATTCTGTAGCAAACAATACATACTAGAACTAGATCTAAAGAAAATGTGGGAGCCTTGAACCCCCCCCAAGAAAGAAAATCTGAAAACTTGAATAGGGAGCAAGAAGCTCGAAAGGATACAACCGATTGTACCTTGTTAACCATCCATGAGGTATGTACTCCAAGTAAAATGAAAATTATATCTTGGAATATAAGAGGGCTCAGTGGGTCTCATAAGCAAGATATTCTTAGAAATTTGGTTAGTGATCATAAACATGATCAATACTTTGGTTAATACTGGAAGTTGGATATCCTTCATTGCCCGACTGTTCGGTTAACACTGAATGCCCTTCATTGCCCGATTGTTTGGTCAACAATGAATATGCTTGTTTAATACTGCAAGTTCTTCATTGCTCGGTTGATATTGACATTTGCGTAATATCAATGGCAACATACAATTTGAAGAATTGTTTCCAACAGTTCGGTGGAAATCCTTTGAGCTAAAGATTTCCACCCTTCTCCTCATTAAGTCAAAATTAGCTAAGGTATAGCAAATCATGCTAAGGTATAGTGAATCATTGATGCAAGATCATGCTAGGGTATAGCAAATAAAAAATTAGTGAAAAAAATACCATAAGGGTGTGAAATGACAAGTTTTGGGAGTCTTAAGTGGTAAAAGCGGATTTTGTGGAAATCCTTTGAGCTAAGGATTTCCTTAATATTAATCCTTCCAAACCCAAAAATCCACCATCCTCGAAGGCACTCAAATCCAACTTAAGGCATGAAGGCAACATCATGAGTAAAAAAAAATAGAACAACAAATCGCCAAGGAATGTTGAAATGGGGTAAGTTTTGAGAAAATCATATTTGGTGTTAATCCTCTGAGCTAAGGGTTTCCACCACATTAATCCTGTCAAGCCAAAATTTCCCCCTTCTAACTTTGCATCGAAATGAATTTCAGACAAGTGTAGAGGTAAAAGAAGGCGAGTTAAGGTGAAATTGGTGAGAAATGATGAAGTTTTGGAAGGATGGAAGGAAATGAAGCGCTAAATAATTTTGGTGAAAATACTTTGAGCTAGGGATTTCCAGCGGTGGAAATCTTCTTAGCTAAGGATTTCGACCATGGGGAATCCTCCAATGTTGAGAATTCCACCACTCTTTTTTGATTCTAAATAAGACTTGAAGATGAGGGATGCCACTTAGGGAAGGATTTAATAATAATGAGAGAAAATGTTGAAATATTTGTGGAAAAGGGCAAAATAATGTTTGGTGGAAATCCTATAGCCTTAGGATTCCCACCACAATAATCCTCCCGACTTGGAATTTCCTTCTTTCCCTTCAGCCTTATTTTCTTCATGTAAAATGAAAGACAAATCAAATGAGCAGATTGGAGAGTTGTGAGAGAAATGAATTTTAATGCTAAGTGGGACAAATTTTGTTTATTATTAATGTGATTTTATTTTCAGATTTTATTGTATGATTTTCTGTATAGTTTGTTTGTTAAAATTGAAATAGCTGCATGCAATTGGTTTTTTAGCTTTCTGTGGACTCTTTGGGAAAACCCTGTGAAAATATCTTAGCTGGATATTACAATTTTCTATCAATATCATTAGGATTTGATTTCTTTTTCTTTGTTTTCAAGTAATATAATACAAAGTATTAATCATTTTTGTTATTATTCTTTAAACATTTTTGAATGGCGATATTTAAAGTTAAAATGTGGATGCCATTAATCTTAAAATAAATTTTGAATGATCAGATCCATCTGAGGTACAAGATGGCACGCTTGCTGGGATATTCAAACTATGCAGAATATGCACTGGAGGCACAGATGGCTAGAACACCATTTAAGGTGATTGGTTTGTTTTCCAATTAAAGAAATTTTTCTTGGAACATGATGTGCCAAATCTAGCGATTCTCTTTCATTGGTATAATTTTATTTAAGGGTTGCAATTTCATTTTTCTGCAGTTTCAATAATTCTTAGTCATTATGCATGTAGCATACCCCTTAGCACCATTAGTTACGGTACTTTTAAAATTATTAAACAAATGTATTTCACATATGGCTCTTTATATATTGTGTTATTCCATATTACAAATATATCCTGTTAGTGCTATAATCTGTTGTCTTGGGACACCACAAAATAGAGTAGTGTATAAGGTACAACTCTAGTTCGTATTGGACAGGTGAAGCTCACGTGTGACAAAAAAACAATTTAAAATTCCGGAACACCAAACTGTGAATACAAATTACACTTTTCACAGTATGCACAGAGTAAGTCTCTAGGTGTTTGCGTGCGTGTAAACAAACTAAAATTACCTATTCTTCCATACATGGGAATTTTTCTCTTATATGATAAAAAGTAGCAACCGATCTTACAATAGTTAAAAGACACTTGTGCATGCACTTTCTGGCTAAAATACAAACACTATAAAGTAAATACATGCAAGATAATTGAAATGGAGATTTAAGTGAACACTTAATAAATTAAGTACTTGAAAATAGTATAGAAAGCTACAACTCCTCAAGTTAATAAATATCATGACACAAAGCTTTCCAGAATTACTAATCTACACTCAATTCTCTAAATCTCTCAAAAAAGACCACACATAGAAGTAACTTGAACAATAGTTTTAGCAGTAAGCTGACATAAATTTAATAGTAGACAAAATGTGTGCTAAAGCACCGATTTAAAAGTGTTTTAATGATCTTCCATGCTCTTGCAGCTGCATGGCAATATAATTATTGCAAATAAATACAAAAGAATATCAACTTGAGTTTATGCTGAAAGTTAATTGCATGTGAACCAAACAATTAATTAAAAGAAACATCTAAAATAATTGGTCTCAAAAAAAGGAAATCTATCAATAGATTCCAGCTAATAACAGTATTCCTGAAAGTGAAGTTTGTTTAAAAACCTATCTATCAATGATTCAATAGCACCTCTCCAAAAGTATCAACAACTGAAAATAGCTGATCAGAGATGTTCATTGGCTTCTTTGGCATTGCAGACTCTTGCTTTTTAAATCCGTTTTACCTCTGATTCTTTTGGGAGTACAAAGGAGCTCATTTTGATAATTTGTATCCCTAATATATGCTAATTTCTAACAGTCAATTTTTTGAGAGGAATTTGCTCCAACTACCATGCTCACATGTCTGGATTCTTTAATAAACTTGTTTATGTTATCTTTATTGAACTTATATTGTACTCCAAACCTTTTTTTAGTAGCCTATGATACACACGATTCTTACTTTTGTGCTCTACCAAGTCAATTTAAATGCTCTCTGTTAAATCAAACCTTGAAATTCAGTCAGATACCGACCCATATAAAGTAAAAGTAGAAGATAGACACAAAACACATTTTATGATAGATTTTCTAGGTATCAAAATGAGCATGGAAAATTATAACGATCAGGATTTTTCCATTTTGATGTCACAAAGATTGGACATCTTGGTGTAATGCTAGGTTACATACCAACATCAAGCTGATGCTTTTACTCAACCAATGGTTTTTGTACTCCAAATTAAGAGAAGGATAAAAATTTGAGAGCAAAAAAATTCCTACACATAACATTACCTCTCCAGTTTTATTAATGAGACTATGTAAAGACATGAAACTGTAGCATTGTCATATTCATCAAGCAAATTATTGATATGACATAGAGCCTAAAGTTGCATTATATTCAGGCCATTTAGCTAGGGATAAGAATAACTTCTTTGAGAGAACTGATTTAGATGGCTACCATGATAGAAAAACATATATCATCAATTATTGTTTGGACAAAATAACCAAGCAGTCTTTACAATAACAATTTAGTTGTGCGAAAAATCAAGATAAGAAGAAGATAAAAAATTAAAGCATGATATTATAGACTTGAAATATGAATTAGACTTAGTGAACTGAAATGTAAACTTAGAATATAGATCGGTCACCTATCATAACAATAAAATACTATCTGTTTGGATGGAAGAGCCACCAAAATATAATAGATTTAATATTGTTTATTAAATCGAAAAATCCCTTATGGTGTGCGTATTGAAAATTTTATTTAAAATTTGATGTAGATTAGTAGACATCAAATTAAACCATGTGTTACATCATATTGACAATATTGATGGAAATCCTAGCATTTGAATATAGATAAATTAAACCTTGATAAAGTAGACACAAAATATGAACTATGAACAGGCGGCTAAAATATAACCTCTACTTATATGCCATTCACCTATTATAATAGTAAAATACCATCTATTTGAATGAAATCCCTGAAGAGCACACAATTATACTAAGAGGGGGGTGAATCAGAATAATAACAAATTGACCAGTTTAAAACTTTGTATCCAAACAATTTCTCTAATAACCAGAGGTTCAGCCATTTGGTGGGTACGGTTTGATGATAAAACATCAACCCTTTACTTACCAGAAATGGTGGTAACAACGCATTTATATTCACTAGTGAGCAATATAATTGCAATGGAACTGACCACAGGCTTCTTTGAAGGATTATTTCTCTCCTCCTAACATTGATATGATTTGAATAAAGCTTCTTTTAAGGAGGATAATAAGGCTGAGAACAAACATAGCTGTTGATGGGGAATGAATATAGTAGAGAGAGGAAACAAGAAGAGCCGTGCATATATACATATATAAATTATAAAAATATATGTATATAAAATTATAGATATACATATATACATAGATAGACACATATAATACATGTAAATCTATACATATCTGTAGTTTATGATCAATGTACAAGCATGCATTTTTATGTCTTCATAACCCGTACGAGTTATGAAGCATTTGAAAATGTACATTTTACTTTTCAAAACATGGGCAGGTTATGTATAGTTTCAAAATGCACTTTTTATTTTTCAAACCCTGAGCTGGTTATTTTGCTCATCAAAACAATTACAAGTTTTGGCTTTGTAAGAGGGTTGGAAAATGACCTTAAGGCTGGCATGCTCATTTTCCCCCAAAAAACATATAAATCGTAACATCAACAATTAAACCTAATGTCAATAATGTAATGTTGCATGGATTAAGAAAAACTTAATTTTCTTTTAAACTAATATTAACTGTGATATGCCTTTTGCCTAAAACGTGCAACTCTTGGAAATTACATCCTTTATAATCTTTTGTATGAACCATGCAAATTAAATGAAGAGAAACATGACAAAATTAAGTTTGTAGTGCCCTGATGCCTGGGCAACCATGGTTAGAGAAACCAATATAAGCGAATTTTATATGTAAGAATTCTTCATAAGGCATGCAATAAGCTCATTTTCTGATATTTGGAACTGCCAAGACATACCAAGTAGATATTGACGTGCTTATAATGTCATGTACATTACATGTTTCTAAGTTTAGACATCATTACTCTAACAAATGTGAATCAATGAACATTTCAAACATACTGTTATAGCTTGTCATTGACTAATTAACATGACGAAATGTTTTTTTTGTAGATGGAAAACATTAATATTGAAGGAAGTGAAGTGACATCAAATCAGCTGCCACTAAAGGTACAAAAAGCCCGTGAAAGGAACCGAGCTTATTATGCTCGACACAAAGAAGGGATATCAGAATGTAGAAAGAAAAAAAAATACAACAACAACGATCTGATCTTATACATGGGGCTCAGTTACCTCCTCCAATAAGTGAGACTCAAATTGAGGAAATGCAAGAAGGTGCTGAACAAGATGATGCTCAAAGGTTATGACATCGTAAACATAGCCATAACTACTACATCCGCCACAAAGAAGAATTGGCCAGGAAAAATTGCACATAGTACGAACAAAATCAACCAACAGAAGCCAAAGGTTTGATGGAAGATTTCATACTTGCAAATGCATCATTCAGCGGTAATTCTAAGTTCATACTCGCAATGGAAAATTTTCAACGCTGGTTAGATGCACTTTCTCAACAACACATATGCACGGCATGTAAGGAACAATACCCAGGAATAAATGTGCACCTCTCACATAGGAATATTATATGTAAGAGGTGTTCTAATGATAAGTGTATTCACAAGTTCTTAGCACTCAACAACATGGACCTAGGTGACCAGCCAACTGTACTGAAAAGATTAACCCAAGTAGAAGAAATGTTGATTGCTAGGGTGGCTCCAATATTACAAGTAAAATATGCCATTGATGGCCAGTATAAATATAGCGGACATACAATCAGCTTTCCACAAGATATTCAAACCATTACCGAGATATTACCACGAAGGGTCAACGAGCTATATATTTTAATAGTACATAGAGAATACACAGAAGGGCGCACATATGACTGATATGTGAGAAGGAGCCATGCTAGAGATGCACTACAATACAAATTAAAAAATGATCCATATTATAATGATGTCATTGTAAGTGAAGAAAATTTATCTCAGCTTCCTGATGAAAATATAGATATATCAGGATCCCTACACACAGTTGACATAGAAAATGAGATGACTACAACAAGTGATCAATTAGGCTTGGATGATATTGAAGATGAACCACTTCCAGTCCAGACCTCCTCACTTATGCTGGGGTTGCCAATTAAGCAACAAGAACTAGACACTTTGAAAAGGGAGCTTGATCTACAAGATGTTGCAGAAGACATCATATATTGGCCTAACATAGATTCATCTCCTATAAATGAGTATAATACTGAGGGACTACTAGATTTAGCATTTCCAACCCTATTCCCTAATGGTGTTTTACTTCCATTGCAACCATGAATACGAAGAGTATACATGCATGAATATGCAGTCCATTTAATATAGTACCAAGACCAAAGGTTTGGAAGATACCTAAGATTCTGATATTTAGTTCACAATATGATGATGAGCCATCGTACTCAAAGCCTAGCTGCAGTTTTTTTGAAAAAGAATGCTGAAGAAAATTTCTTGATGACTATAGAGGATCTATCTGCACATCTAAACCAACTCCCAAATTCACAGTTAGCAGAAGAACTCATGCGTTTTGGATCCACAATATGGGGTACAAGGCCATTTTGGAAAAAAACATTGTGCTGACCTTGCAGATATGATCAACCAACTTGGACCACCTACCCTGTTCTTTACATTGAGTGCTACAGATATGAAATGGCCAAATTTACAAATATTATTAAAGGACAACATAAATATAGGTATGCAAACAAATGAACAATGATCAGATAATGTCATTAATAATCCACACATTGTTGCACTATACCTACATCAAATTTTCACAGTATTTCGAGAGGAAGTGATTGAAAAGCTCTTGGGCACAATAGATTGGTGGAGATGGCTCTTCAGACAAAGCGTTTTTATTCTAAGTTTGACAAGAAATCAAAATGACACACTTGAATCAAACATATTACATAAAAAATATACTTAAGCAAATATTCAAAAGTACATTAAGACTATCGGTGTAACCCCTTGCACCATCAAAGGTGCAAGTGCTAGTCATATATTGCATCGCACAAATCTGTAATGTCCCCATTTTGGAGGTAATTTGATTTAATTAATTTAATTAATTAAGTTGTCCAAAATAATGAATATTTTATGAAGATGACTAATTAATTATTTTAATTAAATAAATAAGTGGTATTAAGTTAATTATTTATAAAGTTATCAAATAAATAAATATTAAAAGGTAACTTTATATTTAATTAATTTAATAAAGTGACTTAAATAAAATAATATATCATAAAGTCAACAAAAATAAAATAATTTCTGGAAGCTTCTAGATTTTGGGCCAACCTCTTGAGGAAAAAGTATAAATAGACATCATGGGCCTCATTCTCATAATCCAGAAATTGATGATTGTTTGATGTGATTATTTGGTGGAGAAGCCAGTTAGGGTTTCAGCCATTAGAGGATCTTTGGGGATGAAAACCCTAATTGGTTACACAATTTTGAGGCTATGAGATACCGGCTGAATTATTGCTGATTGTGGGCTTCACTTCAGAAGTCCAATCTTGTGCTTCACGGTGGAGATTATTTGAGTACAATAGTTGATATATTATTGTACTTGCAACAGCTGATGTATTGTTGCATTTGATGGAAAGTTACTTCAGCAGCTGATGTATTGCTGAGATTGATTATGTTATTGAGTAGGATCATTACAAACCTTCATAATCTGCTGTCATGGAGGTTGATCAGCCTATGCGAGTCTCATGTTTTTGCTCATACCTTTCGATTGAGGAGGCCAATCATTCTGGGTATTGTTGCATTCAATTCCTATCGTCGAGACAATTGTTTTAGGGGCAAATTGGAAAGTGTTTGGTGCTGCAATTAATTATCTAAACTTTTGCTAGGCAAGAACAAGGGCAGTAGCTTGAGTATTTCGATTTGAGCTTGGAAGGTGCCTATCACATTGGATTTTTATTGTTTCTTCATCAACAACATTGGGCGTCATCATTACCAGGTTCTTCTTGCATTCACTAAGTAGTTTGCATTGTCATAATTGAATACTCAGAAAATCAAATTTGGCACTATTGTCAAACAATTGTAAGCCAAGAGTCTTGACCAATTCATAGCATCATTGTAGTAGACATTTTATTGCAGAGAAGGAGATATAAGTTGTTGGTCAACTACTATTGTAATTGAATATGTTATTGCCATTCATGATAAACTTATTAGTTTGCATGCCAATTGTTTGTCAAAATGTCAATTGGCTGTAGGTTCTCTTTTTTGGCATAAATAATGTTATAATTATGCATACCAAATGTTTGTTAAAATATCACTTGGCTGTAAGTGCATAAATGTCATCTTAGGATGCATCCAAAGTGTTTGTTATAATTACTAGTTGCTGTAGCTGCATATTGCAAGTAGTTTCGGTCACATATATGCATTGAATATTGTCAAAATAAGTTGCATATTCATGTTAGGTCATTGTTTAGTCAATTTAGAGTCATTTGTAAACATTCTCATTGATGCTAATTGAAGAAAAGAGTCATTAAAGAAAACTGAAATGTTATATCAGTCATATGACCCTTGTATGTGAAGTGTTTGACGAAATTCTTTGAGCCTTAAATCATCATTTTAAGGTCAGATTTGAGTTGGGTCATTACAAAATCTTTATGGTAACCTGGTAGAACTTTGTGTTGCTTTCTTAAGAATATCGATTTATTCATTCTCATGCCTATTTTATGACTCACGTCTTTCACTCACATCTAGGAAATATTTATTTTAAAATATTAATCTCCTTGCTCCATGATTCATTCGATAGCATGCTTGTTTACTTGTCACTGCATATATATGATGACCGTCTTTGTCCTGGTCTGAAGTTTCTGTTTTTTTGACCAATCGTTCAATCTTCCCATGATTGCTGACATGGACATCATCTGATTCGGTGACTTCTTACTGACGTGTTCTCATCCTGACATTTATTTGTCTTAATACTTCCTTCGATGACATCGACAAACACAAGGAATCTTTTTATTGGTGTCATGGCTTTTAAATGATTTTACTTATTTCAGTATTCTCAGCACCATCCTATCATATTTATTTTAATTTATGAAGACTCCTGACTTCCATATAATTGCTGAAGATATATGATTTTTGCAGGCCACAACATGTTTGTGAATTTAATTATTCCTTTGACACATGATATCTCATACATTGCTTTGCATACTTCATTTCACTAAATAAATAACTCCAGATGGCACTTTCAAAAACCCGGTACTTTTGTTCATCATTCTTCGGTGGGGCTGTCTGATGGTTCCGCTCATGATATTATCGTATGGCTTCGTATGTATGAATAGAGCCCACAAATCATGTTTCCTTTAGCCATATTAATTGAATCTGGTACTGCAAAATAACTTTGCCTAACTCTTATCCTATATAATTTTCAGAATAGCTGTCATAAATATATTGTTGCATGGTTGCTACTTCAATTTTTCTTTGATGGTCTTCATAGTTATGACTTAATTGACTCATTGATGACTATTCCAATAAGTACTGTCAGATGACTTATATTGCATCGCACAATTGGATTGGCTTCATGTAGTATCTTCACTGTTATAAATGACTTATATTGCAAATCTTAGGCTTGAAATCTTTATATATGCAACTGTTTTATTATATCCTTCTTACGTCAACTGATTCATTAGTTACTTCTTTGGATATTTATAGTTTCATTTATTAAAGCCTTTGACATCAATGACAATAATTCCATCAATCCCCACCAAAATAAATTATATTTAATGTTTCTGGTTTTGTTAAATTAAATTGAAAGACCCTTGTGATGTGCACACTGAAAATTTTATCAAATAAATTACTCATATCTATTTGTATGCTTTGGTTGAACTTTGTGTAAATACTACTTAGATGCCATAAAGCTATATGTTGGTGTAAATACGTATTTACTAGTTACACTTAAGTTTACTTAGGTTAATGCATTATTTTATTATATTGCATTATTTTATTATTTATTTGGTGAGACACGTAGGAGTTTGTGTATTTTTATGAGTTGTCATATTGACAGCATAGAAGTAAGCAACTCTAATTCAGCACATGGTGTCTACAACACTGGAGTTTGCATCATTAATTGAGTTGTCATGTAGACAACATAGTTATTCGTACTCTTAATTTAGCACATGGTGTTTACAACATCATTTTGCGTGCTACACCTTTGTATGACTTATCATGATGCTGATTTCTAGGCATTCTACATGCATCTCAGAGGCCTTTATATATAGGCACTCCTAGTGTACTTTCATTACATTCAATCGAATACATATTGTTATTCAGATCATATTCTTGGTCTATTGTTGTGCTTGTGTTTGAGTTCCTCGATCTTGGGTGAATATTGACCCAAGGCAAATTTTTACATAGTATCAGAGCTCTTGGAGAATTTCTCTTCACATAGCCATTCGAGACCATTGTTGCTTCAGCACCTCAGCCCAGATCCAGAATACCGCTGTCATTAGGAGCATCTAGAGCCAGAATGGACTTCGCCATTGCGTCTGGAATGTCGATTCGGTGAAAATCGGCTATGAATTCGCCTACCCTAGGCCAAAGTCAATTTTGAGGCAAATTTTTTTTGCAAATCGGCACTCGGAAGCCCTGATTTGCAATATATTTTATTTTAGGTCGGATTTATTTTCTCTGCAATATTTCGTTTGCATTTTTTGATTTTTTTTTTTGCCCTTTGGGTAGCAGAGAATCTTTTTTGGTATAGGTACTAGGCAGTGACACTCCGACCCTGTACCCTGCGCTGAATATTCCTTGGCTTTTGGCGGCATATTCTTCATATTTTGGTAGGCGCATCTTACATTTTTCGGCTGCTCAGTACACAGTCCGACGGATGGAATCCTATCACTACATGGCAACAGTGCTTCACCCTTCGGCGGCGTTTTCTTTAGTAAACCTCCGTGGACCTTTGTTTTTATTTACACTAGAGGCTCCAACCCGCATCAATGTGGGATATATCCCATCGGCGGTATTAGCCTTTCCAGCGACACAAAGTTGCTTTCGACCACCGTCGGCACAATCCCTTTGGCTGTCGGCCGTTTTTTTTGCTCGGCCACCGCAAAGCACTTACCTGGTGACGTTGAAATACTCCGGCACCACTGCAATAGTCTAGCTCGACACCAACTCCGTAGCTTCATTGTCCATGCGGCACTTGCAAACCTGGCCCCATAACTCGCCAACTGTCGCCAACATTTGCCTACACATGGAACCCTTATCAGCCGTGGGTACCTCTAGCTCAATGACACGTTATCGGATGACCAACTCGACAGTCGCCATGATGGACTGTATAGTAACCAAGTGACTCAATGCCACGTCAACTATGAAGATAGCAGATCGTACATTTGCCACGTAGGACCGTACTGTGCCACGTGTAACGTTTGTACGTCTCTATACAGTACAGTCAGCCTGCCACATCAACAGAGGAGGTTGATTTTTTGCCACGTCAGCATTTCACGGGATTAAATTTGACAGCCGTCTAACCGTCATTCTCAGGCATTTTTCAATTGCTGTGATGACCGTTTGACTGTCAAATTTAAGCTCGCAGTTTTCTACCCAGACCCCTCTTCAGATGCGTTTTTGATTTGGCAGCCCGACTTTGAAAGGCCATAACTTAGTCATTTGGACTCCAAATTAGGTGTATATTTTTTTATTTTGGGTAGAATTTTTTGAACTTTTTAGTGGTGTTCTTTTTTGGTTTTGGTGCAAGGATTTTTTAAAAATTGCGTTTTTTGGCGACTATACCTGTTCAATCTTGCATTTTGCAACTTCAAACGCTCCGTATGGGCTCATCTAGACACATTTTCAGGTTCCGTTTTTTTTGAAAGTGCGTTATTTTGCGTCTACTTTCCAGATCTGCAATCAGATTATAGGGTTGTGTGGACAAAAATATCACTTTCAGACTTATGGCCTTGTTTGCATTGTATTGCTTTGATTACTTTTCAAAATTGTTGTACATCTGAGCTACAATGCTTAGTGACAGATTGGAGCCTCAAAAGGTAGTTGTAAATAGCAAAAATCAGAAGTCCACTTTTTACATTTTGACAAGTGGCATATTGTTCACGCACTACATATAAAGTGCCAAAAGCATTTTTTTTGGGGGTTTTTTGATTGAGTGAAAAGGGAGGTGGGTGTGTATTGTGTTCTTGTGTCTCTCTTTTGTGGTTTTTTACTTTTCTGCATCATGGGTTCACCTAAATGTCCACTTTTAACTTCACGCAATTATTCTACATGGAAAGATATTGCATGGAGTAGATTAATGGAAAAAGGTTTAAGTCTTTATGTTGATGGTACAATTCCCAAACCCATTGATGCTACAACACTCATTTATTGGCAAAAACAAGACCAACAGGATTTAGGAATTATTAGGAATTGTGTACATAGAGATCTCTTCTTCCACATTTCCAGTTTCAAGGAATCCAAACCTGCATGGGACAAACTTGAAGCATTGTATGGTAAGGTGGATGAGGAAAAGGGTTTTCAGATTGAGGACGATCTACTTCTATTGGATCCAAAAAACTTTGACACAATTCAAGATTACATCAACAAAGCCAATGAGTTTAGGGCACTACTGAAAGATTGTGGAAATCCCATGAAGGATGAAAAGTTGATTCATTAGATCCTGAAGAGGCTACCTTCAGAGTATGCTTCCTTTTTTTCAAGTTATAACACTCACAGGTTAACCATGGGAAGTGCTTTCCAAAAGCCTACATTTGATGCTTTTGCAGATATGTTGATTCTTGAACAATCTCACTCGATAGATTTGGAACTTCTCACGTCATCAAAGACCAAAGCATTGGTGGCAAGTGATGAGAACCAATCAAGTCAAGGAGGAAGAAGTTCCAACAACAACAAGAAAAAGCAGTGGAAGCAAAAATCACAATTTGAGACACAACAATCCTCCTCATAGCAAGGCAATTCTTCTTCCAACAAGAAGGGAAGCAATGAAAAGGACAAACTTTTTTGTGCATATTGCAAGAAGCTGAATCATGATGAGCATCGTTGCAAGATTAAGAGAATCGATGAGTTGGAAAACCTACTCAGGAAGAACAAAATTCAAGTGCCAAGTACTTCCAAGGATTCAACTCCACCCACTTCAAAGGGAAAAAGGGCAAGCACTTATGGCAAATACAAGTTCTTCATCGGAATGGATTCTTGACTTAGGTGCCTCCTATCATTTGGGTTCTTCAAAGGGAGACTTTTCTTCATTGAAGTAGTCACAGGTACCGCACATCTTTGTGGGAGATGATAAAAAAATCGAAGTTGAAGGGAAAGGACATGTAGAGATCAAAAATGGGGAATTCAAAGACATTCGCTATGTTCCAAACCTTAGCTCTAATCTCCTCTCAATTTACAAAGTTGAGTTTCTTCCAGATTTAGTAATGGTGCACAGTCTAAAAGATGATTCATTGGTTGCAGTGGGAAAAGTCAATAATGACAAGAGGCTTTATTCTTTCTCCCACTTTGTGCCTAAGTCTCCTTCACAAGCCTTGTTAACTCAATCTAATTTTCAAGTCAAATTATGGCATGAGCGGTATGGTCATCTTGCCTTCTGCTATCTTCAACAACTTTGCTCCAAACACATGGTCAAAGATCTACGTAACATCAACTTTTGTAAGGGTAAGTGTTCATCATGTTCAGTGAATATGCATCTTGAGGAGAAGTATGATAAAGGGAAGTCTTCAAGCGTACCAGTTGTTCTTCAGTTAGTTCACATGGTACTAGCAAGACCTTTTGTAGTGACATCAATCAGCCAGGGTCACTACATCCTTACTTTCGTTGATGACTTTTCCCGCTACATATGGATCTATTTTCTGCATCACAAGAATGAAGTGTTGGACAAGCTTCAAACCTTCAAGATTCATGTTGAACAGAAATCAAGGAAAGCCATCAAGGTTCTACGAATGGTCAATGAAAGCAGATATGTAGATAGAAGACTTAAAGACTTGCAAACTTGAGGGAATTGATCTTTAGAATCCATCAGCATTTAGTCCGCACAAGACGGATGTTACAGCACTAAGGATACAAACTCTTAAGTCCATGGCAAGTTGCATGATACAAGCCAAGTCTCTTGATCCAACACTAGAAGTCGAAGCTATAAGCAGTGCCACTCACACACTTAATAGGTTTCCTCATAATGCCTTAGATGGTAAGATTCCTTTTGAGGCATGGAGTGGCAAAAGACCAGTTGTGAGTCACTTCAGAGTCTTCGGTTGTCCAGCATGGGCAAACATGTCTTCCAAGGGATGCAAGGCACCACCACCTAGGCCTTGTACTTTCATTGGATATGAAGACGGTGTTAAGGCATATAGACTTTTGGATCCTGAGACACATGAGATCTTTGTGGAGAAGGATGTTCACTTTGAGGAAAGTTCACCTAGCTTATCCTCTAATCCTCTCCACACTTCATACATTGTGGAAACTGATATTGACACCAGCTATAGTGCTTCAACAGATTCAGATACGTGGGGTTCTATCGACAGTTGCAGTGAGAGGTCACGACATCAGCATAGCCCACATACATAGATTGCCACAATGATAGGTCTAGCACAACAGGGTACACCTTGTCTTCTAGCTCCAGCAACAGGGGATGACTGCATAACAGACATTTCAGGTCTGTTTGTGGAGTCATATATAGCAGACTTGGGCGACATCATTGATGATATACATCTTCTCTTTGATGAAGATGATCCTTCTACAGTTATTGCGAGGGCTCACTCTAACCCTCATGTCCATTCTCTACATGATCGATCTTTACAGGTTGATGTGATTGTGGATCCTTATGTACATCAGTTGCGGAAGGTCTCTTTATCATTTGAGGAGACAATGGGTTCTTTGGGACAGGTTCTACCTACATCCTTGTCAGATCTGCACTCGTTCTTTTTAGCAGTATTAGAAGGGGCAACAGTCAACATCGACATAGGGATAGTTGTGCAGGTTTCAGAGACATCATTGATTATTGGGATTCTTTCTACACACAGGGGAAGCATCTCACTTGTACCTTTGCCATTGTTTCTTCCAAAGGAGAGGAACATTATTTAGCACTCACGGACCAGCTTTTACCTTGGAGCAACAATCATTGATTGATACTCTTCATTGGCAGGGGGGCTACCTTGTCTCTCTTCTTCTTCTCTTCTTTTTTGTGGGGGGACCTTTTCCTCTTTTGGGACTGTGTTCTTCTCATATTTCTCTTTTGTATATACTTGATGTATGTTGTAATGGGGGGGTCTTGATTACTCCATCCATCAATGCATCTGGTCTTTTCATCTCTCTTTTTGGGGGAGGGTTCTTCCCATGAGGTTTTCCCTCTTTCTCCGCTTTATGAGAGATTGCATTTCATTATGTACATGGGTACCTAACATGGCCTAATAGCTGAGACCCATCATGCATTTCATCCTAGTTTTTGTAAGCTTAAGGGCATTCCCCTAAGTTGCACTTAAGGGGGGGTGTTGGTGTAAATACGTATTTACTATTTACACTTAAGTTTATTTAGGTTAATGCATTATTTTATTATTTATTTGGTGATACACTTAGGAGTTTGCGTATTTTTATGAGTTGTCATGTTGACAGCACAGAAGTAAGCAACTCTAATTTAGCACATGGTGTCTACAACACTGAAGTTTGCATCATTAACTGAGTTGTCATGTAGACAACATAGTTATTCACACTCCTAATTTAGCACATGGTGTCTACAACTTTATTTTGCGTGCTACACCTTTGTATGCTTATCCTCTCACCATTGCACTTACTCCTGTGCTTAATGGAGGATAACCCATATCTGGTTGACATTTGCCTAGTTGTATGACTTATCATGATGCTGATTTCTAGGCATTCTAGATGCATCTCAGAGGCCTTTATATACAGACACTCCTAGTGTACTTTCATTACATTGAATCAAATATATATTGCTATTTTGATCATACTCTTGGTTTGCTGTTGTGCTTGTGTTTGAGTTCCTTGATCTTGGATGATATTGCCCTAAGACAAATTCTTACACTATAGAATGTACTTGAAGCAATGTTATGTCAAAAATGTGCCCACCTTTGACTCAAATGCACCACCTCTCTACTTTCTACAAGTTCACAACTAGTATTTCCTTCTATGCACATGTTGATGGGTTCCAATTTGTAGTTGCTTTGTAAAAATATCACACAACCTTGTTATTCATAAAATATTCTTCTATTTTGCAAGTTCTCAGAGTTCATAGGTTGGTGATATGTATTAAGGTTTCAGACACAATTTAAATGTGAATTTTATAAGCACAAGTTTGATGTTCGACAACTAGACTTAGCTTGTTTAAGGAAGGCTATCTAAAAGGAACTTCTAACAAGCTATAAAATGGAAAAAGATTGAACCTTGGGAAGTTTATAGTGAAGCTTATGGGATAGAGTTTTTGGAAGGGGTGGATATCTTGCCAATTTTCAGCATTATCAATTTATATTTATATCCTCATATATGCAAAAACTAATTGTAAAACAAGTGCATTTTAGTTGCTTTAATGGATGATTGGGGTACAATAGCTGCTTAAGAGTTAATGAATGAAGAAAAAGCATTGGTTATTTCTTATGAAATCAATAGCACTATAGGCAAGGAATACAGTGAAATATAGTCAAGTAGAAGAATAAAACAACTAAAGAAGCAACTCAAATAAATGCTTTTGAACTTACAAGACTCTTAGTCCAAGATTTCATGAAATGTCCATGATTGAAAGCTTGTGGTTCATTTCATTTATGAAGTGTGCATTGGAACAAGTGATCTTTAGAATGAACAAATACAGAAATAAAGGGAATATATGTAAATCTCTTGTGGTTATACAATAGTTTCATATTTTTGTGCAACATTCCTCATATGTTCTACGAGAGATTTGTTTTTCTATACTAGAACTCCTATTTATTAATTTGATTTTTCGTCGAACACTTAGCATGTGAAGTCTTAAAGACATTTCAGTAAGAATGAAGTAGCTTGAGTTTATGGGTTTTTGTGTAGGTGTAATATCCCGAATGAATATTTTGCCCAATCTTTCTCACCAACAATTTTTAGAAAACACTATCTTTTGCAAATAAAACCAAACATATAACCAGCAAATGAACCAATAGATGTTGATTAAAATACTCAATTAAACACAACTTTAGATTTGCTAGTGTATGATAAACCAGCAATACAACAACATGCAAAAAATCCAATCTTAAAAATAGTTACACAGTCCGATTGGAAAACTCAAAAAGAACTTGTAAGCACAATGGTGAATTCTGTCTCGAATCCACTCCAAGCTAAACCGGGTTGGTGTCAGATCAACTTAGAAGACCTTGAAGGTTTCCATCCTCAAGTGCTAAAAAACAAAAAGCCAAAGCTTTCCATTTTTCTCAAGAGAAATCTGAAACAAACTCCAATTCCAAGCATATCCAAATGAATGCAGCCTTCCTTCTTTTAATGCTCAAAGTTGTAACCCTTCAATTCCCTTTTCCTGTCTTTTCGTCTTATTCCTTCTTTGCCACATTTAAGCCCACTTAATAATATTAAATTGACGCCCTTTTATACATTTACATTATGTTCTGATAAGTCAATATCAATATTGCATGAATATACCCTTAATTTCCTAATGTCCCATAAAGGGGAGATTATAGTCCTCTTGCCTCGAGATTACTTGGCCTCAAGCAATCTTGAGTTCATAAACTAATACCAGGGTCCCATGACCATTTGTAAGACGCTCTATAGCTTGTACTAATAACCGGGTAATCAAGATGTGCCATATTGGAGAATGAAAAATAAGGATGCATCTCAAAGTTCCTTGGATCCCATATCAGTATATGAAACACTGCTGCATCTGTAGGCTACATGATTTTGATTACAACTGTGTCATACCTCGAACAATGAAGTGGCTCATCTTAATCCACATACTGCAAAACAACTATCCTGTTAACTTCTAGATCCCAATTTATCCTATTAACATGATCTTGGGTGTAGAAATAGATGATCGGTGAATCACCATTCTCTTGAATCAGCCAGCTAAACAAGTAGATGCCAAACACACCTCCCACATGCAAAGAAATCAACTCATTAGGTCACAAGATGTCACTTCCATAGCTCAGATCAGCATCAAGGATGTCAATCATGTTACCACTATGCCATTGAACTGGAAAGGAAAACACGTCATTGGGATTTACTTCAAGTAAAAGTTGTTAAATCAGGATCTCTGATAGGAACAAGTGATATAATAATTTATGGAAGATACTGAACTTATATTTCCTTGCCAATCTGATACTGCAACTGTGCTTGCTCTGATTGTGCGAATCTTTGGGACTGTGTATTCACCGAGGGTAGATGGACTTACTATAATTAATGGCTTTGGTTGTAGATACAATTGCTATGACTGAATAATGATTGATGTCCTTAGGCTTTGTTTGGTTGTAGGAATTAGGTGAGAATAAAAAATTCTAAATACTCGCATTCGTCAATTTAACGTTTGTTTGCAAAATTAGAAAATTGAAATTCGAATTCGCCTATCCTAATTTGACACTAAAATGAGCATAGCGGAATTCCTAAAAAAAGATGGAATAAGAATAGCTTATTCTTATTCCAATTTTTAATAAACCCAATTTGATGGGTTGTCGGGTTTGTGACTTTGCCGTTTGATTGTATTTTGCCACTCAAATACATTTTTGGACTATTTTCTCCATTGATCATAAAATAAAAAAACTAGGTCAACTTTATTTAACGTTTAATATGTATGTTTCTTTTAAAAGACAAAAAAGACTAATATCAGATTTGATATATTTTCTAAACTTTCATAAAATTATCTTTACAAATAAATCTTGTGTTTAGTCCTTATAATTACTAAAACTATGTTGAAAGATCATTTAAATATCATATTAGTGATCTCGACTTATTGCATTTTTTATTTTCTTTGATATATTTAAAAATAAAATGATTTTAGTTTTGATCTTATACTCATTAAAATAATTGGATTTTATTTAGAATTAAATTAATAATATACAATATAATATGTCCTTTGAATTTCGATGAATTTTAAAGGTTGTGGTATATCTTTCACTTATAAAGTAAATTTAAAAAAGGAAATAAAGGCTAATTAAAATAATTTGGTTTATTAAAAAATTAATAAAAAAATCATTTTTTATAAATAAAAAATCTGGTTAATTTAAATTATTACCAAACTAAAAACAATAATGTAATTATTAAAATTTTAAAACAAAAATTATTCCAATTCCTATTTCAATTGTTGCAACCAAACATAGAATATGCATCTTTTGACTCGTCTTCCGGGTCAACCAAACATGTCCAAATAACATTCTAGAACTTATTTTAAGAATGCACGGATACCGGAAGAGAGTTTATTCTAGCATAAATGAATGCTGCATTCAGCAATTCTTGCAGCCAAACAAGCCCTTATTGCTGGAGTAGTCGACTAGTCTGAGAATTGCCTTGTGATTGATTTCAGATTGCTGATAACTCTTGGGATATATATGAATGGTAAGATGTCTCTGTAGAGAAATGATTGGCCATGTAGGGTCATGTCCCAATATGGACATAATACTAAGTTGTAAGTGATCTTAATCAGTAGTTAACAATCTCACCCGATAACCATTCAGTGTCCAATTTCATTTGTCTCTACTTATAACAAGAGCCTGATATGACAAGTCATTTCTGAATAATCAAACAAACACACACACACACACACACATACATATTATTCTTATGAGTAATATGAAACAATGTTCTTTCAAATGCTCAGTATCACTTCGACTGATGCTATACATCAACACTCCCTCTTAGCAAGGGAGAAGTGACAAAACTTTAAGAGATATTAGTATTAAGGATATCTATACACAATACATTATCTAACTTTAACACTCTGAAATAGTGACTTGTCGAATAATTATAATCACCATGTTATGAACACTATCATAACATACATTATGATCTCTAATTGTCGAAAACAAATCTAGAGTACTCATAATGCATTCGTTATCAATGACTTCCGACATATCTGGAACAAAATTGTCATAATAACATGCCTATCATTTGTAAGATCGTCACCTTACAAAGATTACCTTCTGAATATATATGTCTTAGAAAGATCGCCATCTTTCATTACATATCGGATGCAACTATTCAACTTAGAAGCATAAACACATATATAAATTGAAACTTAAGCTCAATATTCAAAAATTACAATTTGATCATATGAAGTTTACCTTTGAAATATTCCAATTTAACATTGGCAAGAGGTTCAGTAAGAATATCTGCCTTTTGCTCATCAATCTTGATATACCATATCTCTGATTCAAAAACTGAATTTATAGATAACTGATTTATTTGAGTACAACATTGCATATGTCACTTATGTATTCGAACTTTGGAAATGTATCACTCTCCCTTTGATTCCTCACTTTGGGACTCTCTTTTGAATTTATCCACTTTATCTCTTTGTTCAACAACTTAAAATGTAAGATTATCATCCTTTTCTTACTTAACTTCCACTAGGGCTACTTGAATTTTCTCTCGTTCTGGACAAAATTTATGAGTGTGATCGAATTTGTCACATTTGAAGCATTGTACTTTGGACCTATCTCTTTTCTTGTATGATTTGTTGAATTCCTTATTGTTCTGATGAATTCCCTTTCTTTTCCCCTTACTATTGGTATTGACTTGAAGAGCTTGAAATTCTCACTCTTGATTTGAAACGATTCTTCTCGTAATTAATCTTTACTCTTCTTGAGTGCATTCGTTTTTGAGTAGTTCAAACTAGAAGTTTTGGTTGAGAACTTAGTCCACAAATAAATGTCTCCCAAGATAGTGGTAGTTCTTTTAGGGCTATAATGTTAAGTTCTTTGTCATCTACTTCATTTCCAATGGTTGCAAGTTGATGATGTCCCCTTTTTGGGACATTAGAAATATTAAAGGACACATTTATATGATATTAAAATTGACTATGAAAGCGTGGACTCTTATTATAAAAGGTCAATTTAATAGTGAAAGTGGGCTAAAGATGACAAGGAGAGATAAGACGAAAATCTATGAGGGAAGTCAAAGAGTCGTAGTTGTGAGAATAAAAGGAGAAGAGACTCTTTTGATTGGCATGCTTGATTTATGATTCAGATTTCAGTTTCTCTCTTGTGAGAGTTATTTGGAAAGCTTCAACTTTCAGCCAGTGTGAGGACGTAGCCCCTCATACCGGCAGACAGTAGATACAAATCCATTGTCCGTGGAGATGTCACTTCAGGTGTCTCGTATGCGCTTATAGGTTCTTCTCTTAGTGTTCCAATCTGACTGTAAAATTGTATTTAAGATTGGATTTTGAATGCTGGTTGTTGTGTTGCTATTGTATAATGCAATAACATGTCTTAGGTAGTTTTATGAGAATTTATTGGCTTTATTATGCTGCTGGTTTGTAACGAAATTTCATATGTTTGAGTTCTGAATATTATATTCAAGAAGAAACTGGATAAATTTTTGTTGGGGATATTTCCTATGGTTTACATTGTTGTTTTATTATAATGCAATTTCATATGTTTATGATTTGAATGTTATCTTGAGAACGAAAATCGGCTCAATATCCGTTTGGGATATTTCAGTTGATCTTTCAATTCTGAGATTCTTAGGAAGTAGGACGCAATAGTTTCTTCAATATTCATCTTGACATATAGTAGATCTTGCTTCAATGTAAGCAATCTGCTTGTGATATTAATTTCGAAAGTATTCTTTATAATGGAAAACATCTCAAAAGCAGTTTTAAGACTAGATATAGAAAGAAGAATATGAACCTTCATCGAATTTATAATAATTTTCATGGCCTTGTTGTTATGCCTTTTCCATGTCATTTTATCTGGATCATTTTCAGGTATTGATTTGTTTGATTCTATGTACTCTTATAACTCCATTTCTCTTAGTACTTTCATGACTTGAATTTTAAATGATGAAAAATTTGATGCCCCCTCAAGTCTATGCTCTAATCTTACATGATTAACCATTTTGAATTTGAGGATAAAATTTAATATTGATAAATCTGAGTTTTAATTTTAATTATGGAAAACACATATATTCCTATCAGGATGGCTCTGATACCATGTTAAATCAGGATCTTTGATAGGAACAAGCGATATAATAATTTATAGAATATACTAGACTTAGATTTCCTTACTAGTTTGATACTGCAACTATGCTTGCTCTGTTTGTGCAGATCTTTGGGACTGTGTATTCACTGAGGGTGGATGGACTTGCTGTAGTTAATGCCTTTGGTTGCAGATACAACTGCTATGACTCAGTAATGATTGATGTCCTTATTGTTGGAGTAATCAACGAGTCTGAGAATTGCCTTGTGATTGATTTCAGACTGCCGATAACTCTTGGGATACATATGAATGGTAATATATCTCCGTAGAGACATGACTCTACGTGGCCACGTAGGGTCATGTCCCTACGTGGACATAATACTAAGCCGTAAGTGATCTTAATCGGTAGTTTACAATCTCACCCGATAACCATTCGGTGTCCAATTTCATTTGTCTCTACTTATAACAAGAGCCCGATATGACAAGTAAAGTCATTTCTGAATAATCAGACACACACACACACACATATATATTATTCTTATCATTAATATAAAACAATGTTCATTCAAATGGTCAATATCACTTCAACTGATGCTATACTTCAACAAGAGTAACTCCACATATTTTCATACAATTCATTACTCCTTGTAAATCATGTTGATTTTAAAAATATGATCATAGACCGAATAGAGCCACCATTGATAGCTAAAGATTATGTATGGGTAAAACCACCAACCAATAAAAAAACAGCTGCCATCTCATGAAGACTTGATGATAAATCTCTAGATAACTTGTGGAAACCATCAGTATATGTTAAGGACAATTCTGAATGTTCAACATTACTAGAAGTACCATCACTCAAATCAACATCTCCATGAATGAAATCATCATCACTCGTAGTTTTAGAAGTAGAATTACTCGGTTCATTGTTATCCACCTAGTAATGTGAAGGTGTATAACTACTGATATAAAATTCGGAATTCTTGTAGTTGACTACTTGCTGGTCCTTAAGGTCTTCTTCAACAAAATGAACCTCATATCGATAAGGTGAAGTGTACATATTATGCACCCCATTATTCTCACCAAGGGTATGAATTCCTTCGATTATTTGTATGATCTCCTTAGTCTTAGGGTTCATGATTATTATCTCGGTGAATTACTGTTCTAGAAATCTGATTTCAGCCTGATGTAATGAATCCTGTGTCATACTTTGTTGAAGGCACAGCTCATCTATCTACTCTGATACCACTATAATATCCCTGTCTTTGAGCGATTTCAAATAATCCAATTTCATTCTTTCCAAAGTTTTCTAATGATTGTGAAGGTTTGCACTATTGATTTCATTCATCATTCCCTTCTCTTTTTGACACTTAACTTCCCACATGGTTTCTTTGATGTTTTTATGGGTGTTGTCAAAATGAACTAAGGATGCAATGACCTTATCATTTGATACTTTCAGCTTATCCTCCAAATTATATGCTCTAAAATCAACTTGAAATGAAATTTTTTATTGGTCCTTCAAATCAGCCCCTACAGTAATATCATCTTGCTCTAGATTTTGAATACTAGATTCATTTTCAACTACACCATTTTAAAAAGTTTCCTCTATCTTCAATTGTACTGTCTCATCAACTATTTTGCCATTGTTTTCAAATTATTCATCCTCATAGAGAGGTACATTTTCAGTTTTAGTCTTTAGACATATCTTGAAAATAGACACTCGTGAAAATGGTGGCCAAGAATCACTTCCAAATCACCAAATAAGATTCTAGTACAAATCTTACCGTCATCCATAGTAGTATCCCTCTGATGGTCTTCATCATGTTGAGGCTGAACTAATGAATTCTCAACTTCCTCAGTGGTGATCTGTACTTCTTGAAATGACTCTTCTTGCTTGTTATCCCTACAAGTGTGACCGAGTGACAAAAATTGCTTGCAAGTAAAACAGATCTGCTCTTTCCTCATTTGGTTCTGACTCACTTCTTGGGATCCTACAACCTATAATTCCCTTGCATTTATTTCCTTTGTAGCCTGTTGTTGCTTGTACTTGAAATTTTTTGGCTCACATTGTTTCAACACCTTGTTGACTAACAAGTACTTTTTGAAACATCTTGATCTTGCCTTGAAATTGATAACAACACATACACAAGAGGCTGAAAATGAACGCCACTCTTATTAATTGCCATAACCATGATGGTCTTCATGGCTACAATAATATCTTTATCGTGTTCTTCCCTGATTGTGACTAAAAAATATTGAAACATTGTGTGTATTAAGCCATTCAATCCCATGTGAAGAACAAGATTACACAATCTGATTTTTGCAAAAGTTTTTAGTATGGCAACCCTTATTGAGAAATGATAACTATTGATGTTCCCAAGTTTTTGAAAACTATCAACCATTAAGTGCCTCCTTCATTATATGTTCTTCGTAAGGTTCTTGAGGTGCTAAAATCCTTGTAACCTCCATCAAACAAGAAGTAACCAACATACCTATCTTGTTGTTTGAATCTTTCAGCCATTTGTTTGAATTCAATGCAGTCACTATGGGAACAAGGGTGATTTGCAGTAAATCAAAAGGTGATTTTTCGAGTATGTTCATTTGTTTGCAGATCCAGTCCCAAATTGCTACGTATTTCATAAAGTACTTCAGCACAGATTATTTCCTAATGCTTCAACATCATTTGTTTTTCTAGTTATTTTGATCTTCAGTTGAGTTAGTTCCCTCCTCCGATTTTTGCCTAGCAAAAGAGTCTCTAATCTTCTTATATCCTCACTTCTTGTAACCATTTCTCAATCTTCACTCTCAATAGAAGTACATTCTACAATGTGTAGGATTTTTACTTGCTTACAAAGATTTTCCACTTGTTTTGCTGATGGTTTTTCTTGCTGTGCATTTCCAGATGCTCAATAGCTATTACATTGTCATGTAAAAGTCTATAATAAACTTTCTAGTCTCGTCCAAGTATTGTTCTTGTTCATTTGAGAATGTTGTTTGTGCTTATGATACCCTGCATGAAGCTTTGAAATTATCTTCTGCGTTGGACTTAAAGAAGCTTTGCATCTGTTGCTTTTATCCAGTTCTTGTCTTCCTTCATCTTGAGTGTTAACTGCATGAAGATGGAATTGCAATTGTTCTTGATTTCTTATTATTGTATCACCGGTGGTAGTGAACTGTTTTTTCCCAACAACCAAAGTGCTTGCCTGCAACTCACGAGAATATTAAAAATATTGGGTAATCTTTTACAATCCTGAGCTAGCTCACTAATAATATTGCTATACAACAAAGGGGATATTCAGAAAGAAGTGTCTGTGGTGACACTCATAGAGTAGAGCGACATCTCCAATTTCTAAATCGTCGACTAGGTATATATTTCCTGAATGACACCAGATTGCATTAGAGCCTCTATGCAATTATATCAAGCCACTAAGAACTATGTATAATTTGTGAATAGTGCCTTGTGGGTTTTAACCAAATTCATTTGCTCCTCACATGTGTTCCTAACCACAACTCCAACCTCTGAATGCTCTTCTTCCCATTTCAATAACTTTCCAGTCCCCCATGTTTGATTATAATACTTGTTGTCTTTTCAAATTGCATTTACTATAAAAAAATGTTTAATAGCAATCAGCATATTAATAATGATATTTGCAGACATTACTGTTTTCTGCAAACATACTCCTACTGTGTAATGCTTCTACTAAGGTTCGATAATTTTTTGGATATTAAATGATGACATGATGTATATTCTTTAGTAACAACAAATTTTGAATAATCTTCCCCATTATGCAATAATTTCACCAAATACATTAACGACAAATTTTGAATATTCTTCCACAGTATGGGATGATTCACTAAATATAGTAACAAACAGGAAATAAGAGTTCGAAATTTTAACTGTTTAATCACAGAATTGGTCATACTGAAAAATAACAATTAGTGGATCCACCTGGGATTTGTCTAATTCAAACCAATTCCTCTTGAGATTCTTTGTCAGCTTTGTAAGAGGTACCTGGTCCTGACTTCAGTTATATTGCCTAACCTTGTTATTCTCCTTTTGCATGTATTTCTCTCCAAATTCTCCTGTCAAGTGCTTCCCTTTCAATCTTTTTGCATAAGTTTTTTTTCCCTTCTAAATACATGACAAATATTAATCAATTTCATCTGTACTTGGGTACTCATCACATGACCATTTTAAAATGATAGCTTCGAATATCTTCCGACTCACAATTCTCCCTTCCTTTGCAAACATTCCCATGAATGCTAAACGACGAATACCAACTGTTTTTATTCTTATTTGAATCTACTCCTAGATATTGAATCAAACATGGCTCGACATCAATTTGCAATCCAAAAAAACAAGTTATGACACAAGAGAGTCCTTTGTTGAATGGAAACTATTGTTTCTTTTCAAATACTTCAATGAATTTCTTCCCTTTATTCCTAGTAATGTTGTGTAGTTCACTTCTTATTGATTAAAACCTCAACATTTAATCCATGCATGCTGTGTTGCCATAGAATTTCACAGCCGATATTGCAATCATTCATCTTTTCATGCTTAGCTACTGGGAATCTTCTGCATTGCTCAATGAATATGGAGTGAACTACATTGTTGTAATTAACTTGAACCAACTTTCAATGAAATCTCAACGGGTTGTTGTTGTCTATTAAAGTTGAGAAATGACAGTATCTCAAAAATCATGCCAACAATGACAACTTCTTTTCCAACCATCTTCAAACAAATGTATATCTATGAAAGACGATGTTTTTTAAAAACTCCTGAACTTTCCACAACAACAAATTCATAATAGAATTCTCTTTATATGGGTGTTGACAATTTTGTTCACGCTTGCAAACCAACACACGTATTGGGACAATCAAAATGTAGCTTCAACCATGACATTATAACACAATGCCTCTATTACCATTGCAAGGAATGCGTATTCATGTCAACTTTCTTTTATAATCATGACTTTTCCATTCAAATACTTGCAACGGACAATTAAATCTAGATAATTCTAAGCTAATTATGTGTAGTGAAGAATGCCACTATGAATTTTCTCTGACTCCCATGATGAAATTTGTATATAAGTTTTTAACAACCCTTGCATCGATTGCCTAAGAATTTTAATTCTCCATCCGATGGAGTTTTAACTTGTTAAAATATATTACTCATAACCAATGAATCTGGGTATCGCACATTAATACTTATACTTTGAAATATCCCTTATTGGTAATTTTGAAGAACTCACAGGCTGGATGCACGGTTTCGATATAGCTTCTGATTTTTTTAAATTTTTGTACAAACTCTGAGGATGGCAAGATTGATGCTTTGATACCACTCTTGTATCCCGAATGGATATTTTGCCCAATTTTTCTCACCAACAATTTTCAGAAAACACAATATATCTTTTTGCAATTAAAAGTACACATATACCCAACAAATGAACCTATAAATGGTTATTTAAGTACTTAGTTTAACACAATGCCAGATTTTCTATTGTATTATAAATGAACAATGCAACAATGTGCATAAAATCCAATGTTAAAAGCCGTTACACAGTCAGATTGGAAGACCCAAAAATAATCTTTAAGAAAAATGGTGAATCTGTCATGTATCCACTCCAAGCTGAACCGGGTTGGCATCCGATCAATTGAGAAGGGCCTGGAGGTTTTCCTCCTTAGGTGCTGAAAAGTTGAAAGCCAAAGCTTCCCTTTTTTCTCAAGCATAATCTGAGATAAACTTCAAAATCCAAGCATATCCAAATGAATGCAACCTTCCTTCTTTTAATGCTCAAAGCTATGACCCTTCGACTCACTTTTCTTGTCTTTTCATCTTATTCCTTCTTTGTCACATTTAAGCCCACTTAATAATATTAAATTGATCCCTTCTATACATTTACATTATGCTTTCATAAGTCAATTTCAATATTACATGAATATGTCAGTAATTTCCTAATGTCCCATAAATGGGGTATTACACTAGAATTAACTGATTAAGAATCACTACCCACCCACTCATTAGGAGAATTAGTGCCAAGAAGATGAAGCAACACAACTGGGAGGAACAAAAGGACAAATTTGAAGAAAATAGAAAACAAATTGGCTGGGTAGGTGGGTGTGATGAGGAGACAAGTTGTTGGAGATAAAGGCGAACAAGGGAGAAGGCAACTATGAGTTGAAGTGTTGAAGGATGATCCTAGGTAGTTTGCCAGTGATGAATTCTCTACTAATCACATGTTTGTAACTTTGTAGAAGGTAAATATCTCTGATAATTTTATTTTAAAACAATAGTGGTATTATTGGCAAAGCCCCCAACAAGGTTGAAGGGAAATACAAAAGAATAACTTTAAAATTGCATAGACTTTCATTGTGCAAACCATTTTCATAATTCTTTAGGAGGCAATAAAAAATTCATATAACATCAAAATTCCATTTTTAGAGTGTTTAACTTTGTTCCATAGCGATTTCAAAGGCAAGAAACCACATCTTTGTATTGTTTTCTACACATCTTCTACAGGCAAAGTCAAGCCATTAAATTCACCAAACTTTTATTGTGTACTCAAAAAATGGGGAGTTTTTTTTTGAAAAACACAAGATAGAGGCTCAACAAGTTAATGTGAAAAAAAATTGTGAATACTTCACTACTCGCAGAGTTGGTGAAGTATGGTTTCCATTGGCAAGCAAACTTTTTTGTGGAATTTGTTGGCTGCTAGATCAAGAAAATTGTTAAGTTGATCTCACATTTTTTTGTGGTGGTAAGGAAAATAAATGTGATAAAGATAAGATAATGATATTACTGTCCAACAAGAGACCAACAAAGGGTCCAAGGGACAAGAAGATTACATCAGTAATAAAAACAATCTTCTAGGAGCACCAAAGGGTGTCTGAGAAATAGCGAACAAGAAAGCAAAGAAAGTGAACAACAACAAACAAGAGAAGGAATATATATCCTTTCTCGGTAAAAAGAAATCTAGCACTGAAGGATAAGGCCGAGGGCAACCAGGAGTCTGGGATTGTCTCTAGGTAACCTTGGAGATAGGGTGCTGCTATTTGGTGAATTTATAACGAGGACTAATAGATATGGTATGCCTAGAGATGGGTGTAGCTAGTGATTGCTTCATGCCCTTGGAGGGGGACATGGGCGGGAAAAATGCAGTGATGAACAAATCCGAGGCCTGGCTCTAAGGAAACATGAGCTGTAGAGTGTGGTCGTAGAGTTGCAAAGTCTCTGGGAGGTAAAGTGCTTAATATTGCTCGTTTGAGTAATTGAAAAATGTTGAAAGGGATCTGTAGTCTTTGACTAAATAGTGGAACATGCCTCTGATCTCATAGTATATGGGGCGCTAGAAGTTGAAATGGATCTTAGTCTTCGTCTCCAACAAAGTACAAATGAGACAATTCCAGTCGTCACTAGTCAAATGGTGATCCGTCTGCACTGAAGCCACTGAGAGTTGACTCTGAAAGACCTTAAAGAGATGCATAGGGTGTGAGTCCAACACCGACTCAAGTAGTAAGGACACAATAATTCCTTCACGGATCTCCAGAAAGTGCTCAGAATAGAAGGCCATTTGTGGGCGCAAACCCATAGGAGGGTTAATCCTGGTCGTGGTATTGTACTCTCTATATATGTTAAGTCTCACGTGCCCATTCAACTCTTGCTGTGAGGGGAGGAAATGGGCGAGAGTATCTAGTGAGAACATGTAAGGCGGGAGATGATCAATGTCAATCTCGATCGAGCTCAATAGAATAGTGGCCTGGGTATACCAGCAATGAGCCTTCAAATCAGAGTTGGCAATATCAAGAGGAGCAGTATGCGAAGTAGGAGTATTTGTGGCGACCATCCGCAAAGTCTACAAAGCCTCTAAGGCAGTGAAGGAACAACATCAAATCAAAGATGACGCTAAGCCTGAAAGGGTGAGCCCTGAACTCGGCCAAAATGATATTGTGCGGAGTGTATCGGTGATATCTAATAACCCGACAGAGGATAAGGGTCTAGACCCACTTGACTAAAGCCCAATCCAAACCAAGAAGGGAAGGCCCCCAATCCATAGAGCCATATAAAAGTATTGGTCTGACCAATGAGTCCAAGAGAGATAGCTTGGACTTAGTGTCTTGGAAGTGATGCTGGAAGCACTGGCTCTCCAGAAGGGTGTGGGAACCCATCCTCTTGGCAACCCTAGGTAGGTGGGCTGGCCTCATGCTGAAGCGGGGACCAAAGAACTTGACCCCGAGATAAGTATATGAAGAGACAATCTCGATCGCCGAACTGTAGAAGCTAAAGTTAAGATGCCAGGTCTTCAAATAGTTGAAGACCATAACCTGAGTCTTGCTCAGGTTCACATCAAGCTGTCATCGGTGATAGAAAGAGGCCAACCTATCAATGACTCTTTAGAGCCCCTCTGGAGAGGAGGCTAAATGAACCACATTATCGACAAAGAGGAGAATGGAGATTAGAACCTTGTGTAAGTAGCAACCATCCCCGAGGAGCAAAGCTTCAATGAAGAAGGCCTCAAGCTCATCAATATAGATACTGAATAAAGTTGGGAAGAGAGGGCATCCCTGCTTCACCATAATGGTGCTCTAAATTAGATCAGAGAAACTCTCTGGAGTCCTAAATTTGCCGACCACTATCTCATAAAGTTCTTATTCACTATCAAAAGAATATAAAAAATGCCAATGTCTCCGAGCCTCTAGAAAATAACCCCTGAGGAACAGAGTCAAAAGCCTTACAAAAGTTCACGAAATAACAATAGACTTTCGCAGCACGATGTCGAGCTTCCTCAATGATAGCTCGCAGAGTCAAAATGTGATCCATAGTCTGGAACTCGGTACGGAACCCATCTTGCCCTCTAGCCTGACACTGTCTCATGTTAAGCTGTTTGGAAAGAATAGTATTTAGAATTGTGGCATAAAGCTTGTTAAAGCTATGCCTAATCATAATTTATAACATTATTGATCATAAATAGAGACACTAACTCTACCAATACATGCCATGTACTTTTGAAACCAAAAATTATACTTATTTGATACATCTGTGTTTGTTGATACAAAGGCCTCAAATACTTTATTTTTGATGAGTTGGAAGTCTACTAGGGTGTTTCTTCATTTATTGACATTAAAAGAAGGGAAACAAGATAAGAGGTTTAGTAATTATTTTTAGGTTAATGTTAGAAATGTGAAAGTTGAAGTTTTTCATAATACTTTTGTTTCTTTATTTTTTTATCAGTATGTTTGTGTTGGGACATTTATGGTTTGTGTGCACTGCAATGTAATTATCTTTGTTTCCAAGTCCCATAATGCTTTTGGGTGTGAGTAGGGCTGGAGCCTATTTTTGAGCATTTATACTAGAAAGAAAGGGCTGCCCTAGGCATGCCTTAACAACCTTGCCTTTGTCTAGTATGTTTGTCTTCAAGCCAAAAAGATCAAGGGTCCTCCTTAAGGTTGCATCAACTTGTAAATGCTGGTCCATTTGTTAATTGGATTGCTGGAGAAGCAAATACCGCGTTCGTTAGGGAAGATGTTGCTAGATTGATGTTAAAAGCATTAGGGGTGGAGATTTTGGTGGAAGTAATTCTTGACGAATCATTTATTCTTATGATGATTTCATTTCGCCTTATTGTTTAAGCTTCAAAAAAACTAGCAACAAAAGGGAGAAGATGTAGACTGCATTTGGTTGTTCATGAAATCTATTAATAGTTATAAAATTATTTATGATTCTACCTTGTTTCTACGATTTTACAACTTGACAGATAGACTTCGAGTGCTTAAAGGTTGAAGGAAGCTCTTTACTCTTCTTTTGAAGATATACCTTGATGAGAACCTCATGAAATCATAGGTAATTAAGCTAAAAGAATGTCGAGCTCTTGTTGCCACAACACACTGGGAGTGAATGTGGGTCATGGTTCGTAATCTCAGGGCTGTAATCCGTGACAACTTCCCACTTGGTTGGGTAAGAAATCCGATGGCTATGATACCAGATAACGGGTACTAAGGTGGCTTAGCAAGAAGCAACATAGCATTAGCTCTCTACATGTCATCTATTGGAATGGGAATAGTTCCTTTTGGTCTCTACGAGGCCTACTTTAGGATGCGACTGATTCTGGGAAGTTTCTTGTCGCTAAGATACGTGGGAGCCCTTTTCAACCACTCCTTGGCATCACTGACTTCTACTGGTTATCAAATTATAGTTATGAGGTCAAAAGTTCAATGGGTGTCAGAGGTTCCAATAGGGCTTCTTGCCTCATCATTAATTGGTTTTAGAGTGCAACTTCGGTCATATTATGATAGCTTGGCTAGATTTATTTGGGTCTATGTGTACTAAGTGGCCCGTCACCTCAAAGACCTTTTCATTGTTGTTTCTTATTTTCCTTTTGCCTCCTCCATGTACGCTATGCACAATGGGCCAGAAGGGGAACCGTTAACATAGACTTGTTTGACACCATCGCTAGATTTTCGGATATGGGGGATATTCTTATCATGTGTGACTTCAATTTACAAACTAGAGACTTACAGATCACATTTCATGATCAGTTTTCTGATCCAATCTGTACATCTATGCTTGATTCATCTTGCTAGGTTTCCAGAGACCATGTGATGAAGCCCTAATGAGATATGGTCGACACTTGCTTTAGTTGTGTGAGTTCTTGGACTTTGTGATCTTAAACGAACTTTCCACCCTCTCTGGCTCCAATTTATTTTCTTGATGGCTATACTATAGGGGTGTAAGCATGGTGGACAATACCCTTGCCGGTTGCTCCCGCATCCTTGCTTTTAGCCATCTCACTATCACTCATCTCCCTCTTTCTGACCATGCCCTCCTTCTCCTTACCTTCAAGGCCTTCCCTTGTTCGTCCCTCTGCCTTCTCCATCCTTGTAAGCCCCCTTGATCCTATCTCCACTGCCCCTTTCACCCTTTCTTGTACCTCCCTTAGCTTTGACGAAGGGGACCTAAATCTTTTCAAAAAATGAACCTTAGACAACTGTTCTCTTTGGATTGCCCTTTTCTACATGAGTGCACCTCTTCCTAGTTTGTCTTCCTTGCCTCTTCCAATTGGGAGGCTACCCTACTCTTGCCCCCCTACTGTACCATTTATTGGAATCCTCCCCCTTTCATAAGGGCACATGTCCTATGAATTTGTGGTACAAGAAGGATTACAAGTCCTTCCACCGCATTTTGTGTACGACCTCCACCCTCCATATGACATCCTATAAGCATCTCAAGAATTGCTATGACTACTTCCTCCATCACAAAAAGTATGCTTTCATCTCGCATCGCAACTGGTCACTTTGTACCTCTCTCCTCTACTCCCCCAAGGCTTTCTGGCGCATCTTTTTCCCTTGCAAGTCCTCCTACCCCCTAGCCCTCGACCACACCTCCTTGTTCTCTCACATCTGCACCGTCTCTGATATCCCTGGCCAACCCGCCACTTCCACCTTTTAACCCTCAACAACATTAGCAAGGTGGTAATATTTGTGAATAGTAGCTAAGTTGTAGATGAGGAAGGGTTCTTGGTGTAACTCTTCAAACTTGGTATCACGATTTTACACACTTATCTCACAGATCTATTTAACAGGGTTGTTTGCACTAGTTGTTGCCCATCTTGGTTATACCACATTATGTAGCCGTTTTATAGTGTTGGGCCTAAGTCTAATCCCAACAATTACAAGACCATAATGGTGGGACACACTTTTTGTTAATTGTATGCTATGGTTTAATACGACATTCTTTCTTGTAAGCTCAATTAGTGTTGGGCTTAGGCTAGAGGGCAAGCGAGGTCCTGTCTAGATTTCTAAACCATGGATCACTTATTTACTCTTAGAGCTATTATGAAGCAAACACACATGGCTCCTTGAAGGTTTACTATTGCTTTGTGGATTTTCGAAATACATTTGATTTTGTTCCTCGAACAACCTTATTCTAAAGATTTTGAGCTATTGGTATCTGGACGACTATCCTAAGTGCCATCATGAGACTCTACGAGTTTGTTATTGGTCGCATCAAAACCTGTCAGGGGTTGTCAGGTTCTATCCATAGTACTATTGGGGTGAAGCAAAACTGCCCTTTGTCTCCTACGTTTTTGGGCCTCTACATTGATGAGTTGGAGGGGTTCCTTCAGGCACACTCCCTTTGTTACTTACACTAGTTGTTGATCTCTATCATTCTCTTCGTTGATGATGTGGTCCTCATGGCTCATTTCAGAGAGGCTCCAAAGAATCCTCAATGACCTTGCTTCTTTATGTGACCTACGATAGCTGACAATGAACTTGAGTAAGACCAAGGTGATGGTCTTTAATTGCCTTAAGACCTCGTACCTTCGCTTTCTGTTTCAAGGAGAGATGATCAAGATTATATTTTCTTACACTTATCTAGGGGCTAGGTTCTTGGGACCTCGTTTTAGTTTGAGACCAGTGGTTTAGCATCACATCAATAAGGGGTATGGCTCTTTGGCCCTTATTGAGAGGTAGTTCTTCATATATCATTTTTTAGGATAGGCTCCAAGTTGACTCTTATGGATACTTTGATTAGGTTGAATGTGCTCTATGATTCTGTAGTTTGGGGGCCTTCTTTACTTGAGTCGGATTGGTCTTTGGTGGAGCAGGTCTAGACTCTTTTTCTTTGGCAGATTAATAGATGTAGACAAACTACCCTGCACCGTATTGTTCTAGCCAAGTTTGGGCACATGCTTTCAAACTTGGCACTATTTTTGATCTGGTTTGTTTCTTACATTGGCTATGGGGATTCACAGACTCCTTAGGGGGGGGTGTCACATATACTTTTACTTGGCCTACTATTCCTCGGAGGTTATTGTGCATTTCGAGCCCACTAGTTGTGCCTATTGTTGGTTTTCTTAGGCATCATCTCTCTTGGGTTCTATTGGGCTCTACATTGGCCGCCTCCCCCTTTCTTGTACTCCTTGGACACCCCGTCTCATCTTTAGCCATCCTGACAAGAGTTGAACGAGCGTGTGAAGATAGATATCTATAGAAAATACATCCGTACCACTTGGACTAGTTCCCTTGGGGGCTTTGTCGTAAGATGGCCTTTTGTGCGAAGCATTTTTTGGAGGTGCAAGACACGATCATTGTGCTTCCCATCTAGATTGACCACCATTTGGCTAGGGAGGACATGTTATGCCAGCTTTGTGATTTAGGGGAGGTCGAGACAAAATTCATTTTCCGCTACCCAATATATTACGAGATTAGAGGGAGATTTTATTGTTTATCTAGAGAGGCCTAGTTGCTGTCAGTCGTCTTCAGGTATATTGATCAGAGATGCCTTTTTCTTTATGTTCAGGAGACTCAGAGGCTCAGTGACCACACCCTCTAGCCGATTTTCCATCCGACTGTGCACACCAACCAGATCATCACCTCTTTCTTCACAATGGTGCCCTCCATGTAGGACACCAAGTGGACACATGACCCCGCTTCAGGTTCTCACAGGGTGGTGAGACCACACTGATCCTCCACTTAGCAACTGTTTATTTATAAGACCCCCAGTGGCATTCAGAGAAGTCATGGGATTCGATGTCCTGCAGCACACTCATCAATTATGGATTTTTTCCTGACTGATCGGGGCAGCTAGTTTCCTGGGGGTTTGGTTCCTGGTTTGGGGTTACCCTCTTGTTTTTGGTTCTTGCTCTTTGTTTTGCTTGTTCCTTTGTTTTTCATCAGACACCATTTGGTGCTCCTTCTGTTTGTTGGGTTGCTACTCTGTTCCTGGCAGTCCATTAGGTCCTCTTGTCAGCTTTTTGTTGGACATTAATAAATTTATCTTATCTTATCTATAATTTTATACTTATACAACGGTCTGCTTGACCTTGCAAAATTTGAACATTTAAGGGTCATATGACATGTAATTTTCGAAACTGCACAAACTGATAATCAGATTAGACTTGTGCATTCTCTAAATGCATTAATTATTTTTTTCTAGTTTGATTGTGAAGTTTGTTTTGCCAATAGTTTTCTGAGGCTTGGGTCTCAGTGAAAATTTGGGTCTGTTGATTCCAGGCAGAGTTGAAGATTTTCAACTATGGTTTTGAATTTTTTATAATCTAAGTTTCTAGTAGGATTTTCCCAACATGCATCTTAAACTTGGGAGGTATACTTCATATTTCTGGAAAGCAGACTCAGTAAAAACCCAGAAGGCTAAAAGATTTACTGGGACTTTGGAATAGGGATAAACATGGCATGTAGAAATAACATAGAATTATTAAATAAACTAAACGGCAGGCAAAGAAAATAATTCAGTTCTTAAATGTCTAAGTTAAATTTTTGAAAAGTCATTGACCTCCAATGCAATAATATCAAAGTTTAAAAATGAAAACTTAAAAAAGAAAATATGGAAATAAATTCTGCTAGCTTGATACTTACTATGGCATGCTCAAAATTTTGGTAAAAAAGTTAGCAAGAACTTGCTAGAAACTTGGCTACTGTGTTTCTAATGAGTGATTTACTGAGCATCCTTTCGCTTGCAAGTCTGCAAGTAAATACAAGGTTGTTTAACCTATGGTTTCCTAAATGGAGATTGTGGTTAATGGATTGCAAATTTAACAATTGTATGTTACTAATATTTATGTGGCTTTTGTTGTATTTTTAACAGCTTTTTCTCCATTTTATATTCCTTTCTTTTATGAATTGTATTTAGAAAGTCAACTCATCAAGTTTATATGGTAGCTTCCATTTGCCTTATCTTTTTACTTTTTTAAGACATAAAAACATTTATAATTATACATGTCCAATATTCTGATCTCTCCATTGATTTTCATTGTTGTTTTATGTTTTGCTCACTGTTCTCAATTATATTAATTTCTATGTCAGGTCTCAAACATTATTTATCAAATACAATTTTCCTGTTAATGAAAGTCTAGTGTGACTTCGTATCAACATTATGTGTGATATACAAAAGAAAAGGAGTTTGTAATTGCTTTTCATGATTAATATTCTGTATACCTTTTCAGGTAACAGAGTTCTTAGAGGATGTATCACGGATAATGTCAGAATCAGCTGTCAAAGAACTAGAAAGACTCAAGGATTTGAAGGTTAGTTTTATCAGTTCAAACTTGACACACTTACAGTATCTAGTATTATATATAAGGAACATTATCATTGGTATGTTTAAGCTATAGTAATACTGATGTTTCAAAAACAGAGACAAGAGGAAGGAGAATCTCCATTTGGAATGGAAGACATGCAATACTATATGAACCAAGCAGAAGAGTTAGAGTTTGGAATCAATTATGAAGAATTGCGGCATTATTTTCCTGTTGAATCTGTTACACAATGGCTTTTGAGAATTTATCAAGATCTTCTTGGTATTTATTGATAGACATCTGTGAGACATGCCTGACAATTTGCTTCCTTACTGTTGTATTTTTTTGGATATAGTGGATTAGGGATTTGTATGTAATGAACCTGACATTGTTGGACTCTGCTTTGAGAGCTTTCTAACACTGTCTTCAGAATCATTTAATGGATAGTATCAGTTGTTGATTTAGCTTTTTTTCCATAGTTTCTTCTTTACATTTCGACTGTCATAAGCTGATTATTTTTCATGTGGAGCATGGCAGGCCTAAAATTTGACAGAGTCCAAGGAGCTGAGGTTTGGCATCCTGATGTTTGCTTATATTCAGTTTTGGATTCTGTCTCCAATGAACATTTGGGGTATTTCTATATTGATTTATATCTGAGGTGTGTGCTCCTTTGGTAGCGTGGATGCACTGCATTTATGAGTTCATATTGTTATTTTAGTGCCTGTCTTTTAGCTGTTGATAATACTTGACTATTACCAGAATTTAAATATTTTTCCTAGACTTACATATGTTTTATGTATTTCTTTCCAGAGATGGAAAATATGAACATACTTGTGTTGTTCCTCTTCAGGATAGCTGCCTTTTGAGAAATGCCACTCGTCAGGTTGTTGATCGATTCTGCAACAATGTTCTTTTTCATGAAGTTCATTTATTTGTTTTTTTTTTAACAATGCAGATAATTAAGATTTCTGTGTTAATTTTTCTCTGTCAAATGTTTTCTGAAATATTTAAAGCCTTTGTAATTGGATGTTATGGATGTTTTCCTGAGCAAGAAAATATTCTAGAATTGGCAAAATACTGATAATCTTCTTTGTGTGTTTTAAACTGAGATATGTATAATTTTGAACTTCTCTCCAATAAAATATATAATGCCAAAGGATAGAATAACACTCAAACTTATCTATGCTGCAACTGATAAATTTCACAATTCAAGGCCATTAAATCTAATCAAATCAGATTGCAAGAAAGCTTATGCCAGGATAACAGATTGGAATTTTGGAACAGAAGAATCAGTACTTTTAATGTAACTAATGGAGTTATCACATTGAAACCCTTACAATATCTATATGTATATATTCAATTGTTTCATCTACTACTACCGCAATATTATTGTGGCATTTAAAAGCAGATATGAACCTGTAGTCCTAGCCATTAGCAGCAGTCCAATCTTCCTTGTCTTACATGCGATATCAGATAATGCTAGACCCCCAAAAATGGTAATTATTAAATAAAGGGGCAAAATAATAAAATAATAAATAAAATGATGTCAACCCATTATAACTTTGCAGAAACTTCTTGGAGGCCTTTATAAGGCATTGGCTAGAACCACAAGTAATCATCATGGAGTTTATATTCTTTTATATTTGCGGTTCTAGTTGGAATTGAGTCTTTGTTAGAGTTTTAGAGGTGCAAGACCCTCCCTATTCTGTATTCACAGTTTTTGTGGGAGTTGTTCCCCACCCTAGTTTGTCATTGGAGATATCACCTTTGATATTCCCCCTTGTACTACATCAAATTTGTGTAATTAAAGAGCTATGTATCTATCATCATTGGTGTATGATCTATACAAATTCATTCTACATATCTACAATATTTATTGGTGTATAATCTGTACAAATTCATTTTGCATATCTACAATATTCATATGTTTGGTTTCGAAGAATATAACTACTCATAGATTACAAAGGTTTGATGGTAAATAATTTATATTTCAATTGTCGACTGTTGAATGTTGTTGAAGGTAAAGTGTCAAAAAGAGCCAAATGATGTCAAGTGCCGAAGGTAGCTGATAATTGAAGGCCAAAGATGTCAAACGTAATTTCCCTTAGATACAACTATTGGGTATTTGCCCTTAGGTACATTATTGTTGTGTATTTTCCATCGGGAAACATTGCCTTCTAGTATTTTCCCTCAGGTATATTGTCATTGTGTATTTCCCTTGGGAACATTATCATTGGGTGTTTTACCTTAGGTACATTGCCGTCAGGAACTAGCCCTTGAGTACATTGTCGTTGGGTACATGCCCTTAGGTATATTGTTGTTGGGTACTTGCCCTAGGGTATTTTGTCATCGTGTATTTGCCTACGACTGACTTGCCATAAGGTGATGTCCATTGTTCAGTGCACTGCAGTGGTATCAGAGCCAAAATTCTGCCACCTTGTAGAATGCTTGGTATGATTACATGGAAAAAAGAAATTGAAGAAAGGGATAATGAAATCACTGCTACTAAAATCATCAAGTGGTATAAAAAATACCAAAAGAGGAAGACTCTTTTGACATTTTAAGAATATCTAGTTTTGATAGAAATAATATACTTGTGCATGCAGAGGTTATCAAAATCTTTGAGGTTATTTGTCCTTGGGTACATTATCGTCAGGTGTTTTCCCTCAAGTACTTGTCCTCAGGAACTAGTCCTCGGGTACATTGTCATTGGGTAATTGCCCTTGGGTATTTAGTCATCGTGTATTTGCCTACGAGTGACTTGCCCTTAGGTGACTTCCATTGTTCAATGCACCGCAGTGGTATTAGAGTCAAAATTCTGCCACCTTGTAGAATGCTTGGTATGCTTACATGTAACAAAGAAATTGAAGAAAGGGATGATGAACAAGTGCTACTAAAATCACCAAGTGGTATAAAAAATACCTAAAAAGGAAGAATCTTTTGACATTTCAAGAATATCTAGTTGCGATAGAAAAAATATACCAGTGCATGAGGAGGTTATCATATTTTTTGATGAATACTCTAGTGAATCCAAGGAGATCAAGGCTACTGAATCCTTTGATAGGTACTATGTAAGAAAAAGAGAAGAGATGGATTTTGAATTAGGAACTCAATCAAAATCAAAGGAAGGCCAAACAATGTATAGTCATGAGAAAATCGGTGGCACCACAAGCGAAAAGGAACATGAAGACAAGTCCAAATGTTCAACCTAGCCATACGAGGATATGAAAAGAAAGAGACTATAATTGCCTCTTCAAGTGGAGAACATCTAAACTTTCAAGACAACCGCAAGGATGAAGAAGATGTTTGAAAGAATTCTGTCAAGGCAATAGTGGTTGATTAATTTCATGGAGATGTAGACTCTAACAATGATCTCTTACAAGGGCAATCTTTACAGCTGGTTGAATATGGAATTTTCCCTTTGGCAGTGCATGGGGTGTGCATGATTGCCATCTCTTCATGTAAGTAGCATCCTTATGGGAAGAACAAGTTGCACTTCAACTTTGAGATTTCAAACCATCATTATTTTAAAGTGATAAATTAGCATGATAGCATGAAAGCTTGAGATTTGAGCATCAATTTATTGGATGATTCTAGACATAGTAATGTTTATATTAGAGTGGGGCAATGGAAGTTTATTGAAGATTTTTATAGCATTGGATATAAAGGGTTTAAGGAGGTAGTACATGTGGTCATGATGAGGCATGGAGATTTCAATGGATATGACTATTAGTCTTTAGACATGGTTTGGGATGTTGGAGCTTGTCATGGAATGGACAATTTGCAGATTATTTGAGGGCAAGCAATATTTAGGCTAGAAGGATTGTGATGGCCCTAATTTTTAATAAAGTGAATCAAGTTAATTAATTAAGTCGTCCTAAATTTAAATTATATCATAAGGACCTATTTAATTAATTGATTAAATTATTGAATAAAGGGGCCAAAACTATAAAATAATAAACAAAATGATGTCAACCCATTGTAACTTTCTAGAAACATCTTGGAGGCCTTTATAAGGCATTGCCTAGCACTACAAGTAATCATTGTGTAGTTTATATTTCTTGCTTATTTGAGATTCTAGTTGGAATTGAGTCTTTGTTGTAGTTTTGGATGTGCAAGACTCTCCTTGTTGCGTATTCATAGTTTTAGTTGGAGTTGTTGCTCACCATAGTCTGTTGTTGGATATTTTCACCTTGTTCTTCATCGTCAAATTTGGCCAGTCAAAGATCTATCTATTTATCATTATTGGTTAACAATCTCTACAAATTGATTCTATATTCATGTGTTTTATTGAAGAACATAATTGCTTGTAGATTATGAAGGGTTGAAGATAAATAATCTTAATTTCAATTGTTGAATGTTGAAGGGTTGAAGATAACTAATCTTAATTTCAATTTTTGAATGACTTAGGTGATGCAGTCATGGCTGGAGTTTCCCCAATGGAGATAGTCGAAGCCATGCAACAAGAGTCACATAGTGGAACAACCAGTACATGATATAAGAATTGATAGTCAACATGCTTGTAATTCCCCCCCGCCCCCCCTGCCAACTAGTGGAAACAAGCTATTAAGTATATTAAATGGTAATTCCCACTAACATTTAATATACCAAATAAATTAATATCTTTCTTTTTGCATTAAAAGAACAATGGATAAATAATTGAAATGTATTAAGTTAAAGTAGAAACTATCTTATCTCTGAGTGGAAAGGAAGACAAAAGGGTAGGGCAATTACAAGGTCAAGAGATTATACACAGATTGGTTTAGATTGGAGATCGAGAGGAAGGAAGAAATTTCTGCAAATGAGTCTATGCATGATTGAAACTTGGTTCGACTATTGCAGGAGAAGGGTTTCATCATAAATACCATTACTATCTATAGTATTGCACTGATATACTCAGGATAGAAGTTGAGCATGGATGGAAGCCTATTTATTAGAGCCTATGACACAAAACTTTAGCTAACAACACAAGAACAAATGTAAATTTTCTCACTGACGTGAAGACCATTCATTGGTTATTGGTTGACTGTGAGAAAAATCTTATTCAGTCTCAAAGAGTCACATGTTGGTGGCGAACAGTGGGAGATAAGTTAGGAGACATTTGTGAGAAGCCAGGAGTAATGTTCACTCATGACTATGAGCATTTGAGAAATCCGCTCAAATTGGAACATCATTGCTCTGCAATTGGAATTACTGAGACAAACGTATTGAAGGATATGTGCATGCCACCATTGAGTGATAGAACACCACTATCAAACTCACACATACGTGTCTTAGATGTGTGAGTAAGCTGATTATCCTATCGTTTTGAAGGGATTTATCCAATCAAATTGCATACGGTTCAAATAAGGACTACATTGAGAATGAACCACATGAAGGAAACCGAACCACAAGCTCACCGGGAAGCCTATTTGATAGTATGAGATTCAACGCTTAGTTTTACATGGTATAGATTAAAGTGGTGTTATGATGAATGATAGTTGTGTTCGTGCATCTTGTTCAGCAGTAAACTTAAATGAATAGATGGTGTAGCAGCTAGGTGATGGGTAGATCGATTTGGAGGCTAAGGTGAACATTTTAACTGCCTAGACCTAGTAATTGATTAAAAAAGGCCCGGTTTAGAGAAAGTTTGTTCCAAGGTCATAAGTTAACTTAGTTGTTATTTCCATGCAGTTAAGTACTGAAAGAATATTTCAGAACTCGGGAAGTAATGTTGAAATTTGAGTTAGAACCCCTATCTCTGATTGAGTACCACATTCGGAGATTTATATGTTCATGCATATTTTATTTTAAAAGAAAAAGATTTGTCCTATATTAGGCGATAACCATAAAATTAAGAAAGAAAAGATAAATAATTTATAAAGTTTAGTAGCAGACCAGGGTAGCTCAGTTTAGAGATATCAGAGGTTTGTTAAGCTCTTGTGAGATTGGGTGTTATGCATCCATCTACATATTAGTATTATCTTTGAAGGAATAGGTCAAATCCTCATTTGGACTGAAAATCCAGAGATTGAATAGTCTGTTTTTCAAACAAGGGCAATTATTAGAAATGCTCATATTGCTGGTAGAATTTGAAATGTTGTTGGGGAGTTGGCAAGAACACAAAGGGAAATGATGGATATGTTAGTGCAATCTCAACAACAAATGACTCAAATGGTAACTCAACTAGTGCAACAAAACAGTAACAGGGGAAATAATGGAAATCAAGGGCAAGGACATAATGAAAATAATGGCAATATCGGGCACCAAGTAAACAATGAAAAATAAGGACAGGGTTTAACTACAAATGAACATGAACAACAAGGAGCTTCTAGCTCTGCAGTCCATTTAAGACCATTAATGCTTACATTCTATAGTGTCGACACCCTTCTATTTGAAAATGAGGAAACTGATTGTTAAGCTTTGGGAATAGATTTTCAGGATGACATGGCTTTTTTGGATTACACGACTTTCAGATAAAGGAAAAAACAATGTAGGGGAAATGGTGGAAGATTTTAAAATCAAGAATTGCAACGAAGAGTAGGTAAGGTCACCATTCCTTTTTTTGACGGTTCAGGAAAAATTACATCAAGATCATGGGTCCAAAAATAGACAATCTCTTCTTGCTCAATCAAATGGTAGGAGATGAAGCTATAAAATATGCAACTTTTCTTTTGGAAGGTGGTGCTAATAAATGGTGGTATCTTGGCCTGATTACTTTAGGCAATGACCGTGGAATTTACAGAGAAACTCATAAATTATTTTGATAAGAAATGCCTAGAATTAGACTTCAAACAACTGGCTCAGTTGAATCTAAGAACTGTGTTACTCAAACTAAAGCAATGCTGGAGATATGTTTTATGGGTTTTGAATGTTTTGCAATTTTTTTTTTTTGTTTTTTTGGTATTTTCAAAATATATAAATGCTAAACTAAGAACATGAAATGAAACAACTAACAGTGTTGTAACTTAGAATTTCAATTGCAATATAAAGGAGTTGCAATTACAATGACTAGTTTTATTAAACACTGAAATTCTGAGAACTTGGTTATGTGCAATGAGAAACACAACATTTGTAGTTGCAACCGGTATTAAGAAGGACACTTCCTTTGGAATGCCCAACACTACCCAGATATAATGATCATAGGATATCCAAAATGGCCCACAAAAGCTAATAGACTCGTGCTACTCAACCACAGTAGTCACAACCTTCAACATGCCCAGTAAGAAATGTTGTAGCACTACCCACTGCCTTGGAGAAAAAAGGCTGCCACAAAATTTCAACGTCATCTTCAGGGGTTAGCCGACCAATGCAAATGTGTAGATAAGATAAGATAAGTTTATTAATGTCCAACAAGAGACCACCAATAGGGTCCATGTGACTGAAAGCTACACAATAGGAAAAACAATAGCAACGGGAACACGAAATTGTGACCAGGGGAAAAAAACCAAGTAGAGAAGAACAACGAGGTGATTATCATTATCAAAAAATCAAAGAGTTACATCAAATTGGCTTGTGACATGAAGATTGCATCCTTAGGCTCACATGCCCATAATCAGAAATAAATCCTACAATTCTATGCCCAAGGAGGAATGATTGCAGTTTATTCTTCTACTACATAGCTTCCTAGCTATCGCCCCTTAAACAAAGATCAATTGCCACATTATATAGACCCTTTATAACAAATATGTTGACCAAATCAATGATATTTCCAAGAACATGTAACATAATGTGTAGAAATCTGTCAGCACCCAAATCATAAGGATCTCAATGCCAAGATGTAGGAATGAAGCATGATCTAGGAGAGGCTTCAACCATAGGTTTAGAAGCATCGTAATATGAGCCACACAACTATGTCAATTGAGAAAAAGCTTCGCGAGATAAAAAACGTCTAACTACGAACTTTATGACTGCACAAAATTATCCATTATTCTAGAATAACTCCACTACAAAGAATGAGGTTGAGGTGCAAACCTAGCAATAAGTAAAATAGGATGTCCAGAATAATCGTTGAGGTTCGCAACATGAATTAATCAAAATTCAAGGAACGACACTGAAAACGTAGGAATTGAAAAACAAGAACAAAACTGAAATGAAATATTTTTGGGTGATGCAAGATTGTTGATGACCCAAGGATACTCTTGCATCATGAGGGAAAGTACCTGAGTGGAGAAGATAATGTATCCAAAGGTAAGTACCCAATGCCAATGTACCCAAGGGAAAGCACCTAACAGTAATGTACCCAAGGGAAAATACTTGATGACAGTGTACCCAAAGCCAACACCGAACAACAATTTACCCTAGGAAAAATCCCTTCGACACTGTCAACATTCAATCATCGACTCCCTTTAGCGTTTGGCAACCTTTGACATTTAACCTTTGGTGACATTTGACAATTAAAGTTAATATTATTTATCTTTAGACCTTCGTGATATATGAGCAATTATGTTCTTTGATACAATGTTGATGCATATTGTAGATATGTAGAATGAATTTTTACAAATCTTACACTAATAATGATAAATATATAGATCTTTGATTACACAAATTTGATGATGAAGTACAAGATGAAATATGGAAGTGATATCTCCAATAACAGACTAGGGGGAGGAATGATTGGTGCCAAAATTGCGGATACAGAATATGGAGGGTCTTGCACCTTCAAAACTACAACAAAGACTCAATTCCAATTGGACTTTCCATGAAACAAGAAATATAAACTCCACAATGATTACTTATGGTGCTAGCCAATGACTTATAAAGGCTTCCAAGAATTTTTCAGAAAGTTACGATGGGCCAATATCATTTTCCCTATTATTTTATTAATTTGGCCCCTTTATTTAATAATTAAATTAATTAATTAAATAAATCCTTATGGTATGGTTTAAATTAAAGGACCACCGAATTAATTAACTTAATCAAGTCTCTTTATTAAAGATTGGGGAGATTACAATTCTATCATAAATTACTATCCTCACAACTCTCTGCCCTTTGGCTATCCTAGGAGTAAGGACTCACCAATGATGAGTGGTCACAAACATGTGTTTTAAGGAATAGTCAAATTGTAATGATCAATGTTGAAAGACTTGGTAAGATGCAATTACTTGGCTTACCCCCCCACCGAAAAAGGATTCAATAAAAAGTTTAAGGACAAACTCTACAAATTTATGAAACCTTTAAAATATAAGTTCTAAAATTCCTTCTAAAGCATGTATATTGTTGAACTTATTGAAGAAAGTACTAATTTCCTTTATATATGGATTATAATTAAAGCTCAATACACATTAGATAACAAAAATTGAGTTTAATATATATGATATTTAATATTTAATATCAATAAAACTTACGAATCATCATTTCTTTAATGACTAGAGCTCTAAAAATGTCTATTGCCACTTTGTGGGTGTAGGTTTGTTTCCTATGCATCTTTGTAGTCAATTTTTGGGTCACTTTGTGACCATTCTTCAATGTATAATCATTCTCTAATAGAATTATATGCTCATTCTTTTGTGTGCACTGTTGACATTTTTAAAATAAATATGGTGATGTAAATGTGGAATAATATATGTTTTTGTTTTAATATTTTCAAAGATAATTTATATTAGAAATTCCCATAGCACATGATTTAACCTAATCCTAGCACTTGACCAAACTTCAAATCCTCAGCAAAAAAACTTGTTGAATGGCTTGGAAATTTTACTTAGTAGACTAGGAAACAATGTCAACGAAAAATAGACCCAAGCAAAATTGAATAAGATTAATAAATTCATTAGGAATCCTCTTTCTATCCACTAGCTTAGTTTTCTCCATTTTCTCTTGTTTACACGATTTTGAGTTATGTTTTTCATTAGTCTTGGTATTATTTGGGGTCCAACAATATGGCAAATTACTTATCATAGGTTTTAGCTTGTGAGTAGTCACAAGCAAGCCTGGAATTTGACAGTCACCCCTAATTATCTTACAATTTTTTTATGATGGATTGATCATTTTAGTGCCTTTCATTTTAAGTTTTAAGAAAAATATTTATTATCAATTTTTAAAGTTTATGAATCATTTTATAAGTTATTTTCAATTTAAATATTTTATGAATATAATTAGTAATTACTAATACATATATGGTAAAGTCTCAAATTTGTTGATTAATTTTCTAAATTCCTATATTTTATTTGAAAAATATTATAAATAAATAATAATATACAATAAATTAGAAACTTTTATGTGTGATAAAAAATTATAAAATTAGAAAATAATGATTTAGTAATATTTGCAAAAATCACAAATTAAATAAGGAAGTTTCTACGTTTATATGCTTTATTTTAAAAAAATTCTAAATTAATAAAAATATATAATAAATATTAAATAATATAAAAACATGGGTCTTGATCTAACACAAAAATATGGAACGCAGAGTAGTTTTAAGTTTTGTGAAACCTTCGAACTTGGCAAATAATGACATACACCATGATTTTATTAAAGTTCATGACAAGAATCTAGTGTTTTTTGGGGAAATCTCAAAACCCTAAATCTGGTTCACATTGCAAGTAGCCAACGAAACATCCTTTGCCTTCGCCGTGGAGTAGAGGAGAAACGAACAAGTTTGGGAAAATTTGCATCGGCAACCCTCATGCAAAGTTGAGGTATGCAACAAAGACATCAAATGCATTTTCGACTCTTAATGAGCTCATTGGTTTGGAACATGCTAGTATCCTGCAGACGAATTTCTATCATAAGAGTAGCATTAAAAATCCAGGCACAACTATTTCAAAAATCTAGAGAAATCCTCAGAAAGGCTAGGGTTGCGGCCAGTGGTAAAACCCAAAAGAAATTTATGTGCCAGGGCGACTTTGGATTCAAACTAGGAAATTCAGGCCCAATTCTCACCAGTTCAGTACAGGGAAAGTAAGCGTTTGGCAAACCTGCAAATCTTTAAGAATGATGATTTCCTGCATTTAGTAAATTTTTTTGCCAGGAAAGGATTTCGACGTTATATCATATTTTCCACTGAAAGTCTTGACAAACAATTCCGCATTTTTAATCTTACGAAATATGCTACCCATTATAGATTTCCAATGTATTATCAGCAGATAGGTTCTGTTATTGAACCCAATGCGATTTTCCACAATACCCATGAAGCACATTTTCGTAAGCCTGATACCTCAATTTCCAACCCATCAGATAACCCCCCTAATACATATAAACCCCCCCTTACTGAAGGAATTTTTTTCCCAAATCTCCTTGGCAGCCCCCCTCTCATCCCCAAATGCCTCCTCACTCCAATATTAATATAATGAAGGAAAAGTCCTAATTATCAGCAATCAGGACAGCAAAGATCGTTGGCAACATTGTCAGAATGTTGGTGTATTCACATTTTGGAATGGGCCCAAACTTGAATTGATCAATCCCATTAAATGGCTAAAAGATTTCTGCCAAAATTAGGTAAGTATCTCTCACCATTCAGATAGACTAGTTTATATTCACTCCACTGATGAATATGTCAAAAAAGATTTCCTTTTTGTCTCTGTATGCTCTTTTAAAGGTTGTGCTGCTAAATTCTTAGAATGGACCCCAGATTGTAAGGAAGAACGGGTAAATTTCTCCATCCCAACCTAGATCTGAATTCAATCCATCCTGCCGGAACTTATGCATGTAGAGATTCTTAGGAATATAGGTGCATCAATTGGTAATCTGATAGGAATAGACGCTCCATATAAATATTGTAATAATATTAAATTTCTTATCAACCTAGAGACTAATTATCCATAAATCCAACCTATTAAGGTAATAACAAACATATCTATCTATAACTTAAATTCTAATAGATATGAAGGCAAAATTTTGGAAATAATCAAATTAGATGATGAAAGAAAAATTATTTTCAAAACTTCTCAACCAACTTTGGACCTTAAAGACACCTTCCCTATGATAAATATAAGAAACAAAAAAGAATTCCAGGGGAAGTGCATTCATGTTATAGCAGGAAAATAAATTTCACATTTAGAAGAGGGTGAAATAAGAAATGTAAAACCAACAATCACATCTCCAATTTCAGAAACCAGATATAGTTCTCCTTCTATCCTCAAAGATTAGAAGAAAGTGTCAGAGCGATTAAAAGCAATAAAAGAAAAAGAATCTCATAGCATAGGAAAACGAAAATCTTCAAAACTTGAGAACACTAAAGAAATTATTGAGCTGTTAGATAAGGAAGAAAATAAAGGCACTGGCTCATAGTTGAAATTTGAACCTACATGCGAAGCTCAAAATTCTGATGATATCAACATAAGAGAAGGAACAAAAACAGATCTCTATTTAGCCAACACTAGGATACAAAAGACAGCAAACAGCTGCAGGAGGCTAAAAATGAAACCATAAAAAGAACAAGCTAAGGCTACAATAGAAATGAGTGGGAAAGAAAATGAGTCAGAAAAGGATTCTAAATCTTAGGACAAAAATATCATGGCTGATACTAATAGTAATCTTGAAGAAAATGAAAACAAATGTCTCTTCTCTGTTGCATCTCTTGAACAAAGCAAGGCTCAATACACAAATGAATTAATGGAAACTCCATTGCAACAGAAAGGAGAGTCTATGAAGGAGTCAATACACTCCAATAAAGAGGCAGTCAAGATGTTCACCAAATTTTGGTAGACACCAAATACCTCATAGGAATTCCCTATGCATAACCTTAGTGAGCACAATTTATGGGAGAAGCAACAAAGTAAGAAAAAGGGAACATTAGCACAAGATTTCTAGGACTTCTTGAATATAGATATGTCAAAGATTGATGATCTGGAAAGGTTATCCTTAGATGAGGCTGAGAAAGAGAATTTGAGACTACTAACAGATGAACTAATCCAAGTTTTTAACCTCGACAGTATTGACAAAAGCAGTGACTTACAAAAAGAGGAACTAATGTTGCGAGTTCTGAAATTAGGAGGAGATAACTACACCTTTGAAGATTTAAGAAAAGATCTGTTAATCATTGAGGATGAAGATAAGAGAAGTAAAGCTTTACGGACAGCCGAAGATAGAATAGGTATAGGACAAGGTGAGGCTAATAAATGGGACAGAACATGGAGTACTCTAGGTGTAGCAGATAATATTCACACAGATGTTCAAATAACCCTCACAGATCAAACAATGAAATAATTAGAAATCGAAGAAAAATATGTGAACAATCATCAACAATTGAAAAGTGTTGTAAATGCACAGGAGAACATAGAACAATTGGGTATTCTAATGAATCAAGAAGGATTAACTACTCCTAAATATGGCATACAAAAAGCTAAGAGAGGAAGGAAGTCTCTTAAAGAACTCAGAGAAGCAGATGGGCAGGCAAAAGAACAGCAAAATATAAGCCAATTACTTAATCCTGGGAAGGGGAAGATCCTCCCAAAGCAGCATTAAGATCACTACCTAGAGTGCTAGGGGCTTAAATGCACCTAGCAAGAAATGTTTACTAAAGCACAATTTAAAGCAGTTTGAATATGAAGTTATTATATTACAAGAAAAAAATTAAATAAAGAAGGAATTAAGCTAGAAAAGAAACTAGGTAGTTGGAACATTAACTTACATGAATCTAGAGGAGCCTCAGGGGGATTAGGAATGATTTGGAATCCCAGGAAAGTAAATTTAAATATACTTAATTCAAACAATTCATAGATGAGTAGTAGAATTAAAAGCATCAAGACTAATTTATAGCTAATTCTAATAAACATCTATAGACCGACCCATAACATAGATAAAAAACTGCTATGGGAAGAAATAAGTTTTTTAAAAAAAAATCACAGCAATGAACTCATTCTAATAGGTGGCTATTTTAATACTATTATGAGTATAGATGAAAAATTTGGAGTTATCCAGCAAATTTTCCAAGCATCATTAGAATTTAAAAAATGGATAGACCTTAACAAACTATTTGATATTCCTATTAATAATGGTAAATTCAGATGGAATAATAGAAGGAAGGACTTTGCATTTATCGCTGAGAAACTGGACAGGTTCTTTCTCAAAGGAGAACTAAGTTGATCAGATTTAGATACTCAAGCTTCAATTCTACCTATAGTAGGATCAGACCACTATCCGATTAGAATTGAATTTTTTGAACCTATTAAACCTATTAGAAATCCTTTTAAGTGTGAAAAAATGTGGTTTTTAGACAAAAATTTCATGGAGCTCATAAGAGAATGGTGGAATCAAGGAAAATTTAAAGGATCCAAAATGTTTATATTTGTCTTTAAGATGAAAAAGATTAAAGAAAATATACTTATGTGGAATAAAGAACATTTCAACAATATATTTAAAGAAAAATTAGACAGTGAAGAAAGCTTAAAAAAATTAAACACAGTAGTAATTAAAGAAGGTATGAACAATGAGAACTTCCTTCTAGAAAAATAACTACTTGCCAAGCAGGAACTCATCCTAGTAAAGGAAGAAGTTTTTTAGAGGCAAAAATCAAGAGAAAAATGGCTAGAAGAGGGCGATCGTAATACAATTTTTTTTCATAACAACACTGTTTATAGCAGAGCTAAAAGTAAAATTAATAAAATTAAAGATGCCTCAGGCTCTTTCACTGAAAACCTTGATAGTATAGCAAAGACTTTTGTAGATCATTTTAATAACATATTAAATAATTTCAATAGTTCAAATTTAATTGTGCAAGCAAAACTGCTTGAAGCATACCAAATGTGGACTCCAGAGATGATAATAAAGCATTAAATTCACCTATATCCTTGGAAAAAGTCAGATCTGTGGTATTCAACATGACTGTTGATAGCTCTCCAGGTCCAAACAGATTCCAGGCTTTCTTCTACCAAAAATGTTGGGATATTATTGGAATTGATTTTTGGAAAGCCATTGAAGCATCAAGAAATGGAGGGTCCTTACTATCGGAAATCGATAATACCTTTCTTACTTTAATCCCTAAAAAAGATAATCCTAAAAATCCAGGGGATTTTAGGCCTATAGCTCTTTGCAACACCATATATAAAATCATATGCAAAATTTTAGCTAATCGAATGAAACCGCTTCTTCCTAAGCTTATATCAGAAGAACAAACTGGATTTGTTCCAGGGAGATTGATTCTAGATGGGATACTCATTATACAAGAAACATTACACTTAGCCATTAAGAATAAAATGACAAGCATGTTCATGAAATTGGATATTCAGAAAGCATACGATATGGTTGACTGGAGTTTTTTATGCAAAACCTTAGAAGCATTCAGATTCTGTCACCAATGGATTAATTTTATATATCAATGCATTTCAACAACTAAAATTTTAGTTCTTATTAATGGGTCTCCCAAAGGCTTCTTTCTCATCAAGAGGTATAAGACAAGGAGATCCCCTATCTCCTTTCCTATACATTGTCATGGCATAAGCTTTTGGGAGAGCAATTACCAAAGCTCACAATGATGGTAAAATAAATGGAATTATTGTAATTGGAAATGTTCCCAATTTTACCCACCAACAATATGCAGATGATACCATTCTGCTAGGTGAAAGCACAACAAAAGAGGCCCTAAACATCAAGTCTATCATTCAACAGTATATGGAAGCTTCTGGTCAAAGAGTGAATGCTGTAAAATCTGATATCTATTTCATTAACACCAAACCTGAAATTGAAAAATAGATTTGTAATATTATGGGATATAAAAGAGGTATATTCCTGTGTAAATACTTAGGAATAGAGTTAGAAAAAGGCAGTAAAACTAACAAGGGTTGGCATAGTATTCTTGATAAAATGGATGCTAGGATAGGAGGTTGGGAAGATAAATGGCTTTCAAAAGCTGGTAAAGTTATCAAGATCAAAGCAGTGTTGTCCGCTCTTCCAAAATACCCTATTTCCTGCCTACCTTTATCTAAACACATCAATAAGAAGCTTGAGGCAAAACTTAGAAGCTTCCTTTGGAATGACTTTGATGATAAGAAAAAATTGGCTGTCATAAAACGGGATATTGTATGTAAGCCAAAGGAATTAGGAGGCTTAGGTATCAAAAACTTAAGCTGGCAAAATGAAGCATTAGGGACTAGACTTACTTGGCGTCTTTTTGTAGAAAGGGAACATAAATGGGCTAAAATTATGTATAACAAATACTTTAATGCAGATGATCCCTATTCCGTCTTTAGATTGAGGACCCTCCCTAAAGGATCCGAAAGTTGGAATTTTATAGTGAAAAGCAGAGTGCTTATTAGTAAATATCTCACATGGGATGTTGGAAATGGTGATGAAGCTCTCTTCTGGGAGGATTTTTGGGATGGTTACCCCTCAGTCGATAGCATGGGGATCCCAAATGGCATCAAAGAGCAATTAGTTAAACTCTGGGGATGTAAGCTTAGTAATTATAAAACTAAAAAAGTTATTAATGAAATTACAAGATGGGAATGGAAATCTGTGGAGAATATAGATGTGGAACCAGCAATAAAAAAGGCATATGAAAAAATAATCCAGAAAAGGAAAATAAAGGAGTTAGAGAGAAATGACAAACTTATTTGGGCAGCATCGAAAGATGACAGGTATGGTGTTAAAAATGGATATAGAGTTATCACTCATTCCCAAAGATGGGAAGAAGTAAATGTCCCACTTAAACTCTGTTGGGATTCGTCCTGTCTTCCAAAGGCAGGTTTCTTTTTGTGGATGGCATCTCAGAATAGGATCTTAATTGTTGACAGACTTAGAAAGATGGGTATTGAGGGACCATCAAGATGTGTGCTATGTAAGCAAGACAGTGAAAATACTGATCATATCTTATATAGATGCCCATATACACAATACTGTTGGGACTAGCTCAGACATATGCTGGGTTGGACCACCCCCATGCTAGAATCCCTAGATGAGTTTCTTAAGGGCTGGCCAACAGATAGCAGTAAATGTATATTTAGCAAATTATGGAATATTTGTCCATCTATCCTTGTGTGGGAGGTATGGAAAGAAAGGAACAGAAGAAAATTTCGTTAAAAAAATAGATGCCAAATCACATTAAATATATGGCCACTGTTGATTTATCATATTCAATGCTTATGTAATATATGGCCACTATTATATGGTTTTGTCATCCAACTGAAGCTATCAAAACATCAACAATGAAAACCAAAGGAATTGTGGGACTCCGAGACTTGTGTGCTCTCACACATGCATGATATCTCATTAAATATTAGACCCATGTGTGGTTATGAATATATTCTATCACGTTCGTCACATCTTCCATTAAGTTTTAAGCCAACTAAGTTTTCCTAGTAAACATTGTAATGTCCCCATGAGATTGATCAAGTGTGGGCCTATCACTTGACTTACTATAGGTATATAGTATTGTTAGGGCACTCATTTTGAGGGTCATGGGGCTTTGTACTGGCTCTATGGACTATTTTAGATTTTCAAGTCGCAATTCCTAAATTTTATGGAGGGGTTCTTTTTTCAGGGAGTATTGGTAGTTGACCGGTTGACCACCTGTAGGTACATAGAGTAGAGCAGGATCCCTTTTGTCCAGTTTTAGGTGATTGGGGATAGTTCTAACATTTTAGGGTAAATCCCTACTTTTTCGGGGGGACTACCATTTGGCCTGCAAGGCTTAGACATCATTGGTGATCGAGGTGCTTTAGGCAAAGTCCAGTTCTGAGTCCATAATAGCATTTTATGAATAAAGTAGTTAATTATTTCCTTAGTTGGATAAAATAAATAATATTAAAGTGATTTATAAATTCACTTTACATTATAATGGAACACAATAAAACCTTGGCTCATTTCCCAAGGCAATTATGTTGACAAGTAGTTATTTTAAGAGGGGCTAGTTTTCTAACAAGAAATAAGACCTTTGGAGTTCGAATTCCTAGGAAGAGGAAATTTAATAAAATAAAATTCATTAATAAAGTTGTGTACCCTAATTAGGGTTTGGACCACTTGGAGAAGGGAGAAAAGCTAGGTTACTAGATTCTCTCCAGCAATCCTCAGAGTCTGGTTCAACTCTGTCCAAAGTCTGGTCCTTGTCAAATTCTGCTCAAATTCTCCTAGACAGACATAGATTTGCTGTAATTTCTGTCAGAGGAATCTGGGCAGTATTTAGAGTGAATTTTGAAGAGTTTGCTGACCAGCAGTCAAACCCAAGCTGATTTTGGTCTCAAAACAAATTGTTTTTACCTTTTTAAAGTGTTTTTTGCCTAATTTGGTTTATTTGATCCTTCCTTAAAAGTGACCACCAAAAAGGCCAAACAATATGGTTTATATGTCATTTATGCATTTGTGAGTGAAAATGAAAGCTTGCTTATAGAGGAAATCCAAATTGAGAATTGGTGAAGTCCAAATTGACGATTATAGAGGAATTTCTTTTAAAAAACTATGATATATTCTTTGAATCCAGGGCTTCAAATTTGAATCTCAACTTTTGATCTAGCTTGGTTAGAAATCCTCTAACCAATATAAAAAAACAATCAGATAACTGCACTTATCTTTTGATGATTCCTTCCATTCTCAAATTGTCCCTTGATATGGAAATATGTTCCATGCATGCAACCAAGCAAGTGTATGATGTTGTATGTATGGCTAAATGGTGTAATTAATATCCTCTTAAGTTGAAACATAGATATGGTTGTGTATTTTCCTATGTTGCTGTACTATTAGCAAAGTGTTGTATGGACTTATTTGTTGTTGTATACACACACATAGACACACACATATATATTATAAAAAAGATATGGTTTGGAACGGACGAACCCAAAATGAATCATAACCCAACCCAAAAAATATTTGGACAAATTTCAAATTTGAATCTCGAACTCACATCCATACCAGAATTCAAACCAGCAACTTAGGAGAAAAGTAATAGAAAGAAAAATTGGGCTTCATTTTTATTCATTCAAGTTATTATTTTTTCATGAACAGTTTGGAATTTCAAGTGCTAGAGAAGTTGGGGCAGCAAACCAGATTCTTTGAGGATGAAAATGTCGTCGGTAGATGTTGCATTCTGTAGTTGACTTGGTTATGCCGTCAGAGGTTTTATATTTTGTAGCCGATAGGTAGATTAGGATTGTTTGTAGCTGACGGACCCCTTTGGGAAGGTTCGGCGGAAAGTATTTATACCTCGTCTGGGTTCATTGTAAATCATCTTATCATCAGTTATGTAATCTCTTGGCATATGCAAATAAAGGAGTACTGCTATTGCTGTTCTTGTTCATTATTTGTGTGCATTAATCAACTAATCTATGCGGTGAGCATTTGGCGCCGTTCTTTCGTGAAGTTTGTCAGTTCAATGGGTTGTGGCGCTAGAACATGGAAAGGTCCATATCACTTCCTTGTTGTGAAATTGTCGAAAAAGAAGCACCCAGCCGAGACATATATTTTTGAGGCATATCAACCGCCAGAAGAACCTTACATTATAAAGGCAAGAAAGAAGCCGTTATTGCATGGAATCGGCTGGGAAACGGAAGCAGTGGAAGAATCAGCTCAAAACAAGTATGGAGAAGAATGCAAGGGTTTTAGCCTCTGGAATTCGAGTAGTAGGGCCATTCGCTTCCAGCAGCAAGAAACAAAAAGTCAGGGCAGAACTCACTCATCTCACTGTGCAATTTGAGGGACTCAATGGCAGTGAGTGTTGGAAGTGGTGGCAGGAAACTCCGGATGCAGACCTAATTAAGCAGATTTTGATACGGGCACAGGTGCATTGGGCCATCCAGCTTCCAATTTTTTCCATCCGATTGTTTGAATTAGTTTTGTGCAACATGATCGAATCATATAATCGGCACAGCAGAATGAGCGATTTTTTGTACAAAAAGCATCCGATGACAGTTTCTTTTAAGTCGAGGGATTTCACAAGGGTTTTTGGCATTCCTGGTTGTGGAGGTAAGAATGTAGAAATTAAGAATCACAAGCTCTCTCAAGAATGGAAGGAACACTGGATTCGATTAGTGGGCCGTGATCTTACACTCAACGAGATGGAGTCAGTGATCAAGGGGTCTAGATGCAAAGGGCTTCGGCGAGATCTTATTCGAGAAGGCCACTAGAGGTGCATTATGGATGTTATCAAGAGCAAGCTGACAGGGGCAACTCGAGCCTCAGATATGGCATTGCCATAGATTGTATTCATGAATGGCATCATGAACGACACAGTGCATGATTGGGCTACAGTTCTTGCTAATAGGATGGAGGAGTTCATGACACTCCAACATCGTACATTTTTTATGCCGCGCCATGCAATTGGGTTGTTTCTCAAGGCAGCAGTTAATCAAATACCAATGGATGATTTTGAGGTGCCACCCTGAGGAAAGTTGGCATACGGAGAGCCTCTAATATTCTATTGGAGACATCTGGACAGGGGTGGGACAACAGCGGGGTAGAAGAAGGTATTTCGGGGATTGCAGGCGACTCACGGGGACATCGACAGTAGACGGGAGGAGACTTCGGAGAGCAGCGAGGCTGAGTACGAGGAAGAGAGTACTTCCGCGGAAGTTGGCAGCAAATCAACAGATAGTGAGCCCACATTTTTCACCCCGTTGCAGTTGTCAATTTCGGCGCACTTGTCTGCCCCCACTTCACACATTCCTCCTTTTGGCCAGCGTCATGCACTGGTCTTGATGACCCCACTGGCAGTAGCAGTTGTCCCATGGGCAGTGGCAGAGGGTGTCCCACCGACGACAGATGTTGTTGCACCGACAACCACTCCAGGTGTTGCTTTCTCCTCGACCGTGGCGGATATTGTTCCAGTTGCACTAGTGGAGCCTGTCTCGCAGAGGGTAGAGTTGCCAGTGCCAGAGCTTGAGCCCTAGGTTCGTTTGGATGTGATCGACTGTGATGCAGTGGTGACCGTTTCGTCCTCCTTGTTAGCAAAAGCTGAGCCAGTAGAGTTAGTCCAGTTAGCCCAGCTAGCGCAGCAGGAGGAGACCATGGAGCCCGCACAGTCAGTACAGCTGGAGGTGATAGATAGAGCGAGTGCTTTCCTCAGACAATAGTTCCGACTCATCCTTGCCGAAGTTGGTTCGTCCATTCAGTCCTCGAGGCATCTAGGTGTATCAGCTGCAGTAGCAGAGCCTCTGGAAGTGGGAATGCCATAGGTCGAGGATGCGTTGAGAGTAGAGGCCACACAGGATGTGGGCATGGCCACCGCAAGTGAGGCAGAAAATAGTGATGAGGAATGGACAATGGAGGGCATGGCGAAGGAGGATTATGGGTCAAATGAGGATAGGTGCAGGGACTACCTCAGGGCTATGAAGGTTGCGCTAAAGAAGGGACACAATGTGGCAGTGCAGGCTATGACTCGACAGAGAGTGGCATTTGGTTCGAGCATACATTAGGGGGATTTGTTTGCAGCGGTTCCGTTCATGTTTTGAGGAGAGAGGTTGGCCAGTAGTGGAGACATCGGAGATGTTGGTGGATTGGGCCATCGAGCCGGAGTTGGGTCCGTGCACCACTTCCATGGAGAGGTTGGCTCACGAGATAGTAGGACTATACAAAGAAGTCTACTATGCTCGCAGGCGTGCAGAGGTGGACATGGCAGCAGACAGGGTCGTAGTAGAGAGATCTTTGGCAGTTGAGAGGAAGGTTAGAGACAAGATAGCCGCCGACTTGGCCAGCCAAAAGGTAGCATGGGCAGCTGAGCGTGCAACATTGCTGCGGGATAAGGAAGCAGCAGAGCAGGAATTGCGGTTGGCAAAGACCCAAGCTATGGATGTGGTGCTTCTTATGAAGGAGGCCGTAGAGGTTAACACATGGATTCAGAAGGATTTGAGCATCTGGACGGAGCAGGTCTATGAGTTGCGTTGGCAGTAGCATTCTTCAGGGGCACCACCTTCTATCTAGTATTTTTTATTTGTTGTATGTGGGTTGTCTCCTATTTTGTTAGTCGTCAGGAGACGACTTTTCTTTTTGGGGGGGTTGATGTCGTCGGTAGATGTTGCATTTTGTTGCCGATTTGGCTATGTTGTCGAAGATTTTGTATTTTGTAACCGATGGGTAGATTAGGATTGTTTGTAGCCGACGAACCCCTTCGGGAAGGTTCGACAAAAAGTATTTATACCCCGTCTATGTTCATTGTAAATCATCTTATCATCAGTTATGTAATCTCTTGGCGTATGCAAATAAAGGAGTATTGCTGTTGCTGTTCTTGTTCATTATCTGTGTGCATTAATCAATTAATCTATGCGGTAAACAAAAAACCCTTGAAGAAAGAGTAAATTAGATGAAATCCCAGTTTACAGTTGAGGAGGATATATCCAAGGGGTTCATTTGAGGATCATTGGAGCATTATCCGAAGTTGAATTGTAGATTAAAGGGAGAAGAAGAATAGAAAATTGTTTATGTTAATTACAGATTTAAGAATTAGTTAGCATTTTGGGATATAGCTTCATTGCCCAGCTCAGCTGGACTGTCCCAGGCAGGGCTGACATCATAACATAGAGAGGGATAACTATGTTTGAAGTAGGAATTAGGGCTGAGATGGAAATCTGATACAGATCAGATTTAGAGAGTGGATGTAATGTCCCCTGCTAGATAGGCTTAGGAATTTGTAAAACTTTTTTTGTATTTTGTATTTGTGCTATGAATTGCTACTTTAACCTTTATGTACTTGGTAAGATATGGCAGTGATAACCTTATTTCAAAACATCATCTGTATATTAGATTGTTGTCTCTTATTAATTATTATTACCATTGCTATCTTTGCTAGGACAATTTGATATATGCAACTCTTAATGCCATTAATTTTATTTAAAACACCAAGATTCTATTGTTAGACGATAACTCTCATATAGCTTCTGATTTAATGTGCTAGTTCTCTCTTGATGTTGATAAGGTAATGTATATTGAGTTTAATATTAATGTTGTCTTAGTTGATATTGTTCTTCTAAAATTTGGTGAAATGAATTTAGAGTATATGTTTCCTTGGGATGAATATCGTTCTATTTAAAATACTTTGAGTTGACTATTGTCAATGCTGTTAATTTATTCTTCTATTCGCTCTTATCGCCGATGAAGGATATCTCTTCTTCTCTTCCATCTATATCCTTTTCCTATTCTATCAATTCCTCAAACTGATACTATTTGCTGGTTCTTAGCATTTCTAACTTTTGGGCTGATTTGTCTAATTCAATCTGTTGCTGCTAGACATCTCATTGCTGTCTGAGACAATAATATTATTCATTGGATTTCTTATCTGATGATTATCCTCTTCCTAATTCTTTCTTTGTACCCTCAATGGAGGGGAGAGGAATGTTTATATATCTTTCTTCATGAAAGATCCCTGATGGATCTCTGCTGCAAATCTGCTGTAGATTTATTTTATTTTTGTTTTTTCCTGTTTATTAATGTTTTCTTGTAGAACTAGACGGAAATGCAGAAGAGTTTGTTTGTTTTTGTGTTTTTGATGATTATTCCACATAGAAATGAGAAGTAACAAATGGCAAGAAAAGAGTCTGAAAATAAATAACAAGATGCAGTAAAGTTAGAGTTGATACAAATCGTACTACGCAGATCCCTGAATTAAAGAGCCAAATAAAAGATCCAGTACATTTCCTCTAACAATGACGCCACAACTGGCTGATGAAAACGGCTGATAAGATGCAAGATTCTACTGCTGAGTAACTGATTTTTCTATGTATCCAAGTGCTGCAAATGACAAAGTACGGCTGCAAGAAATGGCAGTGTACAGCTGCTAGAATTCACCTCCCATACGCCAAAGAACATGCCCAACAAAACAAACTGTAGGCCCAAGCTAAAGTGGCGTCTACATTCCTCCTGAATACTGTTGAAACTATTGACAAACCAATACCCAATGCTGCTGAGGGTTACGTCCCAACCAGCAATTACCCTGGGGTTTGCGTCCCAGAATGCAAATCGCTCAAGCAGAGCAAATTTGAAAAGAAGTGTTTGAAAAGTATGCATAATCATGAGAAATGGCGCCCATCTCCTTATAACCCCTTGCAAAGCAATTCGAACCCTAAAGTGACCCCCAATTGGCGTTGGCTATAAAAATGAATTAAATCTTATTTTAAAGTGACCATGTCACTAGAAAATGACCTTTTCCACCATAGTAATAAATCCGCTCACCGAATTGCCCTGAGACCAAAGAGGAAGATTTAGAGAATTTCAAGACCTTTCCAACGAGCTATCATAACATGGGATACGCATCCAGATGAGGCCAAAATTCCCTTATTACTCCAAAATGGCTATTAACTTAGCCTTATTTAAATATTAAACGCTAACTTAGGAAATATTAAAAATATAACCCAAATAGCCATAAACTGCCAAACTGACATCACAAACCATAAAATCATCCTGTCACTTGTCTGTGACTGAAGTCGGAAATCAAGGATCCACTGGCAGTCTCATCCCTAAAATCTAGGGATGCTCCTAAAATTTAGGAAACAAGCCCTATCCCTCTGAAACTAAACCCAAAGGGTCATCTCATGGAAACCCAGCCCTGGGCATGATCATACCTCCTAAAAAGTAGGAATGAACCCCATAAATGTAGGAACTGCCTCCTAAAAACAAGGAACGTCACCCAACTGATCAATACCCACCAGAAAACCAAGTCCCCAACACTGAATAACCATACTGGGTCTCTATCCAACCCTGTTAGCCTACAAGACCCCATAATAAGCTGACTCACATGTCTCTGTTAGACTAAGCTAGAGTGGGGACATGACAGTCCTCCCCTCTCGAAGATGCTTGCCCACAAACAACTGTAATGCAGGATGCTGTAAAATGCTCTCACCCTCCCTGGTGGCATCCTCTATGGGAAGATCTCTCCATTGAACCAAATGCTCTCGAATCACCCGGCTTCTTAGCCGCCATTCCCTCACCTCAAGAATTTCATCAGGGACCAAAATCAATTTACCTTCCTCATCCATAGGAGGTAATTCGGGTGAAACTATAATATGCTGTCCAAGGGCCTTTTTCAGGCAAGATACATGAAATACATTATGAACTTTGCTGCCATGTGGTAACTCAACCTCATATGCAACCTCTCCCACTCGCCTGAGTATCCTGTATGGACCATAAAAACGTGGTTTGAGCTTCTCAGCTCCCCCCCTTTTTAGGGTGCTCTGCCGATATGGTTGTAAACCAGAAAGACCATATCATCCACCTCAAATGGCCTCTCAATCCTGTGCCTGTCAGCGTACATCTTTTGCTGATTTTGGGCCTGGTGCAAATTCTCCCTAAGAGATCTCATGACATCCTGGTTCTCTTGTAACCAATCCTGAGCCAAGGGAACTCTACTGTCACCAAATGCCAAATCAGTGAAAGATAATGCCTCATATCCATAGAGAGCTTTGAAAGGCATCATGCCAATGGACATATGATGCGTAGTATTATAACAATACTCGGCCAAATGCAGCCAACGCAACCATGCTTTTTGCTGCCCTGACACATAGTTACGCAAATATCCCTCAACCCATTTGTTAACTATTTCTGTCTGCCCATCCGTTTGAGGGTGGTAACTAGTACTAGGTGTTAACAAAGTACTAGCTAGTGTAAAAAGTTCCTGCGAGAAGGAACTCATGAATCTGCTGTCCCTATCACTCACAATGGTCTTGGGAAGACCATGAAGTCTAAACACCTCCCTGAAGAACAACTCAGCCACCTGCGATGCTGTAAAATCTAATGCAATGGGAAAGAAGTGGGCATACTTCGTTAGCCTATCCACAACAACATAGATGCAATCTTTCCCCTGAACCCGAGGAAGACCTGTAATGAAATCCATGGAGATCCCTGTCCATTTCTGTTTCGGTATAGGCAAGGGCTACAATAATCCCGTTGGGTAGGTATGCTCCGACTTGTTCTGCTGACAAGTCATACACTCACGGACATGGTGTAAAACATCATCTTTGAGACCCTTCCAAGAGAATCTCTCACGTACCGCCCTGTAAGTCTTACCATATCCTGGGTGTCCGGCTGTAGGAATATCATGGAGAGCATGCAAAATTTGTTCCTTCAACTGAGAACCCGAAACAAGGTAAACCCTGTCTTTATAGTAGATAATATCATCTACCACACTGTATCTGTCATCCACTATCAATCCCTCCATAATCTCACACATCCGTAGAGTCCCATCCTTCTTCTTAACAAGCACTATAGAAGAAACAAAGGGGCTGGAACTAGGTCGAATGAAACCCATGTCCAATAGCTCATGAATAGTCTTCTCAATTTCATCCTTATAGGCTCTAGGATGACGGTATGGGGTAGTAATCACTGGCTTCGCTCCATCCTCCAACTCTATACCCTGCTCAAACCCTCTATTTGGTGGCACTCTAGAGGTATATCACCAAACACTCTACTGTGACGATCCATCACTGACTGAATGTCCACATGAAATACACGGCCATCCTGAGATATGGGTGTTTTGGATTTAACCAAACAATGTGTAGCCCAAAGCACATCATTATGCCTAAGGATGGTCTCCATCTTGCGAGAAGTCACCTCCCTGGGTCCACCATCTGACGCTGTCCTCAAAATCACCTTCTGCCCGCCAGAAAGAAACTCTAACTGCATACGGTGGTGATCAATAATGTAACGCCCAATACCCTGTAACTACTGCATGCCCAAAACCACATCATAATCTTCTATGGGAAGCTCATAGAAGTCATCAATCAAAGTATAATCTCCCATCTGAATACTAAGCTGTGGAATCCGCTTGGTACAACCCAAAATGGCACCATCAGCCACCTTCACTCCAAAACCACCAAACTCCTCGTACTGTAAGCCACGCCTCTCAACTAATTTTTGATCAATAAAGTTATGCATAGCACCTGTGTCTACCAAACTGGTGATCCGCTTACCCTTAAGTGTACCTTTCAACCGGAAGGCATGAAACTTAGGATAACTGGAGAGGGTAGCCATAGCTACTTTAGCTGATGCCACAGGCTCAGCGGTGTCTAACTCCAACTGTGTCAGAAAATGCTCAACATCCTCTGTATTGTCCTCAATATCAGTATCAGGAACCTCATCTCCTAACTCAGAAGTCACCTCAATCAAATGAACCTTTCCTTTACCCATGCAACGGTGTCCTGGTTCCCATGGTTCTTTGCAGGAAAAACACAACTTTTTCCTCCTCAATTCATTCCTCGTCTCCTGATTCATCCAAGGAGTTTTAGATGAGGTCCCTCCTTTGTTCTGTGTCGTATTGGCCTTTTGTGCAGGCCGTGAATCTCTAAATGGTTTCTTATCTACCTGATAAGAAGTGGGAACAATATCCAATCTCAATGTCACATCAATAGCCTCCTTAAGAGTAGCTGGTTGGAAAGCACGTACCAATCCTTTTAGTCTATCCTGCAAACCCTCAATGAACAACATCACACTACGTTTCTGGGGCATATCCGGTACCATAACTGCAATATGCTAGAACTCATTAATATAGGTTTCTGCATGACCAGTTTGTTTAAGGTGAGCCAACTCCCTGTAATAAAGTTCTGTATCCTTACGGTCAAATCGTGCAATGAGTCGCTCGGTGAACTCAGCATAGGAGTGAACTAAGGCGTGATCCTGGGTGACCAATCCATGGTGCCACCAATCATAGGCAATCCCCTCTAAATGCAACACAACAAATTGAATAGCCTCACGCTCAAGCATGGGCCTCAATGAAAGGTATATGCCCAGCTTGTGGACCCAAGCTCGTGCACTAGTGTCTCCTGATCCATTATATGGGGCCAATGTAATTTTCCCAGTAGCTCTATTGAGGTCATAATTCTGTTGCTGTTGTGGTAGTCTATTACCACGATCTCCCCTGAACCTGGTTGTATCTCTATGCTGTGCACAATACTGGGGAAGAGGGAAGATGTCCCTAACCTCAGGAGGTAGAGCTCTCCACTCAGCTGTGGCCGTCAAAACTGACTCCTGAAACCCCACTTCTGGTGGTTCCACCTGCGCTGGCCGTTCACCTGGTATGAATTGGGGAAGCAATGGCCTATTCGTAGTAGGTGTACGATGGCGATGCCTCCTACTGGAATGAAGGGAGCTCCCAACTGAAGAATAGGATTGATGGCTGCGCTGACTAACAGCCACTGAAACTGATCTAGTTTGCTTGCCTCTGTGTCCACCCATCTCCAAACGCTCCAAGGTATCTTGTAACCTGTCTAGAGCCTGAGCGATCCTGGGCTGAGTAGTGAATAGGGTCCGAACCATCTCTCTTTCTTCTGCCTCTGTAGGCATGCCGTCGCCAGCAACACCCTGTGCCTCACCCATAGTTGGTATCTGTGTGTCTTTGGCGGCCTCTGCTTGCCACTGGTTTCTCTTGCGCTCGTAGAATCTGTGTATTTCTCCACCAGGATGCATAGATTTGTATTCAATCCACCAACAAGTGACTACCCAGATGCTGAAATGATTTATCAAAAACTTTTATCCAATACCCAGATGCCAAAATCTGTTGTGACAATTTCTCACAAACCCTACAGGCTGGCAGGATGTAAGCTCTGATACCACTGAAAGATCCCTGATGGATCTCTGTTGCAAATCTGTTGTAGATTTATTTTATTTTTGTTTTTTCCTGTTTATTAATGTTTTCTTGTAGAACTAGACGGAAATGCAGAAGAGTTTGTTTGTTTTTGTGTTTTTGATGATTATTCCACATAGAAATGAGAAGTAACAAATGGCAAGAAAAGAGTCTGAAAATAAATAACAATATGCAGTAAAGTCAGAGTTGATACAAATCGTACCAGGCAGATCTCTGAATTAAAGAGCCAAATAAAAGATCCAGTACATTTCCTCTAACAATGATGCCACAATTGGCTGATGAAAACGGCTAATAAGATGCAAGATTCTGCTGCTGAGTAACCGATTTTTCTATGTATCCAAGTGTTGCAAATGACAAAGTACGGATGCAAGTATGGCTGCAAGAAATGGCAGTGTTGCTAGAATTCACCTCCCATACGCCAAAGAACATGCCCAACAAAACAAACTATAGGCCCAAGTTGAAGTGGCGTCTACCTTCCTCCTGAATACTGTTGAAAGTACTGACAAACCAATACCCAATGCTGCTGAGGGTTACGTCCCAGCTAGCAATTACCCTGGGGTTTGCATCCCAGAATGCAAATCGCTCAAGCAGAGCAAATTTGAAAAGAAGTGTTTGAAAAATATGCATAATCATGAGAAATGGCGCCCATCTCCTTATAACCCCTTGCAAAGCAATTTGAACCCTAAAGTGACCCCCAATTGGCGTTGGCTATAAAAATGAATTATATCTTATTTTAAAGTGACCATGTCACTAGAAAATGACCTTTTCCACCATAGTAATAAATCCGCTCACCGAATTGCCCTGAGACCAAAGAGGAAGATTTAGAGAATTTCAAGACCTTTCCAACGAGCTATCATAACATGGGATACGCATCCAGATGAGGCCAAAATTCCCTTATTACTCCAAAATGGCTATTAACTTAGCCTTATTTAAATATTAAACACTAACTTAGGAAATATTAAAAATATAACCCAAATAGCCATAAACTGCCAAACTGACATCACAAACCATAAAATCATCCTGTCACCTGTCTGTGACTGAAGTCGGATATCAAGGATCCACTGGCAGTCTCATCCCTAAAATCTAGGGATGCTCCTAAAATTTAGGAAACAAGCCCTATCCCTCTGAAACTAAACCCAAAGGGTCATCTCATGGAAACCCAACCCTGGGCATGATCATACCTCCTAAAAATTAGGAATGAACTCCATAAATGTAGGAATTGCCTCCTAAAAACAAGGAACGTCACCCAACTGATCAATACCCACCAGAAAACCAAGTCCCCAACGCTGAATAACCATACTGGGTCTCTATCCAACCCTGTCAGCCTACAAGACCCCATAATAAGCTGACTCACATGTCTCTGTTAGACTGAGCTGGAGTGGGGACATGACACTTCACCACAAAATGCTCCAATTAGATGTGTCCATTCTTCCTATCTCCTCAAGGGTTGTACCTCTTCTATTATTAATTGCAGCTATTTGAATAATGACACCTGTCTTCTAAACCGATGACTAATAATGGACTTAATAAACAAGTCTTTCCAACATGTATGGTCATAATTTATGTTGGTGGGCTGACAAGGTCCATATTGAATTTTCAGCTCAGTCATCTCATTGTTGTCTATCTTTTCATATTGATAATTTATTGTTATAATTGGTCATAGCAATACTAGTCTTTTACGGAGATAGCTAATGGTGACTCTTGAGCAAGTATTCGATATCCTTCCTTGACCTCTCTCCTTGTAAGACTAATGCACTTCTCATCTATACTAATCTTATTGATTAGTTATCATTATTGGTGTTTAATTAATATTTTTGACAATTATTTCATTGATGCTTGCCCAACATGTGTTGTGTATTATCCATTCGATGTTCGTGACTAATATTGCATTAACTATCTTGTCCTTACGAGTTAGATTATTTACCATAGCCCTACATATAATTATATAATTATATTTTTTTATTAATAATATTATATAGATGTTTTAATCAATGTAATTTAATTATAAATTATAATTATATATGTTTTCGCTCTATTTGAATATTTAATCTTATATTTCAATTTTGTTAGTACCCGATATGGTCACAGTTTTAAAACTTTCAGTTTTAGGTGTTGGGCCTGTTTGAAGTGCTTCGAACTGAGGTTCAAAGTGGTTCAAAATGGTTTAGTGGTTCAGGTTATCCATCCTGCAGGTTCAATACAAGCAAAATTCAGACTCATGGTTCAAAGTGTAGAATGGTCGACTTAGAAAAGTTCACAATTCATGATTTGTTTTCGTCAGTTCAGTAGTTGCAAAGGTTCAGTGAGTTTGATGTTTCAAAGGTTCAACAGTTCGAACTTCAAGTACAGAGTTTTTGAACCACTTCGAACGGAAGTTCGAAGTAGTTCAAAGCGGTTCAAAACAGTTCAATGTGCTCATGCAGGTTTGATGATCTATTCTAAGAGGTTCACATGTATGATTCAGTGGCTTGGTTCCAGTGGTTCAAGTGATTCATTTGAAGAAATGCAGAGTAGAGGTTTAGAGGCCATAATTTGGGGATGCACTTCAGTCAAAGAATAAAATACCATCATGGTGAATTTTCAAAGTTCCTTAATTCAGAAGTTCAGTGTTCAAACTCAAAGATCTAACTCAAAGAAATCCGAGCTTTTCAAGGTTGGTTAAATTTAGATCAAATATGTCCATATATGTAGACCCAAAGTTTTGAAACTCAAAAATATACAAGACTCATTTTGTGATCATTGTAGTTCAAGCAAAGAAAGTGGTCTCTCTATAATGTGGGCTTGATATAAGTGAAGATATAGGCAGTGTTCGATGACTGAAGTGCAAATTCGAGCACTCGAGTAGCATCCTGGATGATCATACCTCCCGACTGTCAATACTTTGAATAGGCGCCACCCTGAGTGCAGTGCATTCTTATTATCATAAGCAAGGGTGGTCAATCTAATGTAGTGGGTGACATGGCTAACAATATTGGTTCTCCAACGCAAGTTACATCTCCATGGGGTTGCTGTAAAAATAGGGGAGACACACAAATTTTTGAAATGCTCTTTCCTCATACAACCCAATGATATCATTTGTCACCATGAGGTTTGGACAAGCCCGAAACACTATGCAAGAATACAACTTGTAAACACGAATTCTCTAATAAAAAAAAAAAAAAAGTCATGTTTCGGAGGTCATATCTCACAATTCAACCGTTGGATCGGGCTCAATTTTGGATATGTGTTTGGAATCCTAGTTTTCTAGCTTCTGACTGGAGTGATTTCGAAAATGTATCCGGAATCATGAGATATGCATCACTGTTTGCACCTCTATTGGCTCAGCAATAAAAATTACAGAATGCAGATCACAAAATTGGGTCTTAGTGTGGGGGGCATAACTTCCAATTGCACTGGTGGATTTGGCTCAATTTTGGATATGTTTTTAAGAGGCAAGTTATGCACGATCTGATCGGAGCGATCTTCGAAATTATTCCTGATTCACGAGTTACAGCCAACTGAGTAGAGCGCTGTCAAAATTGTCAACGACAGTTACAAAATCATGACAAAACCTCATCACCAGCAAATGCCACCTGTCAGCATGAGTATACCATAGGGGCCATGAATTTGCAAAGATATAAGACTATTTTTATAATGATATAAACACCTAAAGAAAGGGGAAAAGAAAAAGTTTTTCAAGATTCAGTTAGGAAAATTGAAAAGCCACGAGAAAAGGGGAGGTGAAAAATATATGACAATGCAACAATAGAGTATGGGGGGATATTCTTCCTTTTCCAAAAGGAGATTTTACGCTGCTTTAGGGAGAGGATTTTGATTTTCCAAGGGGGAGATTTTCCAGTTTTCTGAGAGAAGAAAGCAGAATTTGTAGCTGTAGCAGAACGGAGCTTTGTTTGCTAGATTTTGTGCTAGTGATTAAAGGGGAATTTGATTTTGAAATGTAATGTAGGGAAGATGGTTTTCATTTTCTGATGCAGTGTGTAATAGGATCTGTGTAGTCTTTTACATCTTAAAGAACAGAGGTTTGAAAGATATCTGCAAATTAGAACTTTGAGTCTATGTAGTTTTCTTTCCACTGATGGTTATGTTCTTGTAATTTTCAATTTTCTTTAGGTGCATCAAATGTGCTGTTTTTTGAACGCATTTTGATATCAAGATCTTCTTGAAGCTTTGATTCTTCTTTTCTCAAGAGAATGGAAATTATTCCTTTGACCTTTGTCTTTTGTAATGCAGTATATAGCAAATGAGCTTTGTGTAATTTGCTGTATTCTGTTTTCTTTCTTTCCAATCTTTAAGTTTACACATCTACGTTGTATTTACGGATCGATGCTTGATATCCTTTTGTGCTTTTTGGTTAAAAGCATTCACATTTGATTCATTGAATATCTCATACGGGGAGTTGTACCCGATAAAATTCAGAGGAAGTTTATCAATTCCATGATAACCTATCCAACTGTTGGTGTTGATTTGTCCTTTCACTTGGGCATTCAGGATCATTTTTGCACGCATTTTTTCAAAGGACAATCTGTTCACTAACAAATACTTATTATCATTAAATTTTGTTCTCAAAAGGGGACATTGCATTGGACTTCAGATATTAATTTGGCCCTACAGCTAGTCAAATATCCTTAGTATCATTATCCAACACTTCCAGTTGAGCGTAGGGTTGGAAGAGCAGAGAATTTCTCATATTATAAAGAGCAGAGAATTTCTCACATTATAATGATTTTGGGCATCTAACAATAAATAGTCTAAGTTGCTGATTTGGGTTCAGGGATGGATTCGGGTTCAAGATTCCAATTCGTGGATTCTTGAACTTTTTGTCAGTCGACTGAATTGTTGTCGGTGTTTTTGTAGCCGACGGAGTGATTGTTGTCGGTGTTTCTGTAACCGAAGGAGTGATTGTCGTCGATGTTTCTGTATTTTGTAGCCGACGAGCAAATAGTTGTAGCGGACATAATGTTTGTGGCTGACGAACTCCTTCGGGAAGGTTTGGCGGTAGTATTTATACCTTGTCAGGGATCATTGTAAAGCATCTTGAAATATGATAATGTAATGTCTGGCATATGCGAATATAATTTAAGGAGTTCTACTGTTCATTGTCTGTGTGCATTTCTTAATTAACCTATGCGGTAAACATTTGGCACCGTTGCGTTATGAACCTGGAAGGTGGGAGGAATGAAGATTAATGCCAAATCAGCTTAACAAGGATCGAAATAAGGTAAAGGAAAATGATGGAATTTGTATTGCGCAAGAAAATTTAATTCTGGCACAGCAAGCCGAACGCCGAAGGAGATTCCAGAAGATTGCCAACGGAAATCGGAGCACGAAAGACTTGTTGGAGGAAACTTGGCAGTGGGTGGAATTGGTGGAAGAAGCACGGGAGGAGTTTTTGAATTTGTGTTCGCCGAGGGAAGAGAATCCAGACGGAAGAGCATCGACTCGCACGGCTTGGAGTGCCGACGGAGCAAGAGCGTGGAGTGAACTCTTCGTCCGGGATATACTTCCGTAGGAGACAACTTCAGAACACCCTTCTTCACCAAGGTTCGTAGCTGTTGAGTCCACTAGTGTGGGAGACCAGTTTGCCGATGTGGGAGTGCAGTTCGCCGGTGTGGGAGACCAGTCCACCGGTGTGGGAGTGCAATCCGCCGGTGTGGGAGATCAGTCCACTGGTGTGGGAGTGCAGACCGCCGGTGTGGGAAGTGAAGAGCATCAGTGTTGCAAGACCGAGCAACGCCGGTTTATAGAAACCAATCATGATGGTGGGACCAAAAGAGAAATTGCCAAAGTTCAATGATGATGGTACGGTCGATCCCATTTGACATTGCAAGACATGTGGAATGATCTGGAAGGCAAATGAGATAACTGATGAAGACTACTGGATGAGGCAATTTCCGGCCACCCTACAGGGTGTAGCAATTGATTGGTTTACTGATACAGATCCACAAAAGCTAAACAGTTGGGATAACATTAAAAAGGAGTTTCTTGCAGAATTTAAACTGTTGCGGGATGATAATGAAATTGTAGTAGAGATCTTCAATACTAAGCAGGGGAAGAACGAAACCGTCCGTGTTTACGCCAGGAAATTAAAAGATTTGATAAATAAAATGGAAAGTAAGCCAGCAGATGGACTTTAGAAAAGATGGTTCGTGGAAGGTCTACGCTCGAGGTTGCAAAAGAAAATGAAAATTGTACCACCGTCGTCATACACGGAAGCTTATAACAGAGCATTGGACCTTGAAAGTGAGCAGAAAACAAAGAAGAAGAAGAACACTAGCTCATTTGATTCTGATGACGATGAGCTTGCCGGAGAAGATAGCAGCGATGATGAAGGCAGTAGCAAGAAGGTCCGCGCCTTACAGAAGGACATGATCCGCATGATGAAGGAGTTTAAAAACATGCAGAAGGAGCCAAAAGGCAGTGAGCTGTGGTGCACGGAGTGTAAGACCGACGGTCACACTAAAGGATCTTGTCCAAAGAACCAATTCTGTGACATTTGTCAGATCATGGGCCACTCGACAAAGGAATGCCCCTTTAACATGAAAACTCGCTGATCTCTACAAGTGCTTCTTACACAGGCAGCTTCCACGTCAGGAGGGAATGGAAATGCAAACATTGATGGTGCCACTTCGGGTGGGTACAGGGATAATAGCAGAGGGCAAAATAACAACAATGTGAACAATAACAATAATAATGGCAACCGAAGTCGAATCCAGTATGATGCAACCGGACGACCGATTGTTCAATACTGAGCATATAATTTGTTGGGTCATTTTGCGCGGGACTGTACAACGGCAAACACACCGAAATTATTATGCAGATGGTGCGGACCCGGCGACCATGAAGATGCTAAGTGCCCAAAGTCTGGAGTAAATTTGATCACTGTAGGCACGGATGAAGAGGAGGTTTTGGCAATTACACAGAGGCAAGCGAAGGTGTACCCGGACCTGGAGGAAGAAAAGAGAAAACTGGGGGAAGCACGGGTGGAAATTGAGAAGGCATCGTCCGCAGAGACATCTCAGTTAAAGGACATCACCGACATCTTGGCAAGGAACTACGTGGAACAAAACATTGTACGACAGATCTTACAAACGGAGGTACCGGTCAAGATAAGTAACCTTCTCACAATGCCCCAGTTACGGACGACCATTTTGAATCATACACCATTTTCGAAAGCAATAGAGGACAGTAGTCCAACGATGGCAACAGACCCAATGTTGCTGGCACTCACATTCGGACGACATCCGGCGGTCGTCGAGATGGGGATTTTGGGAAATGTTCTGACAGACACAATTGTCGACAGAGAGTCCGGCGTGAATGTGTTGTCGAAGGATACTTGGAAGAAGTTGGGAAAGCTGACGCTGTGGCCACCTACATTATAGTTGCTCATGGCGGACCAACACGGGATCAAACTGTTGGGAACCTTAAGGGCACAACTGATAACTATTGGAACACAACCATATTTATTGGACTTCGTGGTCATTCCATTGAAAAGAAAAGGATATGATGCTATTTTGGGACGGACTTGGTTGGTGCAAGCAAAAGTAAAACATGATTGGAAACGAAATACCCTATCAATGGAGCGTGGAGGCAAAAGATTCATAATTGACTTGCACCACACAAATGGTAGGTGAGAAGGCAGCATCGTCAGACTCAAAAGGTGAAGGCGACAGTGATGACGAAGGAAATGACAACAAAGGAAAGAGGAGAATGGAACCAGACGAAAGAGTATTGACACTAGGAGGATCAAATGACGACACCTAGACTCGGTGAATGGCCTTTACCACTGGCAAATTGAAGACTACGAACTCTTTCTGAGTTGTAATATGCTAAGGGTCGATGAAGGTGAGAAAATAGAGGAAAATAAATGTTTGAAGGAATACAGAGTAGCGGAAGAAGGAAAGGCGGTTACGCCTAAAGTTGAGGGGAAGAACATACAGTCCAAACCCAGAAAAAAGAAAAATTTCACCGTCCGGTACACAGTGAACGAACTGCATAGAAAGAAGATAATGTATCGCACTGCAAAATTAGTTGAAGCGCGCTGACAACAAGGAAATAATCTAGATGCGTGACGACCGTAGGCACAGTGGGCGACGCAAGTGACACAGAACAAATGTAAGGCATGGCATGACAAACATCTCAAACTCAACAGGTTTCAGCCAGGGTAGTTGGTACTCAAGTATGACGGGCGAAATGAAATTAGGCCGGGGAAGTTCAAAGTCAGATGGGTCAAACCATACAAGATCCAAAAAGTCGGCGACAATGGAGCAATTAAATTGTCAACCTTCGATGGGGAAGAGATCCCTCAGGCAGTCAACGAGTCCAAATTGAAAACATACCGCACCTGAAAGATTTCATCTCCGATGTTGTCGCCGTCACTGAAGAAGTCGTCACCGAATGATTTGAGGGCTCCTTCGTCGTTGTCATTGCAGAATGGCGATGCCTGGAGGCAAAATTGAGGTGCTGTTCATTTTTTTGAGGAAAAGAAAGAAAAAAAAAAAATTGGAAAAAAAAAGAAAAAGAGAAAAGAAAAAAAGTCTCACGAGCAGGAGTCTGTCCGTGGACATTTGTACACGGAAGACAAACCGTGGAAGCTTTTCCCGCGGGCCTGTCTCAAACCTCCAGCAGGTAGTCCGCGGAAACTAATCCGCGGGGTTGTTTTTTTTCCGTGCTGTTGTGTCCGTAGGGTCTTCGTCAATAATTTCTTCCGGATGTCAAAGACTCTTCCACAAATGTAACACTGTATTCTCGCGACATCCTCTCATTAACCTCGACATTTGTTTATTCCACCAGATCTCCGCCTGGGCAAAGACAATCTACAGGTTCTTTCTCGTTGCGTGTATAACAGGCCGCGGAAGTTAAAACTTCTTAATTTTTTTTTTTAGTCTTTCCATGGGCATATATCAGTCTTTCTGCGAGCATATAACAGGGTGGCTCCAACGATGCGGGATCTGCCTTGTTTTCGGCGTGCTTTTGATCGTTTGTATCGATCTTTGCCATCATCATAACAACCACAGATACCTCCTGTTGATCCATTCCGAGCAATACAACACAGGGAGACAGCGAAAAAAGAACGTGTATATGCCCCCGATGGTGCTGAGGACGATTTTGTGGACTTTTAAATTCATGCTCGGGTGTGGGCTTGCAGACTTGATTTCCTAAGTATTCTGCCATTTTTTTGTACCCTTCGAAGAGTTTGTTTGTGTGTCGGGAGATCTGAAGCCCAGGTTTTCGGAAGTTTGATAGCGTTGGCAGGGGTGCTCGGATTTTTTATGTGCTTGGCGGATGCTGTTGTGCTCTTGCCTGTTCGACTGTAAGAAGCAGTATTAGAACACATCCACTATGACTCAGAATTTTGTGTTTCTCATTGCCGGAGATGTTTCAGCGAAAGATTGTTGGAGTTCTGTTTCTTGTTTGCGGAGGAGAGATTATTCCAGTTTCTGTAGAAGATGGGTGTGAGGGGTTTTCTTTAAAAAAAAATAAAATAAAAAACGACAACGGATTGGGGCAGTGCAGAATGAGTAGCAGATGATGCCAAAGGGAAGGGGAAGCATTAGTGGTTGCTAGAAAGAGTGTGGAATCGGCAGAAAATGATAGAAACAGTGTGTTCCATGCAGTTTTGTGTGGGTTTCGGAGGGCAAATTTGGTCTTGGCACTGCCCCTCGACCTCGCTGGGGGCGTTGCCCGTGGATCCCCAGTCGTTGTGGATATCAATCATGAAGTGTGACCAGTTGAGAAGACTTGAAGTTGCTGTAGGCATGGAGTGTCTGTGTGCGAGAGGCACTGGGAGTAGGTGTTGGCCGTAAGGCTGTCTTGGTGGATGCGTAGAGAGCTCGGGAGGAGTGGGTCATCCAGAAGGCAGTACAGCGACACTTAGCTCAGTGGACCCAATGTTGGAAGCAGAGAAAGCAGAACGGGTGGCTATCAAGATATTTTGTTAGTCGTTAGGAGATGACTTTTCTTTTTGGGGGGGATGGTGTTAGATGATTGGATTGTCGTCGGTGTTTCTATAGCCGACGGAGTGATTGTCGTTGGTGTTTGTGTATTTTGTAGCTGATGGGTAAATAGTTGTAGCGGACATAATGTTTGTGGCTGACGGACTCCTTCAAGAAGGTTTAGCAGTAGTATTTATACCTCGTCAGGGATCATTGTAAAGCATCTTGATATTTGATAATGTAATGTTTGGCATATGTGAATATAATTTAAGGAGTTCTGCTGTTCATTGTCTGTGTGCATTTCTTAATTAACCTATGCGGTAAACACTTTTTTCCCCATTATGATTCACAAGGATTTGTGTTGCAGCTACTAATCCCGTCTACTGCAGATGGAAAATACTCATCCCACAAAGGATGGTACAACCTTAAAACCAGTCCACACTGATGCCCACGAAAACCTCTGGGCGTGGATCAAAGAATTAGTGATGAGTACTCCTCCCTATGTAGTCATAGTCAAGTGTTGACTGACCGAATAAAACTTCTGTCAACTAACTCATCACCAACACATGCAGTGGATCTAACCACACCAGGCTCTGATGCAACATGTAGTTCTTTGCTGCCTGCTACAGAGGCATTCATCCTAACTGTATCATTTGCACCTATAACTATGATAAGTGTGGCCACATCCCCAACATGCTCACAACTATAACCGATGGATATAATGCCATCACCAACTACTATTGTAGGAAGATGTACTGAATCTGTAGCTGGTGAAGACCGTACTTGGCTTAACTCCACAATAAGCTCGTCCAATTGAAGCTATGATTCCTAAAGAGCTAATTGAGTGCTCTCCAATATCCCTGAAGTTGCCTCAAGCTCATGAGTGAACTCATCTATCTCATCCTCTTTTCCCCTCAATGCATTCATAACAAGTGCAACACTAGTTAAGAAGATTGTCTCTGTCACCCAATAACTGCAAATAGTTTTGTTTCATTATTCTTATAGATTCTCGGAGTGTATGAAACTTTGTGAGGGAAAAACTACCATCATAATGCTCATCTATCGTAGGAGTGCACCAACCAAAGGTGACTAACATTTGGTAAGCAATGTCAAAGTGCGCAATGGCTGTGGCAATTTGACTGTCATTCATCTTTAATTGCCCAACCAACTACCGTCTTTGGTATTCATGGCACTTATGCAAGCTCTCAAAATCAAAATATGCACTATGAAAGAATGTTGTATCTGTAATGCTCACCTTGTGATCAATATCATGTGTGCAATCATTAGCGCACAACATAATCAACCAAGGTACTTCTGCTAAGCTTCTCAACAAATGACTCATCAAATAAAGTGGAAACTTTTGGTTTGACAATCTCTTTGCACTCTTCCGATTCTCATGTAATTGTAAGTCCTCACAAGTGGCAATCCTGGGACCAATCACTAATAGATAAATTCTCTGAATCATTTTTCCAAGTCTGATTCGTAAAATCAGATTTGTCATGAGATACTTCTGCATCACATATCTCATTTCTTACACCCAAAACATGTGTGTCTTCATGTGGCAACAAACTAGAAGCATGTTCTTTAATTGAGACAACAACTACCTCATGATAATGCAAAGAGGTTAAACTGATGTTGGTAAAAACTAATTTTTTGTTGTTATCCTCAAACCTCTCTGCATATTCAAAGAACTTCCAAATGTCACTCCTAATTTGTTTGTTATGCCAAAATGATTCAATGGGTTTTCTTGAAGGAGTGTCAAAGACTCAAATAAACCTTTCTCTATCCTTTCCCCATACTTCCCTCGAATAATGTTTCACTCTATCAGACACTTCTGAATTGAAGCCAAGCAAGTAATCCAAGAAACCATCAAAACGATCTAATTTTTAAAGCTTATCTAGCATGATCTGGCATTCTTTACAACATGTATGAGCTTCAAGTTCAATATTTTCTCTATTTTTTCCCATGACTGAAACAAGCAAGACTGCTTGTCACTCAAATTACAATAACAGGGCCAAAATAATTTTTCTTCCAATGCCCAATAGGATGTTAGAAAACTGTTCTGATACCAATTTAAGGACCCGTTCTAACTTCACCACTGTAATATCCCTTATAAATCTGATCATAGTCTGATGTTATGACGATGAAGGAATATTATCAAACATTTAGCATACAATGTTTGAAACCACTGTTATGAATTTTATGATCATCTTCTTTAAGTTCATAGGTTGCAAATGAAGTTATTGAATGCTTCTGACAGTGCAAGGATGTTATAGAAATGATATACTAGCTGTGTCAGACCTTTGACAAACATATACATGACTTAAATTAACTATTACAGCTAGTTGACATAAAGAAAAACACTTGCCATGCATTCCAATGTACACCTACAGCCATGAGGCATTTAAGCAAACAGTTGGCATGCAAACCTTTATAAAATCAAAGTATTCATAATACATACAAATACCATTTCTGATATTCTGAAATGTTATCACAAATGCAGCACAATGATGGTATTAATTTAAACCATCCTCAAGCGCAATTTGCTGGTCACCATTTCAAAGTGCAGAAACACTTGGAAGAATTCACAATTCCTCAAGCTCAAAATCTGAAACCCTTGTTTCAATTTCTTCTCCACACAAACAAAAGAAAAATACAAGTCATGAATGATTTCATTTTCACCAAAGAAGCTTTTTAACATCTCAATTGAAGATTGGCTCAGTAGCTTCAAACTCACACCTCACATAACTTAAATCATAACTTAGCATTTAAAATATTTGTTTTTGTTGTAATTGAAATAATACCATTTGATTATTTCCCCTCCTTTTGATGCACCCATTAAAAACTAAAGTATACTTAATTAAACACTTATGTCTCCCTTTTAAATAACACTTTATCACTTATTATAAACTATACTTGTAAACCATTTAAAATTCCCTTTTAAATAAACTCCAATTAATTTGTCAATGATTGCACTTGAAATTAACTATTATTAAAGTATAATTTTAATAATTATTATAATGTTATAGCTCTATCATTAATTGTTATTTTGTTAATTCTGGCTGAGCTTGAGAGTTAACCATTGTGCCCGTTGTGCATCCAACTACCTTACCAAAATAGTAAGGGTTTATCTCTGTCAACCCTAGACTACCTATAATTAGTAAGTCCCTGAAATTGAGCCAATTAACGAACTCTACTAACACCAAGTCTAGTTGCACTGCCAAAAATAGCAACATCAGCATAATTGATTTACTATAAATAGTAAGTCTCTGAATAACTGCTCCAGTCAACAATATATATCTCGATTCTCAACATTGCCACCATGTTGTTTAGGTGCCTTGGTAAAGATGGAAACTCTTATTGAACCAAAATTGACACTTATTGTAAATAGTAAGTTTGCCAATCTGACTGAAATGAAGAGAAAACCTGAACATCCTTGACCATTGAAGCGGGAAAATAGCCATTGGCTGAACCAACTGAAATCCCCCTATCCATAACGTTAGCCCACATGGTTCGCAATGATGGCCTAATAGCTCGTCCTTTAATATTGGCTAAAAGGGGGATATTACATTCTAGAAGGGGGGAAAGCATGAAGACTGGAAAGTCATTTTACCAACTAGAGATATGACTATAGTCTATGACCATATTGTCCCTTTTAGTCAAGGCCATATGGAAATTAGACTGCCTAAGATGGAGCTCATCCTTTGTAAGATTATATACAAATGTCTTGTGCATTTTAGTGTGGATGTCAAAATCATCCAAATGAATGGCATCATTAAAAGAGGAAGAATGTGTGATCTATAGAATGCAAGAATTGGACTTCTTATGTTGTCTTGTCACCATCTTGAGCTCGATCACATTAATGGAATGTAGACAATATCATTGCAATTCCTGTAAAGCCAATTGTGGTGTGAGGTCTCATTATTTTGTCTCTTTGCATTGTGGCTTAGTTCTTTTTTTGTTATTCTTTTTTGTTTGTAGTGTTTGCGGACTATACCACCCTATAGTTTCGGTTTCCATTTGGTTCCTTTGTTTTGACCTTGCAGTAGCTTAATTTTTTTAGATATGCATGCCTCTGGTAGCTGAAATCAAGTGTATACACCCTATATAAGCGAATCCCTGGAAGGTACACCTTTTCTTCTTTTTATCACCACTAGTCTTTCTTCTCAATGAATTTTCTCATATACACACCTCCATTTGAACACTTAAATCTTAGCTAGTCTCCTGATAGCATCATCCCCATCTCTAACCTTATCCCTAATCCAGTTTCCAACCTTAATCCTGTTTACATTAAGTTCTCTAGTCAACAAATTGTCTATCTCACCACGATGTTCTCCTTGCCACTTGATTTATTCTCTTTTTGTCATTCCTTCTTCTCACTTACATAGAGCAGCCCTGAACCACATTATGGCATTATTTTGTTTGCTAGTTTATGGATCATTTACACTTTTTCCCCTTTTATCACCATTGCACTAATTCAAAAACATTGATTCACTCTATTTGGCTTTGGGCCTATCGTTAAATCCATCAGATCCACTTTTTGATGATGCAAGTTGATAAGCATTGTAATTTTGATATGAGCTCTTTATCCAGAAGCTTTTGGTCATTATCATTTGTCACAGCTAGATTAGACGAAGGCAGGTCAAGAATATCAGTTCATCTGTGCAATAAAACATTCATTGAGCTAGTTAATCTAACATTGGATCCTTTCTATCTTGTCAACCATTTCTTTTATGCTAAGTACTGTTGACAAAACTAAACATTTATTTAAGCAATAACACCTTATGGATGCTTCTGTAAAGTATGAAACTAGTCTTAGTACTGGCTAGCTGTGGACAAAACACGAAAAAATAAGGTCCATTTACAGTGATATTGCTAGAATCTAGTGAAAATGACATGAGTTTGTCTAAAATTGACAAAAAGACATCATTGTAAAGTTTGAAATGACCACTATACCTTCAAAATGAGTTGTTATATGACAAATTTGTTTCAAAGTTATAAAGCTCTGACATTATTTAGTTTGGCTCTTGGCTTTCACTATTTTTGCCCTTCAAAATCAGAATTATGTCCTTGTCAAATTAAAAAACATTTCTCTTTGATGATATGAATGTTCTCATGCAGCTATTCACTAGAAAGCAGATTTGGTCTACATTCCAAATATGTGAATATAGTAGAAAATTATGAAAACTGAACTGATGTTTGACACTTTTGGAACTTGGGATTTTTATGAATTGTACAACTTTTGGGATGGTCTTGTATAGACTTCACAACCTTCGTTTTATTGGTACAGTTTGATTCCATCTCACCCGTTATTGTCCACTAGTCCTTGTACCCATAGGATTGAGCATTTGTGGATTTGCAACAACCATCCCAGTTACAATCTTGCCTTAACTAGGACCGGTGGTGAACATTTACCTTTTAAAAAATTTAGACATAAAGATCAGAGAGAATCTGAAGCTGATACACAATAGGAGTTGATAGAAGCTCTGCTAACCTCAAATAAATTATTACACTTGAGGAAGAGCATACCTATGCTAATGACTGAAGCACCTAGCTGCTATATCATATTAAATCCATTAATTAACTTCTAATTTATTTATTTGATGGAGTGTCTGAAATAGATACACACCCCTTACAAAATTATATTTGTTACTATCCCCTAAGCATAGAAGTTAACATTTATTAACATCTAACCTATAGTTCAGATTAATGAACTAACAAATGTTATTGATCAGTTTTGTATTATAGTTGTTAGTACCCGTGATTATGATTTTTCACATAGAACGATGTCTAGAAAAGTTAATTTAGGTGGAATTACCCTTCAATGAAAAGATATATCTATTCTAATCCTTTAGGGATATTGTTGCATCATTGCACACCCAACATCTCCAAAGCATAATAGCAAGGCTCTAGTAGGGAAGAGAATAAATATTGGTCATCTGCTTTTCCAAAGAAAAGATTCAAATTTGAAGTGCAGTGGACCTACCCAAATTATTCATTATATGGGAGTCATGTAATGCAGAGTTATAGTTCAAGATTGACTTCTTCCTGCATTTTGGTTTTATTAACTTATTACAAGTTGTACACGTTGTTGGGCTTTACCATAGAATTGATGGCCTTCCAGCAGTCATGGAAGCTAAATAATTTGACTTGGGCTTGTCATTTCTTTGCCTGTAAGGGACACACTACTGGATATTGATGAAAAGACGTGTTTGACAGCACAATACTCTGTATTGGGATATTGAATACCTTGCAGTTCCCATTAACACCCTTTCATGTTACATATTCAACAAATATATATTGTCAGGTCTCTTTTTTTAGCTATTCATTAAACTTAGCTATTTTTATAAAGTCACAGTAAGCTTTAGTAAAAGTCTTTAAAAAAATTCATGTGCATTCTGATGTTTCTGAATGTGTAGCTCATATACTAATGATCTACCAATCTTGTTTTTTGGATGAATGCAGTCACCGGTAGCTGCCATAATTGCAAACTTTTCAAAGTCTGAGCAAGACAACCTGTCATTTCTACGTTTTTCTGAAGTAGTTAAATATTTTCATGAGTTTGGCCATGTGGTAACACTCTCTCTCGTCTCTATTCAGTTTTGATCTTGCGTTTCGTGACATGTTGTTGTCCTGAATATTTTACTGTTAACTTTTAAGACAAAAATCAATCTATTTAATTAGATAAACCCAAAATTTTCTGTTCCTTAACACAATATTAGAGGTTGAGTAGAAAGGTTGCCTTGCAAATAAATTTGCCGGTGGGGGTACATGAATAAGCTCAGGTTTGGGTGTATCAATTTAACATTTGTTTCCCTTGGGTACAGGTATGACCATATATATATAGCGTGTGTGTGACGATACATAAAATATATTTGGTTCTTGACATTAAAAATAAGCAAGAAAATATGGGGATGGGTCCTCTTCTCCCCAAATCCCTTGTCCCTATCCCTTAGGTGTTTCCCAGGATGGCAGGATGGCAATGGGATACCCCCCTTCTGTCTCTGATTCTTACAGAAATCCCCAAAATGGCATTTAAAAAAATGTTTTTCTTTTTCTTTTTCTTTTCTAAATAGTGTTTTCTTTGATAACTCTGAATGAGGATCAAACCAAAGTATTCAAATTTCATATATGTGAGAATCAAAAGAGCTATCTAATTTCAAATGTATGAGAATCAAACATGTTCAATGAAATACACATTAAAATTTACAATTGTTTAATTTTCAAGGCATGCCAAGTCAGAGTCTCAATGCTATGCTTGAAAAGTTTCATTCTTGAGTGTTGAAATTATAAAATTGCACTATTTTATTTCGTCTGATTGTACTTTATATGGTCTAATATTGCTTACCATTTGGCACTGACCATAGTGGCTACCACTGGATGATCCACTTATGCTAGTGGCTCAGATGGTTCTAAGTCTTTGGATATGGATGGCGCAGACAAGGCTTAGCTTCATAGACTATTGTACAATGTATATTGATGATTGAGACTTCTGGATTCATGTCTGAGCTTTCTGTTATAATGCTTTATTGAAATTTATTATGGTGTTATACTACTTCTTGTTGTGTTGTGAAATACACACGTCCCATTACAAATGGGGACCCCATCCATTTGCTTGGCAGGAGGAGTAGGTGTCTTAGTTGGCCTTAGTTTGGTGGGAATCCTGGAATCTCCTTAGCAGTGAGATGAGTTTGAGCAACTTCAGATGCTGTCATGTCCACTTGAGAGTCAAGTCATAAAGAGAATGGAGTCGCAAGCCAACGGTTCAACATTTGGTGAAGGTGTCTTGAATCTGAGTATTTTAGAGACCAAGTTCCCACCTTCGGAAGGAATGAGTTAAAGTTTGAAGAAGGTTGAGAATTAAAGTGAAGACAGCATGAGATGCAATGGGAGGTTTGAGACATGCAAAATGAGATTGGAATGCATGAATAAATTGAATTTCTATATGATATGCTTGAAATAGGTGAATTGGACAAACCTGAAATTTGAACCTTGAGAATATGGCATGACAGTTGAGATGAACATAGGCCAACCTGAGTATGAAATTGGAAAAGGAGAATTTCAACATTCAGATCTGAGAGATATCATTCAGAATCAGAAAAGTGGATCATATAAGAAATGGTTTTTAATCAAGCAACCAAAGGGAAAATTTGAGTTTTCAAAAGGCAAGATTGACAGTGTTTTTTTAAACCTTGGAAAAATTCCAAGAGGTGGTTGGAATCTGATCACTCCTTGTAACTGGATTTCCAAGGGTCGGTCAGATTCAGACCTCACCATGGAGTTCCATTTCCAACAGCCCTCCTATTTCCACCTATTTCGGAAGCTTGCCAAAGCGGAAATGGGAGAATTTTGACTTCAAAATGATGTAGAATACAAATTGAGTAGAAGAGAAGGTGAATCAAACAAGATTTTAAGGCTGATAATCAGATTTCAATGCCAAAATAAGGGGACTAAAAAACAGATCTGGGTTGAACTTAATCAACAATCAATCAAAATCAGATCAGAGTGCATTGATTTGAGATCAAGAAATAAAGTGAAACCATGAATTCCAAGTGTAAAGGGCTCAATGACCAAATTATAGGTCAAAGTGCAAACCTTAAAAATTTCCGACACATGGTAAAATCTGACCAGGTATTGGAACTTGAGTTCCAACATGAGGTTGGAATTCAACCTTGGGTTGGAAGTCAATCTCCAACATGCCCCCAAATCCTGCCCAGCATCAAGGACTTAAACAATTCAACTTAGGGATGAAATTCGCCTCCTCAAACCAATAAAACTACCTATGCAAACCAGTCTATTGGAGAAATAAGTGATTCAGATTGAATCAAATTCAAAATCAGACTTTTAGAAACATTAGATTGGACATTCTCAAGGATTTAAACTAAGAGTTATAAAAGAAAATCAGAATTAAAAAAGTGTGAAATTGCAAATTCGTTGAATATTAAAAATGTCTGAACTATCTTGATTTGCATTTGTTGTGATGAATTTAATGCAATTTCCTTCTTATTTGGCTAGGAGAAATGGAGATGCTCAAGAACAAGAAAGACCAGCAAGATGCAAAGGAAATTCAAAGGGCAAGGAGGTGGCTTGCATTTGGGATCAAATGAAAGAGGATTTAATCCAAGTTCAAGATTGAGTTATCGAGATGGAACTCAAAGGACAAGTTGTGGAAGGGAATGGTCAAGGCTACAAATGAAGTTCAATTAGAAAGATCTGAGGTCGTGGAGCACCTATATCATTTTTAAAGATCGAGGCCAAGACATTGATATTTCAGTTCAAGGTTGAGATTTCAAGTACAAGCAAGTCGAAGACATTTTAATCAAAAGATTTTCAAAGCCAAGAAAATAAAGAGAATTTATGAAGATGAAGCAATTTGGGAATCTATACCATCACATTAATCCAAGGATGGAAAATGTTGAGTATCAAGAGATAATGATGAAATGCACAAGATAAGAATACTGAGGTGACACCAAATCATCTTTATTCAATCAGATGCCATCAATTGCATGTATCCAAGAACATTGAATTAGATTATGTTAAGTGTACATCTAGAGCCCACTTAATGTCTGTACTTAACCTATTTTGTGATTGGTTAATTAAAGCAATGTTATTTTCTAATTGGCCCACAAGGTAGTGCATCATTTTAATTGGTCGAGCATTTAACGCTTGTAGGTAGTAGTTAGGCATTGTCTGATAAATCTGTACCATTGATCTCAAATCAATCCTAACCACTTATTGTACATAAACAACTATAAATTATTGTACTCAAATAACTATAAAAGGCATGGCCTTATCATTTGTTAGACTTGGAGAAAGTGTTGCTGTAATGCTACAAAAACTATTCCTTATTCGTTGTTGGTTTTCATGGTGAAAGCCTGTGAAGTTTTGCAGTACAGCATGGTTTCTATATTTCCTCACTTAGGATTTTCATTCCATCTTGAATAGAAGTAGATAAGTGGAAGATATTTGTCGATTGATGATTTATGGTGAGGTTTGATGCAATGTTGTCATTGATGTCAAAGGCACTCAGTTATGTTTGTTATATTTTCTCATTGTTGTCATTAAAGAGTGATCAAAACGTTGTCATCATTATCATTGATGGTACATCAAATCTTTGTCAATAATGAGAAGATGAAAGAGATTGTCGTTGATTAGGAAGATTGTGATTGATGTTAATAGTGTCGATGTGGCAATTAATGTAGCACTATGTCATTGATGAAATAGAACAGATTACTTTTCTACTATGTAGTCCATGAATACATACAGTTGGTAAATGATATAGATAGTTATTCAGAAGAGAAGATGTATAGTGGTTGTATTGCAGTGATACACACTATATTTATGTATAGCACCAGATACATATAACACATATGTACATTTATTACCATGTTCCCCTGGGACGTGTCGCTCCAAAAAAGGCCAGCATTTCGGGGACGGGGACGTCCCCGTCCTGGGGACTTCATTGGGGACTTGCATCCATCCCCAATTTTTTAACACACAAAAAATAAAAATAAAAAACCAAAACCACCCATCCCCAAAATCGGCAAAACATTTTGCCGTTCCGGAAACCTGTCCTGCTGTCCCTTGCCATCCCAGTCCCGGAAACTTGGGGGAACATAGGTACAACATAAAAAACATATATGCATTAGATATCAGCAAATTAATAACAGCATCTGGACCTTATCAAAGAATGATCGACTTAATCAAGTCCGGAAGTCACATATATTTCTTCACGTCACAAAACTTCATATAGATCCCAATATTAGGAGTAAGGAACCCAATAATATATTAGCACTGTTTGGTCTTTTATAGAGAAGCGATAACATTAATGGATGGCGACTTGGAAAGCGATTTATTAAAGCAATAAACAAATCGGATTATTAACTTATATCAGTCCAAGGAAGGAAGGTAAGAAAATGACAACTGACTTTCAAACAGCGATAATGGAATGAATAGAAAGTAACAATAGAGGAAGACAAAGGGAGCAATTGTATATGGTACGTCAGGCAGCCGTTTCGTCAAAGAAGCACCAATAAATTATTCGTTTGATGAAAGACAAAAAGAATAAGGCAAAGTTTGATGAAGACAAACTTACAAAACTTAATAAATTAAGCAAAACTTTATCTGGGTAAGCTTTATCTGGATATAGTGACTCAAACAAAGGTGCCGCATATCATTCATATGGGGAAGAGTTAGTACAAATGTGGTTAAAGAAATTAATAAAATAAAAGCAGTGTATAAGTATACTTATGCGATTAAGAATTATATCAACAAAGAGCTGTCATTGATGAAAAGATATGTTTCATGTGAAAAAGTTTGTCCTTCAAATATATGAAGGGTTATACACCCACACATATATATATGTTTTCCGCATAGATTAATTAGGAAACGCACACAGATAATGAACACGAACTCAAACAGCAAACAGTAGAACTCTTATTATTATTCGCATATGCCCACCCACAGTACATTATACTTCGATGATATGATATGATTTGATGATCCCATGAATACAATGCTTCCCGAAGGGGTTATAAATACTTTCCGAAGAACTTTCCCGAAGGAGTCCGTCGGCCACATACAACATGTCGCTACATAACTATTTACCCGTCAGCTACATAACAAGAACTTTTCTGAAGGGACTTGTCGGCTGATACACAATTTCCTTTCCGAAGGGACCCGTCGGCTGATACACAATTTCTTTTCCGAAGGGACCCATCGGCCGATACACAGTTTCCTTTCGGAAGGGACTCATCGGCCGATACACAGTTTCCTTTCCGAAGGGACCCGTCGGTCGATACACAATTTCTACCGATGACATCATCCCCCCCAAAAAGAAAAATCGTCTCCTGACGACTATTACAAAATCTCTGAGACAAATCAACAACCAAAATACATTGATTGACTAACTGGTCTTCAACATCGTCACCTTAGCCCATCTAACATCTGACCCTGATAGCCACCTGTGCCGCTTTCTGCCTTCCAATTCTGAGTACACTGAACCAAGTGTCGCTACACTGCCTCCAACTGGATGATCAGCTCCTCCCGAGCTCTCTACGCATCCACCAAGACAGCCTCACGGCCAACACCTACTCTCAGTGCCTCTGATACACATACACTCCATGCCTGCCGCAGCTCCAAGTCTTTTCAACTGGTCAGACTCCCACTACTGATATCCGCAACGACTGGGGGTCCAGGGCCCCCAGTCGTTGCCCCCTGGACCCCCAGTTGTTGCGGATATCAGTAGTGGGAGTCTGACTAGTTGAAAAGACTTGGAGCTGCGGCAAGCATGGAGTGTGTGTATCAGAGGCACTGAGAGTAGGTGTTGGCCGTGAGGCTGTCTTGGTGGATGTGTAGAGAGCTCGAGAGGAGTTGATCATCCAGTTGGAGGCAGTGCAGCGACACTTGGTTCAGTGTACTCGGAATTGGAAGGCAGAAAGCGACACAGGTGGCTACCAGGGTCAGATGTCAGATGGGCTAAGGTGACGATGTTGAAGACCAGTTAGTCAGTCAATGTATTTTGGTTGTTGATTTGTCTCAGAGATTTTGTAATAGTCGTCAGGAGACGACTTTTCTTTTTGGGGGGGATGATGTTGTCGGTAGAAATTGTGTATCGGCCGACGGGTCCCTTCGGAAAGGAAACTGTGTATTGGCCGATGGGTCCCTTCGGAAAGGAAACTGTGTATCGGCCGATGGGTCCCTTCGGAAAGGAAATTGTGTATCAGCGTACGGGTCCCTTCGGAAAAGTTCTTGTTATGTAGCTGACGGGTAAATAGTTATGTAGCGACATGTATGTGGCCGACGGACTCCTTCAGGAAAGTTCTTCGGAAAGTATTTATAACCCCTTCGGGAAGCATTGTATTCATGGGATCATCAAATCATATCATATCATCAAAGTATAATGTATTGTGGGCATATGCGAATAATAATAAGAGTTCTGCTGTTTGCTGTTTGAGTTCGTGTTCATTATCTGTGTGCGTTTCCTAATTAATCTATGCGGAAAACAATATAATCCTTTGATTGAAGAAAAAGAGGTGTTTGAAGTGAGTGATGAATAAGAGATAAAAGGAGGCTGTTGAATTAAAGTGTATATTTGTATACTATCAGATTCATTACTCTGAAGTATATATGTATATTTACATACATTAAAGTGATTAGAGAAAGCTTGATTATAAAAGGGGCATATTAAGAAGTTATTGAATAAAGGAAAGATTATCTTTTTGCAGATTAGAGATGAGATTTGAGAAGAGGATATCCTGAATATTGTCTAGAAAAACAGCATCCATCATCAGCTGAGATAGCAATAGTATCAAGGTGGAATTTCAAATTCAAAAGTGAAGTTGGTGCTTTGTTTTTTACAGTTGGTGCATTCAGATTGTGGGAGTTGCAACTTCTAGTGAGTTGTTGCTCATAAAACTTAGAGGTTAGTGCCTACAACCATTGTAACAAAATTGTAGGAAAGAAATTATTTTTTGCGATTTTCTCTCACATTGGGTTTCCATATAAAAGCATTGTGTTCTCATGTGCTTAAATTTTAGTAATTAATGCCATTGTAATAATTAAAGCGTAAATTGATAATTTTTTTTTATTATACTGATTCAGCCTCATCCCTCACTCTCAATAAATTGATGTGCTCTTCAATTTGTATTAGAGAAAATTCCTTCTAACAAAACTTTATCACTTAGAGGATATCCTAAAGAGAACAAATGGCCAATAATTATGTAACTCATGAGATACCAACTTTTGATGGGGACGAACTATGTCTTTTGGAGTATCAAGATGGAGGTATATTTGAATGGCACTAGATATGATGTTTGGCAATCTATTTTAGATGGTTATTCACCTCCATCACCACCACCAACAAATCAAGCCGGAAAGAGGACAGGTTAAAATAATGCCAAAGCCAAACATGCTATTCTATGCAATCTAGTTGATTCTGAATTCACGAAAGTTGTGCATTGCAAATCAATAAAGGAGATATGAGACAAATTTAAAAATATTAATGAAGGGGATGACAAAGTGAAGAAAGCAAAATTCCAAACCCATCAAAGAATATTTGGAATGCTGAAAATGAATGATGATGAAAACATAGCCACCTTCCAACTTCAAGTTGATGAGGATGTAAATTCAATGAAAGGCCTTGGTGAAGACATGAATGAGTAGATAGTTGTATTGAAGATATTCAGATCCTTACCATTGAAATTTGATTCCAAAGTGTCTGCAATTGAAGAAATGAAAGACCTAGACCAATTGACAAAGGATGAGTTAGATGGAACTATTACTGCTCATGAGATATTGTCTAAGAAAGGCAAAAACAAAAAACAAGTTTCAAGTGAAAGCTCAAGTAGTGAAATTGATGAAGCAGAGGCTCATTTCTTGAGAAAGTTGAAAAAAGGAAAAGGTAAGTATAAGGGAAAATTTCCCCTCAAATGGTTCAATCGTGGAAAGATAGGACATTATGCTTCCAAATGTACCCAAAACAATAGTGATTCTAGTGAAGATGAAAATGAGGTGTATATGAAGAAAAAGGGAAATCAAAATAATAATGAATTCAATCAAGGGAAGAAATATCAAAAACATAAAAAGAGATTCTATTCAAAGAAAGATAGTAATTCATAAGAAGCAAGTAGTGAGGAATGTCCAAGTGATTAGGAAGATGAAATACTTTGTATGACAACAGTAGAAGCAGGGAAGAGAATGTTCAAAATTGTAGAAATCACAATTTGTTTGCTTCTCTAGTTGATCTTGATGTTTCATGCTCAAAATGTACCTACTTTGGACATACAACCCATTAGTGTAGAACATGTTTTCCTACAAATAGAAAAAGAACATTCTAAACGGAAAAATGAACCAAGAAAGGTTTGGCAAAAGAAAGAAGAATCCTTGTTTGTTCAAATAACTCAACTGCTTGAAACAAGAAGGATACGTGGTATGTTGATAGTGGTTGTTCACGACACATGACAAGTGACAGAAAATTCTTCTTTCTTGAACCAAAAAATAGAGGGACGATAATATTTGGTGATAATATAGAACGAGGGATAAGAGGTTTAAAGAAACACTTTGTCTAGATCAAGAAAAAACAAAAACAAAGGACATATTATATGTTGAAGGGCTAAAATAAAATTGGCTAAGTTTATGTCATTTTTGTAACCAAGGTCATAATGTAGCATTTCACCCAAGGGATTGTGAAAATAAAAAAGGATGGAAAAGTGATTACTAATTCCTACTGAACATCAAATAATTTGTGCCTTTTAAAGGATATAATATAAGATAAATTTATTAATATCCAACAAGGTTCTATGGGACTAAAAGGTGTACAATAAGGCCACAACTAGCATTAGGAGCACCAGATGATGTCTGTTAAAAGAACAAATAGGAAAGCAAAACAACAAAAAGGGAAAAAACTAGATACTCCTCATAGGTGAGAAATGATCCTAGACCGAAGGATACAATTTGGGGTGAGGGAAAACACTAGATTGTCTTGGAGAGCCACTGAGGAAAGGGTGATGTTATTGATTGTATTCTCTGCAAATTCTGACAAATCTGGCATGACTCAAAGAGGAAAGGCTGAGCAACCACTTCATTCCTTGGGCAAGAGACCCAGGAGTGAAGGAGGTGATGAGATGGTCAAAAGTTTGTCTCGACAGAAATTGAAGCTATGAAGTGGTCACGAAGTCTCATGGCCTCCTAGAGATAGAGAGAAAGGCATTTGGTTAGTGTATATGAAGAATGTAGACATGGACCTACACTCTTTAAACCAAGTGTAGTGAACCTGACTAGCTCTCAAGTAATTTGCATTGAAGAATTGATTTCTTTATTTGTTTTTGAGGTTTTGCAATTTTTGATACAACAATATAGCAGCAAAATAGAAGATATTGCAATAAGATTTTCAACTCAAATATTTGGATATGACATAGGGAATATACAACTGAAAATTCCAGATTTTAATAGCAACTTAGATACTGAGTATTCTCACAAAATACTAACAACCCAGTTGATAAAATATCCCCTCTTATCTAAATCAACAATATCCAAATAAAATTTAGAAGTTACAATCCATGAACTTACATGTAAGACATGCCTTGAAACCCTTTGAAATGAAGACTAGTAGCAACAAATTAATTCTTCAACAAACAAATGCAACTGTAGATATGGAAAACGTTGCTTCCAAATTGCAAGTAGAAAATAATGCCTAGCAACAAATATAAATGGGTGCTCAACCAACTCCAAATTAACCAGCACACAATTTGATATAACACTTTTTGCGAATCCCTTGACAAATTCCATAACAACCTTCAACAACAAGAAAAATTGAACTTCTTAGCAATAGTTAATATGGTAAGAGAAATGACAAATTGTATACGTCAACACAATTTGCCAAGCAATCTCGGAATAATTCTCTAAATTGAATCTACAATACTTCAGCTATATATCCCAAACCCTTATACTTCAGCAAGGGTACAAAATTTCAAGTGTCACAAAGACAACAAGAGAAAAATAATATTCAAGCTATATATCCCAAACCCTTATATTTCAGCAAGGGTACAAAATTTCAGAAGTGTTACAAAGACAACAAGAGAAAAATAATATTCAAGTAGATGCTTTTCCCATCAAACGGGCTTATATTTATAATCTCCAAACGGCACAAAATTTTCCAAATGCAACTTCACTTAAGAAGCTTCCTCAACACAACATTTAAATATAACAAAATGCAATATAATATAATTATTAAGCTATGCTCCATGGGGACGCGTCCCTTGCCTCTGTACCCTAAAACCCGTATCGGGTACGAAACGGGGATGCGGGTACGGATTTTGGCCGTACCTTGCGACGTCCCTTTTTGAGAGAAAAGGGGACGGTCCCCGAAACGCTAAAACAAGTTTCATAGGAAACTTGGGTACGGATTTCCGTATCGGGGACGGCTTTCCCGTCCCTCGCCTGTACCCTTTTGCCCATGCCGTCCCCTATTTTCCAGCCGGCTACGGGTGAGTTAAAAAGTTAAAAAAAAAGGTTTTTAAAATTTTTTTTTGAGTCTTTTCTATTCTGCCTAGGGCCCACATGGATGTTAACCCTAATGTGTCTTCTTAAATAGTTAAAGTTGGAGTTCATTGCTCATTTGGAGTTGTTTGCAAGTTGGGAAGAGGAAGAGGAAAACATTCAACAACAACAAAAGAGGTGTGTGTTTTGGAGGTGGAAGAGGAGGTTTTGCCTTCATTTCTACTTCATTCTAGGTATGTTTTTTAGTTTTTTTTTGTTTGATTCAAACTTCATTGTTGTTTGTTGTCATTTTTCATTTTTTTCAATAACATAGAGAGGGCATGTTAATGGAACATTGAAATATTTTTTTTTTCTATAACTTGGAGTAGTATACTATAAATCATTGTAAAATCCAAAGGCAAAAACATGAGCAGTAGTGAGAGTGAGGGAAGTAGTGATAGCATGGAAGTTGCCATGCAAGAAACTCAAGTGTCACAATTACAAAGATCAAGAAAAAGACCTAGGGCAGCCATTGATGAGCCTAATGTAGATGTCCCTATGGAAGATGCAATGCCTAATCCATTTGAGTGCCCTTCCAAAGCCCTAAAACAATATGCCAAAGGCCCATTCAATCCTAAGAAACCTCTCCTACAATTTGCCACAAAAGTAGCCAAGAATAAGAAGAAAAATTCGGGGGGTAGTAGGGAATGGGAGTGGCGTATATGTAAGAAGCATTATTTTGGGAGCTACGCAAGAGTGTATTGCCATCTTTTATGGATAGGTGGGCAAAGGGTGAAAGGTTGCAAAAAAATTACGGAGGAAGAAAAATTTGAGGCCAATAGGTTGTATGTGGAGGGGGAGTTATTGAAATCCGGGGGTCCTACGAGTAGCACACCCACACCCTCATTGACTCCCACTAGCACTGTTAGTAAAGGGAAGGGAAAGGCCAAGACTAAAAGAGATACCAATGTGGCTGATTTATTTAACATACAAGCAAAAGAGAGAGCTGAAGAGTCCATTGGCAGATTTCTTGTTGCTCATGGCATACCATACCATGTTTCTCGTTCCTCATTCTATAAACAAATGTGCAAAGATATTTATGTTGCTGGTCCCTCATTTGTACCACCAGGAGAGACTAAATTACGCACCACTATCCTTGACAAAGAGTACTCAAAAGTAAACATTTTGATGGAGGATATAAGACAAACATGGATGAGTGATGGATGTTATATTATCATGGATGGTTGGACCGATATCAAAAATCGGCCACTCATCAATCTTATTGTCACTAGTACAATAGGGGCCTTTTTTCTTAGAGCCATTGATTGTTCGGGAAAAAAGAAGGATGCATCCTTCCAATTTCAGATTTTGAAGGATGCTATAGAAGAGGTAGGGGCTTCAAATGTTGTGCAAGTAGTCACTGATTCAGCCCGGGTGTGTAAATCAGCTGGATTGATATTAGAGAGCACCTACAGACACATTTTTTGGACCCCATGTTGTGTACATGCATTGAATAACACTTTGAAGGACTTTGGGAAAATTGATTGGATAAAGACTATGGTGTTTGAGGCTAGAGACATGCAAATGTTTATTTGCAATCATCACACATCACTTGCATTATTTAGGACATTTTCCAAAAAAGAATTCCTCAAGCCTGTGGAGACTCGATATGCTAGCTACTTCATTTTGTTGGAGAGGATGCTTGAGGTCCAAGAGACCTTACAATCCATGGCGGTCAATGAAGAGTGGAATAGATGGCATGAATCAAGCACCCCAGATGGAAGACTTGTCAAACGAAGAATCCTGGATAAAAATTGGTGGACCACAATGAGGTAAGGAACTTAAGAATTGGTGGACATCATAATTGTTATTATTGCTGATTTAATAAAAAAAAAATTCTGATTTAAGCACTTGCTGATTTTTTTAACATATTACGTTTCTCACTTGCAATTTTCTTTCATTTGCAGATACATTTGCTCCTTCATTGACCCTATTGTGCAGGTCATTAGATATGCTGATACTGACTCTCCTAGCCTTGGAGAGATTTATGAGACCTTTGATAGCATGCTTGGGCAGATCAAGCAAGCTGTTAAAGATAAGGAACCTACTTTGGAGTTCTATGAGGAGCATCTTAAGCCCATTCTAATGAAAAGGTGGAACACTATGAACACCCCACTTCATATGGCAGCCTATGCAGTCAATCCAAAATGGTATGCACCAAGGCTTGGGAGAGTGCCTCCATCTAATGATGAGGAGGTGAGTTTAATTTATTAAAGAATTCTGATTTTATAATACATTTTTAAAAAATTTATTTTATTTGTGAAGTTTATAAACTCTAAGTTCTCACTTCTTAATTTTTGTTTGTTCAATATAGGTGAAGGAGGGCTTCTTCAAGGCCCTTTCAAAAATGTATAGTGCAGAGGATGCTGCAAAAATTCGAGGGCAATGGCTTGACTTTGCCAATCTTCATGGTCCAACATTTGGTAGACCAGAGGCGAGGACTGATAGAGCTACATTAGCTCAAAAGGACCTGATTGGATGGTGGACATGGCATAGTAGAGATGCACCTGAGCTGAAAGCCCTTGCCACCTCTCTTTTCTCACAGGTTGCGAGTTCCTCTGCTGCAGAGAGGAATTGGTCTACATATAGCTTCATTCAATCGGTCAAGAGGAACAACCTTACCTCTAGACGATCGGAGAAGCTTGTGGCTGTTCATAATGTATTGCGACTATAGGAGCGACAGAGTCTTGAGTATTGACAGACTCCAGCACTACGTTGGGATGTTAATCCTGTGGATGCATTGCAGATTGATGAGGATAACACACCCCAGGGTTGCTTGGTGTTCCATTGGATGAGGACCCTCTGCCTACCCCTGCCAGTGATTCAGAGGATGAGATTGATGATGATCTTGATTTAGATAGAGATTTAGATTCCTAGAGGACAGCCATATATTTGGCTTTCTGCTTTTCAGATACTCAGATACATTATTGCTTTTGATTATTATGGAGTTGGACATCTCATTTACACTTCTAGTATTTACTTTCATTATGTCATTTTGATTTTCATTTCATGCATGATGATGATAGATTGATACTTGGAGCCTTTGGGCATTTTTGCTAATTGTATGTGATATTCGGATATATCATCATATCATATTCTCATTTTGATTCTAATCTTAATAGTTTTCAATTTCCATGTATTCTATGGTGAATGGTTTATCAATGTTATGATTTATCATTGTTATGGTATGCATATCAGAAATATATCTCTAAAGAAGTCTAATTCTCCATATAAAAAAAATTTAAAATCCCCAATATTTTATAGCCATCCCCTGAGGTCCCGTCCTCTAAATTTTGGCTTTGACCCATACCCGTACCGGAAACACGTTCCCGTCCCCTAAAACGTCCCTATCTCGGAAACTCTGTGGAGCATAGTTATTAAGTACTTTTGGCTCCCAAAAAATGACCTTTTCCACCATAACATAATCTTTTGACAAACAAGGCCTCTAGTTCTTGTGCGCACAATTTAAAACTTTTCATCCTAGTTCCAACAAGCTATGATACTGAGGTGACCAACATAAAATACCAACATAAATAACAACCTCATCATATATAGATGAATAATAATAATAATTCACTTGTCTTGCAAAAACAATTGAAGCAACATCAAAATCGAAATTTGACAACACTAGACTGATTCCTGATGAAGAAAGACGACAGACAAACTTGACGATGCAACTTACTATAAATAGACACTTCCTCCAAGATTCTTGGAGCCCAAACTGAAAGCTTGAAATTAAAACTGAGAGCATTACTCAACTCCTCTAACTCAACTAAGCTCATCGGATCCAACAGTTTGACTTACTATAATTACTAAGTCCCTCAAATGAATCCAAAACACACTATAGGCTGTTGGAAAGCCTATAACCCCCACACTAAGACCCTCAATTCCCACTGTCAGCTCACAAGGGCTGTGATGGTGAATTGACCAAGCCAACTACATAAAACTTCTAAAATTGAGGACATTACAAGCAGCTGTAGAACCTCCCCCTTATCTCATAGTAGATGGGGCAGCAGAAAAAAATGGGTCTCCGTTGCTACCTCCTCGAGGGGACAAAGGAGGCACACCCTACCCTCTTTGTCAACATGATGGTCAATTTGTGTATGTAACTGATGAGAGCTCACTTTGAAAGACCCCGAGGAGATGCAGAGAGCATGAGTCCAACGGCAAGTGAGGTAACAGTGGGGCACAACAACCCCATCCTGAATATCCATGTAGTTCTCAGCATAGAAAGCAACCCTTGGGTGGAGCCCCCCAGGAGTGTTACTCCAAGTATTGATAATGTATTGTCTGTAGATGTCGGTCCTAATGTGCTCATTCAACTCTTGCTAATAGAGAACGAGGTGAGCGAGGGTATCCAGAGAGAACTGGAAGGGGGGAAGACGGTCCATTATGATCCTAATTGAACCAAGAAGAGCAGAGACTTGGGTGAAGTAGCAACAAGCCCTCCCAACATGACCAAAACTCACCATTGCCTCAAAAAGAGCAATAAGCCAAGTAAGAGTATAAGTGGTGCACCTTGGAGGAGTCTGTGAAACTTCGAAGCCAATGGAGAAGCCAGAACAAATCAAAGATAGCTCCGAGCCTGAAAGGATGAGCCCCAAACTTAGCAAAGATGATGTTGTGAGGAGAGCACTGATGACATTTGATAATACGTCATAGGAGGGTCTGGCCTCCCTCGACCGTAGCCCAATCTGAGTCTAGGAGAGATGGGCCCTGCACAATAGAACCGTAGAGGATAGTAGCTCTGACCACAGTGTCCAAGAGGGACATCTTGGTTGTGGTATCTTAGAAGGAATGTCTAAAGCATTGTCTCTCAAGTATAGCAAGGGAAGCAAGGTCCCTTTTAACCCAGGGTTGCATGGAAGGTTTGAGCGAGGGTGATTGTTTTCCAATCCTCTAATATTTTATTTGTCATCTATGTCCTTTTGAAAAGTCACAACCCTTCATAATCACAATACTTTCAGAAACGTCATAATTACAACCCTTTCAAAGAGTCACAACACTTTATAATTACGACCTTTTTGAAGAGTTGCAACCATTCATAATGAAAACCCTTTCAAAGAGTCACATTCTTTCACCATTTCAACCTTTTGAAAATTCACCTTCCTTATTTTCTTCTCATTTTTCCTCTTTCATTAATCCTTCTTCATTTTCTCTTCCTCTTCCTTCCTCTTTTAAATGTACTCTCCTCCCTTTTATATCTTAATTTTAAGGAGTCCTGTGTCTCTGTTAAATATCTCTTGACATTTCATTAGATGTAGTTAATATATTATTCTATATTATATTATTTATTTACTTATTTATTTTATGTTTAATATCATTTATTAAATCTTATTTAGAAAGGCAACACAATTTTTGCAATGTTCTCTATGATAGTTAATTTTATTTACTTATTTATTGATTGCAATCTTATTCTTATTTGATTATTCTAAATCTTATTTTAAATAGGTTATATGTTATTATTTATATAATAATAGTAACATACTACTATTATTTTTTATTTTTTATTTTAATATATGGTTTTATTTCATTATTTATTTAATAATATTGTATCATCTAATCATTATTAATTACATCTTAAAATGGGGACATGATAGAGATACACTAAGGAAGGCATAAAAATGGGGGACATTACAACATGGCTCAAGCAAGACTTGCAACTCTATTTTGTGACAATTAAGGGGTTCTCAAGCTTGCCAAAAATCCTATGTTCCATTAGCATACCAAGCATGTTCAGCTTCACTGTCATTATATCTACAAGACTTTAGAAGACAAATCAATATCATTGTAGTATGCTTTAATTGAGGATCAAATTGCAGACATTCTCAATTAGGGGGAAATTTGGAGTAGTTGATAGATTGACCATTAAGGAAGGTATTAGATAATGTTTACATTTTAATGGTCAATAATGTAATCTTAAGCCTAGTTAGATAGGTTCTATATTAGTCCTTAGTCATCTTTTGATTCTTTAGAAAACATTGTTATTGTAATTGCCTATAATTGTACCTTTGATTCTTTGGAAAACACCATAGAATTACAATTGTAACAAATGTTGGCATTGATGAGTATACAATGTTCAATAGTGAGGACGATGTTCTGAACGTTAAAAAATTTAGGACATAAAAGCTGCAAAGAACATAGACGGGGGAAAGGAAAAATCTTTGCCAATAAGTTTTTATTATAATAACCCCAATTGTGGTTGAAAAAATTATTTGTTCTTCGAAATCTTCCAACATTCAACATAAAGATTTGTCAAATAGAATGTTCATCAAAGGTAGGTTTTAAAGACAAGTGAAGTTTTCCTAACATATATTGATGACAATACTTTGAAGATAAGTTCAAGAATGTGGTAGATCTAGTAAAGTTTGGTATGCTTGTGCATCAGGATAAAAACAATCATGCAACTTGCAAAGTGTGATGTCCCCTCCTAGCTAGAGACATCACTCTAGCTTTGGCTTAGCCTATTAGTGGACCATCGTAGGCTAGTGAAGATGGTTAGAGGGTCAGTTAACAGAGGAGACTTGTTTGGTGGCACATGGACCTCCTTTACTTCAGTTTGGTCTTTGTTTGGCTTCATTCAGACATCATTTGCTCTAGTTACTATTTTTAGTAAGTTTTGAATCATCGAGATGGACCCTTGCTATTTTTAGAAATGATGTATGGTCGTATGCGGCTTGGTCATGTTAGTCCCCAGTTCAGAAGTCATGCGAAGATGATGAGTAATAATGGAGATATTAATATTTATTTGGCCAAAATAAATATTAAGTTTTGAGCTTATATTATTAAGTTATAATATAATTTTATATTATAACATAAGTCATTTTAATGTAGGGTCAAGTTATTATAGATGGGCCCAAGCGAATAATTAATTATAAAAGAATTATTTATGCACCAATTCTAGAGTTGTACGTGAAAAATTAAAAATTGGGAATATAACTTTTATCCCACATTGGCCAGAAAAGTGTTTGAGCTCTCATAAGAAACGGATAAAAGGGACTTATGGGCTCATTCTCAAGGGGGTTATATTAATGTTATTTTGTGGAGAATATTTGTCTTAGGCTTGTGGATTTTCTGAGGGTTTCAGCCTTCAGGAAGACTGTGAGTATCAACATAGAGAACGAGAGACCTCTGTGTATCAACACATAGAGTCTGTGAAATACCAGCTGATATTGCTTTAGAGTTGACTTCATATGAGAGTCAAATTTGCGCAGATTTGTGGAGATTCCTTTCAGTATTGCAGGTTGATTGTACTTCTGATTTTTGGTGTGGGTTAAATGATTAGTTTACAGCCATTTTTGCAATTGTACAACTGTTGCAATTAATTTGCTGTGTGTGGCCAGCAAAGAGAAAATAAGCTCTTTAATAATTTTGGTACTCTTTATCTTATATTTTCCTCAGTTTATTTCATATGAATAAATGTAAGAGTTTTGTGATGATTTATTGTATTACATGAAGCTATCTTGTTATCTACTAAATTTGAATAAGGTTTCAGCATATCTATTTTGCTTTTTGGTTTTATTTGTTTTTAAAAATTGTTATATTGCAAAGAAACAAACATAAACGCACTAGGTTTAGTTAAATCACAGAGTTAGGCTAAAGAGCTGGTGAAGGGTTCTTACATTGGTATTAGAGCTAAATCCTGCCATCCTGAGGGTTTAGCAATCACATGCAGCCACTTAAGGCTGGCTCTCACAACTATTACACTTGTAGGCAGACATTATTTGACAGGGAACTAGTTGTGGATTGTCAATCGGATACCATGGGTGATAGGCAAGAAGGTAGCCCACTTAGGGGCAACAGGAATGAGGAGCAGGAAACAAGAGAATTTTTCAGAGCAATGGCTGTAGGACAACAACAGATGGCTTAGGCCTTGTAAACACTCACCACCATGGTTGAGCACATGAATCCACAGGACAGACAGAATCAAGGACACAAGGATAAAAGTAGTGTAGTGGGATCACCTAGAGCTCATAGGACTCATTTCAGGACAATAGACATGCCTACTCGCCCTACCTTCATTAGAGATGAACCTGAGGTAGCTCTTGCAGAAGAAGTAGGAGAGGAGATGTTCGTAGATATCCTCAAGGATGTAAATGACAAATGAAAATAATTAGCTCCACAGGTGCAAGAGATGATGTCATTCGAGAGGTTTGTTAATCAGAGGAGAGAACATTGCAGAGCAATGAGATAGGATAGAAGACCTCGTGGCTAGAATAATGACTCATTCCAGGATAGCAGACAGGCCTACTCGTCCTACCTTCATTAGAGATGAGCTTGAGGTAGCACTTGTAGAAGAATCGGGAGAGGAGATGTTCGTAGATATCCTCATGGTTGTGAATGACAAATGTGAATTATTAGCTCAACAGGTACGAGAGAGGATGACATTTGAGAGGTTTGTTAATTAGAGGAGAGAAAATTATAGGGCAGTGACACAGGATAGGAGACCTCATGGCCAGAATAATGAATTAAAGCGTGCTATAGGCAAGCTTTCCTTCATGACATTTGATGGTAGTAACAGAATGACAATGCATGCTTGGATTCACAAGCTTGATACTTTTATAGCATTGAGACCTATGACAGAAGTGGAGGCAATAAATTATGCCACACTACATTTAGAGAGAGCTACACATGATTGGTGGTACCACGGATGGTTACCCTTCAGCATAACTAGGTGACTTCATGGACAGGCTGGTAGAGAGTTTTGACGAGGGTGCAAAAGTTTATTTCAGAAAGTTGGCCCAACTTAGATAGACAGGAGGATTAGAGTACTTCATCAGTGATTTTCAGTGTTTATTTGTTAAGGTGTCAAACATCTCAGATAGGAGATTGGTAGTTTTGTTCACTAAGGGATTATCCGAACCACAGAAGGGTTGGGTAAAAGCCTTTGATCCATTAAATTTGCAAGAAACAATTAAAAAGGCTAGAAGTATGGAGCATGCAGCTCCAGTAAATAGATTTCAGTCAAAGGGTGCTTCTTCAAGTAGTGATACTAAACCATTCTTCAAGAAACTAGAGAGGAATGAATAAAAATTGAGAATAAAGAATTTTTTTTGCTCTGCTTGATAGAGAAACATTGAATGATTTGAGGAAGAAAAAATTAAGTTTCTATTGCAAAGGACCCGAAGACATGAACCGTGATTGTCCCTTAGATCCAAGGGTAAATCAAACTGAGTTTTGTGGGCTTATTATGAGGATTCCAATTCTGAAATTTCGGACTAGAAAATTGAAAATGAGGAATCCAGTGAAGAAAAAGAGAGTTTGGATAGTGAAAAACTTAAGTAAATGTCTACCAATGAAGAGAAGGTTGAGGGTAGGCTTAAACAAGCTCGTCTCAGTAGTATGCAAAAGGAGGGATCGTTTAGAATGAGAGGAGTGTTGGCTGGACAGCGAGTTATTACATTGTTAGATATAGGTGCCATGCATAATTTCATTGATTCTAGGTTGGTTGAGGCGTGAGATCCAAATTGAGCAGTTTGAGGGCTTGAGAGTGAGTTTAGCAGATGGCTATGTCCTCAAATGTGATATAAGATCACATGTTTGCGATTGAAAATTAATAACTTTGAATTCAAGGCTGAATTCTGTGGTTAACATGGGTGACACAGATTTAGTTTTTGGTATGACTTTACTACATGATATTGGAGAGTTCACTCTCAATTTGTGAGAAATGGTGATGAAATTTCAGATTGATGGTAAAACACACATTCTTACGAGCATCCGAGACACTGAGTTTAGGATGATGTCTTGTAGGCGCATGGGGAGCTTGTTGCGTCATAACCAAGTTGAGTGGGCAGTTCGTTGCACATCGATGCCAGCATAGGGGTAGCAAGAATCCAACTACCGTCCAGACATACAGGAATTGGGAATGAAGCACTACAAGGTTTTTAATGATATACCACTAGGTAAACCTCTTCATAGAGGTATTGAGCATGTCATTGAGTTAGAGAAGGATGCTAAACCTATCATGATCGCACCCTACAAGCATCCAAAGGTATTGAAGGATAAGGTTGAGAAAACCATCAAGGAACTACTTGCTATGGGGCACATTAGACCCAGTAAGTCTCTTTTTTCTTCTTCTGTGGTTTTAGTAAAGAGGGATTGTACTCTTAGGATGTGCATAGATTACAGAGCTCTAAATAGGAAGACTATCACAAACAGATGTCCCATCCAATAGATTGATGAGTTATTAGATGAGGTACATGGAGCATGTTCCTCCTCCAAAATTGATTCAAGATCAGGCTATCATTAGATCCAAGTCAGAGAGAAGGATATAGAGAAGACGACATTCAAGCCCAAGCTGTCGGCAGGATCCCCATATCTAATACCCCAACCCTAGCCTACTAATATAAATTCTAAGTAGGGGTTGGACAAGCCACAAGCTTAAATCCTTGACCCTTTATAATAGTAGGAGATCTCACCGCAAAGCCCAGGCCAGATCTCGTAATATTGGGCCAGTGTCATTGTGGCCATTTTGAGTTTGTAGTTATGCCATTTGGGGTAACTAATGCTCCAGCGACTTTTCAGTCCACGATGAACAGGGTCTTTCAGCCTCAGTTGAGAGAATTTATATTAGTCTTCTTTGATGACATCCTGGTGTATAGTAGGACATGTGATGAGCATGTACGACACTTAGACACTATGTTGAGCATTTTGAGTAGGGAGTCCTTGTATGCAAAGGAGTCCAAATGTGATTTGGGATTATTAGAGTTGTTATATCCGGGTCATGGATCCTGAAAAGATTCGTGCTATTGTTGAGTGGCCTACTCTTGTGACCTGACACAGTTAAGAGGATTTTTGGGGTTGTGTGGATTCTACAGGAGATTTGTTAGTGGATATTTCAAGCATGCAACATCGTTGACGGATTTGATGAGGGAGGGGGCTTTCTTGTGGACTCTTGAGGTAGAGGAGTGTTCTGATAAATTCAAGGAGTTGATGACTTCTTCTCCAGAGCTAGCATTACAAGATTTCAATAAGCCATTTGAGTTAGATGCATCTGGTGAGGGCATTGGAGCGGTGCTTATGCAAGACAGACACCCAATTGTGTATAAGAGTAGGAAGCTCAGGGGACCTAAGAGGAGCTTCAACATTCATGATAAGGAAATGTTCGCCATAATGCATGGTTTGGCCAAATTTAGGCAGTATTTAGTGGGCAACAAATTTAGCATAAAAACTAACTACAATAGCCTGAAACATTTCTTGGGCAACAAAAATGGGTAAGTAAATTACAGGCATATGACTTTGATATTACCTATTTCAATGTGACACAGAATGTAGTAGCAAATGCCTTGTCACGAAGACCCCAATTGAGTTTGATGAAAGATATATTAGAGGATTGGAGACATTTGATCCTTGCAGAGTATACAAAGGATACGTGGGCATCAAGATTCATAGATGGATTGGTCTAGGATAGTGATATCACCCTTGTAAACGAGCTCATCATTTACAAAAGGCGCATTTATTTGGTGCTAGGGTCAGAGATGAGGAGAATGGTATCGAGAGCTTATCATGACTCACCTATGGCAGGACATCCACATTTTTAATAAAACCTACCGGCAGTTTCATGAGCATTTTTCTTAGAAAGGGCTCAAAGATGAGGTGCTATAGTATGTTAGAGAGTGTCCTACTTGCCAACAGAATAAGCATGAGCACTCTTATCAACCAGTTTACTTCAGCCACTTCTGATTCCTGATTGGAAGTGGGAGTGTTTGTCCATGGACTTCATCATAGGACTGCTGAGAGCCCAGACTAGGGATTGTATATATGTTGTTGTCGACTGGCTTACAAAGTTTGCCCACTTCCTCCCGATCATTGCTACATACACTGCTACGTAGGTGGTAGATTTATTCCTCAGAGAGGTATTTGGGTTGCATGGCTTACCTTGGAGCATCGTCAGCGACAGAGACATCATGTTTATGAGTCACTTCTGGCAGGAGTTGTTCAGATTGTGCGGGACAAAGCTCACTCTGACTATTAGCTACCACTCCCAGACAAATGGCCAGAGAAAGATAGTGAACAAATTGGTGGAGGGATACTTTAAGAATTACATAGCAGGGTAGTGGAAGGCTTGGCTTAAGTGGATATATCTATGTGAGTATTGTTATGATTCCACTTATCACATGTCTATCCAGATGTCACCATTCATGGCATTATATAGATACGAGGCACCTAGTTTCATGGATTTGTTGCTATCAGATAGTAGAGTGCCTAGTGTTGGAGACTTATTGCAGGACAGCCAGGACTTTGTAAAGGCACTTAAGGAGAATATCACTAAGGCACAAAATTAACAAAAGCATTATGCTGATCAAAAGAGGACTAAGCAAACTTTTTGAGGTTGGGGATATGGTATATTTGATGTTACAGCCTTACTGCCAGTCCACTCTCAAAAAGAGTGGTGCCAATAAACTTAAGCCACGTCACTATGGGCCTTTCACGGTGATGAAAAGAGTTGGAGAGGTGGCTTATGAGTTAGATTTGCCAGCCAGTAGTAGAGTGCATAATGTTTTTCATATGTCACATCTCAAAAAGGTGTTAGGACACCATATTGTTCCTTTTACAGTGCATCCACCCTTGTATGATGAGGGAAAATTGGTATTGGTACTAGAGGCTATCATTGATTTTAGGGAAAGGAACTTGAGGTTGCATACTATAAGGGAGTATTTGATGAAATAGAAGGACCTACCGGTAGAGGATGCAACATGGGAAAATGAGGAGATTTTGTAGCATCCAAAGTTGAAGTTGCTTATGGACAAACAATTTTAGGGAGTGTGGATTGTGATGCCCCCTCTAGCTAGAGACATAACTCTAGCTTTGAATTAGCCAACTAGTGGACCTTCATAGGCCAATAGAGATGGTTAGAGGGTCAATTGATAGAGGAGACTTGTTTGGTGGCACATGGACTTCCTTTATCCGGGCTCAAAGCTTCAATTTGGTCTTCATTTGGCTTCATTCGAACATTATTTGCTCTACTTACTATTTTTAGTAAGTGTTGAATCATCGAGATGGACCCCTACCATTTTTAGAAATGAGGTATTGTCGTATGTGGCTTGGTCATGTTAGCCTCCAATTCAGACGACGTGCGAAGATGATGAGTAATATTGGAGATATTAATATTTATTTGGCCAAAATAAATATTAAGTTTTGAGCTTATATTATTAAGTTATAAATTATAATATAATTTTATATTATAACTTAAGTCGCTTAAATGAAGGGTCAAGTTATTATAGATGGGGCCAAGTGAATAATTAATTCTAAAAGAATTATTTATGCACCAACTATGAAGTCTTAAGTGAAAAATTAAAAAGTGGGAATATATCTTTTATCCCATATTGGCTAGGAAAGTGTTTGAGCTCTCATAAGAAAAGGCTAAAAGAGACTTATAGGTTCATTCTCAAGGAGGTTATGTGAATGTTATTTTGTGGAGAATATTTGTCTTAGGCTTGTGGATTTTCTGAGGGTTTCGGCCTTCAGGAAGATTGTAAGTATCGGCATAGGAGAAAGAGAGACTTCTGTATATCAGCATTCAGAGGCTGTGAAATACCAGCTGATATTGCTTTAGAGTTGGCTTCATACGGGAGTCAAATTTGCGCAGATTTGTGGAGATTCCTCTCAGTATTGCAGGTTGATTGTACTTCTGATTTTTGGTGTGCGTTTAATGATTAGTTTACAGCCATTTTTGCAATTGTTCGGCTGCTGCAATTAATTTGCTGTGTGGGGCCTGCAAAGAGGAAATAAGCTCTTTAATAATTCTAGTACTCTTTTATCTTATATTTTCCTCAGTTTATTTCATATGAATAAATGTAAGAGTTTCATGATGATTTATTGTAATACATGAAGCTATCTGGTTATCTACTGAATTTCAATAAAGTTTCAGCAGTTCTATTGTGCTTTTAGGTGTTATCTGTCTTTAAAAATTGTTATATTGCAAAGAAACAAACATAAATGCACCAGGTTCAGTTAAATCACAGAGTTAGCCTAAAGAGCTGATGAAGGGTTCTTACACAAAGAACTTGGCATGGATCATTTTAATCTTTCCCATTCAACTACTAATAAATATGCAGATGTTATTCCAACCACCTCTGATGTATGACCGGCATAAACATTGACAGTTGTAATATATTTCCTAAACAGAATGTATCAGATCTCACACACATAATTTTCAGCTTTTAAGAACTTAGTGAAGGAGAATTTGAGATCATAACCTGTGAAAGGTGGAGACATTTATCTGGCATGTAAAGATCTTTCTTAATAATTTAAAACCTTTAATGAATTGATGCCCCAGGTATGCGCATGAATAAAATTCGATGAGATTATTAATTGGCCTATCCTCATCTCTTTTGTAGAAATGCACTGGTCATGGCTCAACTAGTTTGGGGGAGATCCAACCCTTTTGTCATTGCCTTTCTAATGAAGTTAAAGAGACTATCAAATTATAGCAATTGGGTTGTGGTATTCTAGGGAGTTGCCTGTCCAAAAAATAAGTATGGAACTTACTTGAATGTGGATAGTTTTTCTTACTTATGGATAGTCTCTTCCAACTTGTGTTTTTGTCTAGTATTAACATTTGTATTTTGACAGCCCCACTTGCTACTTTTTCCGGAATATTGTCTGAATAAGAAGTCAGGGTAGGGAAGAGTTTAAAAGTATACATACATTGTTAAATTTCAGCTGGCTAGTGCAGAAAAAAAATAAAAATTCTTATGGTCAAAATCAACTCTATGGTTGGATTTGTCTCTTACAAGTGTACTGGGGAAACATATGATTTTTTGTATATGCCACCTGTTAGATAAACACACAAGAACACCATTTACTATATTAAAAGTTTAAATCACCCTTCCCATAGTTTTGAAACTTGAAGAAGAAAACATCATTTTCCACCTACAAAATTTGTACCGACACAGAAATTGGTTAAGACTAGCACAGGCAGTGAGCTTTCTTCACAGACATTTAAATTTGGCATTTGCCAACTAGCACAAAATTCATTTCTCCAGCTCCAATAAGTTTCTGTGTTGACAAGCTTTATTATAGGCAGTCCCCAAATTAATTTTGATAATTCTTGCTCTAAGCCAACCAGCAACCCATGCAATTTTACTGTGACGTATTGGAGATGTAGAGCAGTAGCAGTGATAGTATCTTTATATTAATAATGGCCAATTAGCAGTTTGAAACAAGTATGTTCCAATTGTAGCTGTTGATGGGTTTAAATAGAGTTGGTAATTGTATCACATGTATGATGTCATGGAGTCAGATCCATATTGAACTAATTATGTATATCATTCCTATTTCTTTAAAGAATATGGCTGGTTTCTTCATGTATTTTTTCTTATGGAGTAAACATGCTTCTGATCCCTATTTAGCTTGAAATTTCCATTGCAAAGAATAAAAATGAATTTAATTTTTGTATTGACTTGCCCCCATCAATCACCACTGCGTTGTTGTTTATATTGCAAATGCCACTAGATGAAAAGTAGGTGTACTCAGACTTCATAGAAAATGCAAAGGAACGTGATTTGAATGAAATGCCAACTTATCTCTAAATCAACATGCCAAAGCAAACAGGCAGGTGTGAAGGTAGCTAGATATCAATGCATATAACTTTTTTTTGATTTTTCCATCCTGGACCTAAGTGGGAAACATTTTAGAGCTTACTAAATTTTACAAGGTTGGAGCATTTATGTTTGCTCTAAAAGGTTCCTGTGTTTCTTGCTGCCTATTTAATATATTTCTTTGTTATCTTCATTTTACAAGCATGCATATGCTTAAATTCTCCACACAAATACAGTATAGAAAACTATTTCTATTGCAGAAATTGGTTTGTAATGTATTTAGCTTGAGCTTATATTTCCTTACATTGATGATAAAACATAAAATTGATGGCTTGGGCATGACTTGGATAGTTATTTCGCTTTCTTTTGTTATGATGTGCCATGTTCTTTTGCAATTCATTCCTACTGGAAAATATTTCTATACCTTTTTTACTTTCAGGTGCATCACATTTGTAGCCGTGCGTCATTTGCAAGGTTTTCTGGGCTAAGAGTAGAAAATGATTTTGTTGAAGTTCCAAGTCAGACACTAGAGAGCTTGTGAGTGACAAATTTGTTCTACTTAGTTGTTTGTTGACATTTAATGTCCATTGGGATTTGTAATGGATACCTAGGGTACAGATTGAAATTAACTTTGATATCCTCATGTAACCAGGTGTTATGAAAGTGCAGCCTTAAAATTGATTAGCAGTTTCTGTAAGGTAATCACAGATACCCAGTCTCCATGAGGGCTGGAAGAGGCCTACTGAAAATCTATCCTTTTTATGATTTATCTAAATTCATTATGTTTCTTTTTAGCTTTAAGCGACTAAATAATTTTAGAAAATAATTATATATTAAGCTGTACTTTTTTGTTACTCATGAATTGCTATAATTTCATTTGCTAGTCAACTAGGTGTTGTCATTCATCATCTGCTTTTGCATTGGATTATAGACCTGGTACATACACAAAGTAAAAATTCATGTAAGAGCTACCATGCATATGATCTCGTATAATTGTATTTATATTCGGCAACTTTCAGAATTTAAAAGTTGTTATTTGTATTTTTTTAGCTCCATTGACATTATTTTTGATAGATTAATTAACTCTCCAAATCCTACATGTCAAATTATAGGATTTGATAATCTATGCAACAACCACTTTTTCTAGGTCTTAACTAACAACTAGCGTATCAAAGAAATATAATTATTACTTCATATTCATAAGAAGACAGTTATACAGTTATGTTCATGTGAATGAAATTAATGGTTACAATCAGTTAACGGAAATTTCATAACTAGCAATTGAAGACACTATCAATGGACTTAACAAGGAATTTAAAATCTACATATTGTAGAATTCAAAACCAAAATCCGTCTAGGGATGCTTATGCAAAACTCAAGTTAGTTCATACATATTGCTTGGAAACAAATAGCTATACCACTTTATTGAAATGACAAATACTAGCGAATACCACAATATCATTTAGGGCATCAAACACCACTATATCATTTAGGGTATCAATTACCACTGCATTAATTAGGGCATCAAACACCACTGTATCATCTAGGGCATCAAATATCATTGTATCATTTCTCTTTCATTTGCTAACTATGGCAATAACGTACAATTAGAAGGTACGCTCATATTTACCATTCACATAAATGAAAGACTGAAATAACAATCCATCAAATTAACCTATCTCTTGCATACAGATATATTCCATGTTCAGTTGGAAGATCAACCGATCCAATTGGTTACTAATTATGTTGACGAAAAAAGTTGCTTTTATTAAAGGAACTAACTGAATCGATGATATAAATTAATCCATCATATCTTCTATTTGTAAAAGACATCATAAAAGTAAAATGCCTATTACCAACAAATGTTTGAATGCATAACTTATCTTTATCTAATGCATGTTCTGGCATCTAGTGGAGAAGAGAAGCATTGTCAGGAGCTTTACCTCCCAGTCGTGGACCCTTGAATATCCCCACACAATCTCTCTCAAGAAAGACCCTACCCACCCGGAAATAGACATGGATCACCTTGTCCATCCACTGAGCATCCTAGTATTAGAATATTAACCCACAACGCGACTAGACAACAAGATCTAAATAACGGATTATCATGAGCTGACTCGATTATGTAGATGTGATTATTTGTTACTAATTTATGTTTACTTTATCATGTAGGAGAATTTTCATTCTCACCCTTCATTGTGACCATGCTGGTCCTCGCGGATGAATTCCTGGGTGATTCCATAGATGGAATTTGATTATTGTTTTTAATGTATCGATGTCTTATTAATGCTCAAAACTGCTCTATGACATAATAGATGAAAGATTATAATCTTTTCCAATATTAAACATTTGAAGAGGGGTCATGAAGATCATACACAACAAACAGATTATATATAGAGGTAGAATTTAAATGCCACTGTTTTGAAGATGAAAATTACATTATACACATCCATGACAAATACTAAGAAGCTATTGGCTACCAACATGGAAAGCATCTGCATAGGAATAAAGCTGCTTCAGACCACAAGGGTATTTAACTCAAGGTATTAATACCAATCTAAACACATATGAATGCTATATGTAATATAACCACCAACATAAGCGAAAAGCATTCAAGTCAGCCATACATGTCTACAAATGGTCATATAGAGTCTAGACAACAATCTAAGCACATGATTGATGAAAAATATATGGAGAAGTGGCAGAGATTGGGGCCTGATAAAATCATGAACAAACAAATAAATGATTATGCCATGGAAGCCATAAAAGAAGTCGTCAAGAGTTGAACCAGTATTGTGGATCAAGCTTGGCTTAGAGATAGGTGCTTGGGCAGTGGTCTAAACATGGTATGAGACAAATATGCCTCGATACTCTCCAATGTGAGAGAAGAATACAACTCCATTCAAAGAGAAATACAAATCGCTATCAGAGGACTGTGATTGGGTTTGACACATAACAAAAGTAAGGATCAATTTGATTGATTTGCAATAGGGAGTAGGTTGAGGTATATCCAGTGGCAAAAGTTTCATCCCATATAAGCAAATTCATGTTCAGTTAGAAGAAAGAACAAGAAGGTGGCAGTTGAGGAGTTACAATACTAACAAGAAATCATCTGCACAAATATTTAAATGGCCATCTAAAGTTATAAGGCCTGATGGAAAATAAAATAGAATATGAAAGGTGGCCACGCATGAAATAATATTAGGTTACCACCAAGGTGAAAGAAATAATAATATTGTCTTACTATATAGTATCATGGTATCTATAAATACCTATATATGTATCTCTGTATATACGTGTATATGCGTAAACCCTAACCATATATTTCTTACGTATACGCCAAATATCAAGTATGCGTGTATGTCCTTATATATAAAATTGGTTTACGTATGTCCACATATATATGTATGTGCATGTATATATATTTAGGTATCATGATGTTGATATGATAAGACATGCTTATACACCAGGAGGCTCCAACAAACAACACAAATACAAAGGTACAAACTTGCTCAATTTTCAATTTATGCTTAGTGATCTCTTTTACTATAAAATGATGTGTAATTTAACAGGTTAGCTCATGGTCGTCCAACGTACACTCTTGCTTTCTTAGTTCTTTACCTTTAGCCATGGCGGTTCAAGGCTCATACCTATTTGCTCAGTGATGGTGGTGTCCCTCATGCCCAATTCTTTTCTAGCAATGCTTTCCCCCTTCGATGTGCTCCTGCAAGGGAATTCTCCACGATTATATCATATTCCTCTATACCATAACCAATCATTATTCATAAAGCATCATAACGACTAACTAGCATGCCAACTTGATATGAAATTATACAGATTAAACATCTTATCCTTTCACATGATCGTAACTAAGTTTAATTGTCAACTGACTTCACGTGAAACCTCAACAACTATATGAATATTTTAAATTGGGTCATAATTTGGTATGTAACATACCCTTCCTCTTGTGTTTCATTGTCCTTGATGAACTTGAAAATTTAGCGAACCTTATAAAGGAGCATTTAAAATTGGGCCAAAAATTGAGATGTAACATACCCTTGCCCTTTGTGTTTCATCGTCCTCAATGAACTCTGCAGCTTTAAACACTAAGAAAATATTCCAAATACAAGATGTATATATAACATCATGAAATCATTTCATTTCACAATTGAGTCAACGTCTAAGTCATGATAAAAAATCAAGGTCTATTATTCCTTTACTTCAGTGCTTCCAAAAAGATGCTTGTATGATATCATAAAACTAAAAATGAAACACTCGCTCACCTGAGTTTACTTTAGTGTACTTTGGGTCACCTTAGCATCACTTGAGTTGACCATGGTTTAGGATATTCTATTTCATTTTCCTATTATAGTCATGTACGCACTCACAATTTCTTTGGTTCAATTCTCATATTGATATCTCATATAAGAGAATTTTTCAGTGTTCAATAATTGAAAGTAAGATAAACATTCAAAACTGTAATTCCTCAACTAACATGTTCTAGATCATAACTTGATCACATAATTTAAATCACTCATACATATCATCTGGCATATGGTACTCATTAATGACTAGATCATCCTTGTAAATTCACAGATCACCTAAAAAAGTCAGTGAATCCATGTTTTCCATTTACGTAACCTCAGCGTACATGCCCATCTTGTCACAATAACATTTTCATTAGAATAATCATATACTTCATCTCTAAAACAATATAAAATAGCTCAATATGTCTTGATATTTCATTACCATATAAAATCAATATCGCATGTGTATTATACATGTATAACAGTGCGTCAAAAGATAAAAACATGATATATTATAAAAGATCATTATACCTCCAATCAAGATTATAGAGGTTATGTTTAACATGGTACCACACTATATGTATCCCAATCTCCTAGCACTTGGACTACATGTCCACACGCAATTTCTGAGACAGGGTGCAACCTTGATGTTTCCATGTTTTGTCCACCTTATTTTGATTGTGGCTTAGGTTCTTAAGTCCACAAAACTCTCATATTTCCATGGAACTCTACCTTTCATGCTGAAGTTTCATAGCTCAACCCATCCTTGGGTTATGGATTGATCATAAGCATCTGAAACAAATTTACATAGGGTTCTTATCGAGTAGCTCATCTGAGCGCGCTTGCCAATTGCCTATAAATTTTTGGAAATTTATCTTTCCCATTCGTGTGACCTAGGCTTTCATGCTCATCTTGTCATTGTAATGTTTCAAGGAAAAGCTTAGGGCAAACAAAAGTTTCATCTATAAATAAGCATTGATAGTCTCAGTAATGCAAGTGTGCTTACTCTATAGTGGAGCACAAAATGGTCTTCTTGTCATTTAATCAAACATTAGAAAGGATTATCATTTTTTAAGTTAAAGAATTCTCAAAATCATGGTTCACAATTTTATTTTCCCTTTAATTCAAGTCCAAAATGGATAATAAAATATTAACTACCATTTCATATGAACAAGAATGTAATTGCATAAAGTATAATGCTGGAAATATGCAACTGGAAAATAAATATCTGGTCACCATCAAGGTTTAGATAACACTGCATCAATGTTATGGTAACTGGTTTGTATTGTGCAAGCCTTGGCATTTGGACCTAGTTTAATCTTCTCATTCTTTATTGAGAATGGCCCTCCCTCTTGGGATATCAATTCTCTATTGCGTTTCTTTTTTGTCTATAATATTTTATGCTTTATATTGTTTGCGCCTTTACAAGGAATCATAGGAATCTCTACATCAATTATTGAGTATTCAAAACAACATATACGGGGAGCAGATAATTAGTTTTCGTGGAAATATCACACATCATAACAATAGGCATGTAACAACTACAAAATCTGTCCATGGCATTTTGGAGGATAACTTAATTTTGCATATATAAGCTATTGGGACATCATTGATCATTTCGGACTTTCACTCCTGGTGCAAGGAGAGATGTAGCTAGGGCCAAAGGCGCACCCAAGTGTCCATCTATTTGAGTAAACACAACGGAACCAAAACAAAGAAAACAACACCAAGGAGAGAGAACAAATACTTTTATTGATTCATCAAATTATTAGCATACATGCCAGATACAAAATATAACTCTTAAGTTCTATATTCAACTACAAACTCGCAACATTTGGTCTGACTCCGAATCCTTTAAGTTCTGCCCTTAAACTAAACCAAATACCTCTACTTATACTTGCCAAAACGGCTTATAGGAGATTCTAGAACATTACATCAAAAAAAGGCCGACCTCAAAATAGTCAACACTCATCCTTAGACAAGATCCTATCATTAAATTCACAATTTAAATTAAATACAAGAGTCGGCTCCAACTAAGAAACAAAAACACAGACAACTCGGTCAAAGAAGGACCCAAGCATCAGCAACACAGGTTCACTCGGTGAACAAAGAAACACCTAGTCAGTATAGGAATAACTTGGTTCACACTGATGGAACCCGGTCACCAAAGGAACAACTCGGTTCGTACTGAAGAGCTCAGCAACCAAAGGAACAACTTGGTTCATACTGAAGAGCTTGGCAAGGTCTGAAAGAACTCAGTCAGAACTATCAGAATGAATAAAAAGTGCAGGATTATAAGGCAACCCAGGATGCTCCTGCATCAGACAACCAGGGTTGAAGAAATGATTTTCCTGAATCATTCAAGTGTTACAACCTGAGCTGAATCCAACTCAGATTGAGAAATCCATGTAGCATCTTCCAATGTTTTATTCTTCCATTTCACCAAATATTCATTGTAATATTTTCCTCTCGTGCTCTTACCAACTCTTTGGATCCAATACTTGTTCAACCTCTTCAATTTTTTTTTAGGATAATCATGTGATACAACAACTTCATCATCTGACTCATGATATTTATGCAAATCAGCAATATTGAATATAGGAGATATATCCATGTCATTAGGTAACTCCACTTCATAAGCATGTCCACTGTTAAACTTTCTCAAGATCTAACAAGGTCCTATCTTCCTCATCCTCATCTTATTGTATATTCTAGTAGGAAATCTACCTTTCTTCAAATGAACTATCACCTCATCACCAACATGAAAAACCTGATGTCTTCTAAACTTATCAACATTCTCCTTATACTTCTGATTACTTTGTTCCAATCTCAACTTCACTTCCTTATACAAAGACTCCACAAAATCGGCAAATTCTTCCCCTGCAGCACTTCTCTTTTCTTCACCAACAACATCCTTCAAATCTAATATTCCTCTAGGTGGCATTCTAGTAACAATCTCAAAAGTTGTTTTCCTTGTACTCCTATTCACAGAATTATTATATGCAAATTCAGCTTGTGCCAATACTAGCTCCCAATTTCTTGGTTTATCTCCAACTAAACATCTTAGGAAATTACTCTAGCTTCTATTCACAACCTCTATCTATCCATCTCTCCGTGGATGGAATGTAGAACTAAAGCTCGATCCGATACCCATCTTCTTCCACAAATTCCTCCAAAAATAACTAACAAACTGATTGCTTTTTCGTAATCCATGCAATCAACCAATCTTTTTGAAGAAAATTCAGCAACATGCTCAACATCTGATGTCTTCTTACATGGTATGAAATGAGCTATCCTAGAAAACCTATCCACAATAACAAATATGGAATCATACCCCATTACTGTCTTAGGTAATCCAAGAACAAAATCCATACTAATGTCACTCCAAGGTTTCTCAAAAATAGAAATAGGTGTATACAAACGAGTATTTTGACGTACTCCTTTTGCAATTTGACAAACTCCACAACTCCTTACAAACTTCTGAACATCTTTATACATTTGTGGCCAATAATACTTGTCCTTCAACAAACTTAATGTCTTATTAATTCCCAAATGTCCAGCCAATACATTACACTGTTTTTCCTTAATCAAGTTGACTCTCATAGCACTTCTTGGTATACACAACTAAATTCCTTTGAACACCATTCCTTCTTGAATGAAATACTCATCATACTTACTCATGTGAACTAATAGATTTGGTGCTCTTCACTCTCTTCATGCCTCAGAAAGCTTTGGGTCAATATCATACAACTCTTTCATTTCATCAAAACCAAGAACTCCAACCTTCATCTCAGTCAACAAAGAACATTTTTTGGTCAATGCATTAGCAACTCAGTTAGTAACTCCACTTTTATGCTTAATCATAGATGTGAAACTCTGCAAGTACTCAACCCACTTCATATGTGTCTGATTCAATTTATGTTGACTTCTCAAGTATTGTAAAGCTTTATGATCAATATACAACACAAACTCCTTATGAATCAAATTATGTCTCTACTTCGTCAAGGCTTGAACAATTGCATAAAACTCTTGATCATATACAACATACTTCCTTTTAATCATTCAACTTCTCACTAAAGAAAGCAACATGTTTACCTTCTTGACTCAACATAGCTCCTATTGCACTACCACTTGCATCACATTCAACTTGAAATACCTTATTGAAATCAGGCAAAGCCAATACAGGTAACTCAACAACCTTTTGTTTCAAATTCTCAAAACTTTGATCAGCTCCATGTGTCCACTTGAAATCATTTTTATCTCCTCTCATTGTCCCATATATAATATTAAAAACAAAACTGAAATTCTTTATAAACTTCCTGTAAAAACTAGCCAAACCATGAAATGATTTTACCTCACCCATATTCTCAGGTGTAGGCCATTCCAAAATCGCTTTAACTTTCTCATGATCCATTCTCAAACCATCAGCCAAAATCACAAATCCCAAATACACAATCGCGTCATGCATAAAAGAACACTTTTTCAAGTTAATCATCAACTTCTCCTCTTTCAATCTCTACAATACTTGTCTAACATGCTCAAGATGTTCTTCCTTCGTCTTACTGAATATCAGAATATCATCCAAATAAAAAATCACAAATTTACCCAAGAATCTCTTGAGAACTTCATTCATCAACCTCATGAAAGTACTATGTGCATTAGTCAAACCAAAAGACATTACCAACCATTCATACAAACTATCTTTTGTCTTGAAAGTAGTCTTCCACTCATCACCTTCTCTGATTTTAATCTAATGATAACCACTCTTCAAATCAATCTTGGTAAAATTCTTTACTCCACTCAAACAATCCATTATGCCATCCATCCTCAGCATAGGAAACCTATATTTCACTGTGATCTTGTTAATGACTCTATAATCAATACACATTCTCCATTCTTAGGTACAACACATGGACTCAAACTTTCTCTAATCAAATCTTTCTGCAACAATTCATGCACTTGTCTGTTAAGTACCTCATTCTCTTTAGGTGTTTATCTATATGGTGCTTTATTTGAGAAACTAGCTCTAGAAATCAGGTCCATGCAATGACTTATACTTCTTATTGGTGGTAAACCGTCAGGTATATCTTCTGCAACAATATCTTTATACTCCTTCAACAAACTTGCAATTTCCATTGGCACTCAGTCAATACTACTAGGTTTTGTTGTCACTCAGTCGCCACTAACTTCTGTCACTTGATCACTACTAACTGGCACACAGTTATCGATATTTTTTGTCATGCGGTTGCTACCTATACAACTCGATCTCCTAGGAATTATGGCAAAACAGACTTGATTCCTCTTCATTTCCTTTTCAAAGTGCTTTCCATTAACCATGCAAATTCTCACAGTAGTACAGTTAACCACATCTGGACTTTCAATCAAAGGCAACAATACTTGTTTTCTCCCAATCACCCAAAGAGTATATTGATTCAATCTTCCATCATGCACAACATATCTATTATATTGCTAGGGTCTACCCAACAAAATATGAAGACAATCCATAGACATAATATCATGTATAACTTCATCAAAATAATGTCCAATCTTGAACTTCACAATACATTGTTCACTTACCAATATCTTACGCTCATCTTTAATCCATGAAACATGATAGGGTTTAGTATGCTTCAGCCTCTGCAACTGCAACTTTGTAACCCATTCTTTTGATGCCAAATTTGCTGAACTTTCACTGTCAATAATCACCTTGCAGCATTTTCCAGCCATCTTACATTTGGTCTTGAAAAGACTTCTCCTTAGAACAGGCTCCTTATCACTTCTCTTATTACATAAAGTTCTTCTCACCATCAGATTTTCTCGAGCCTTAGGTCCAATTGGTGAACCCTCAATGTTTCCTTGAATCACAACATTTCTGTTACCTTGTTCATTATCACTAGATGATCTACACTCAAAATATCTATGCTCTTCTTTGCCACATTTGAAACAATTACCACAAAAACCACCTCTAGAATAAGAACTACCTCTTCCTCGGTAAGAACTAGTACCTCCTCGATAAGAATTACCTCCTTTCCACTTGGTTTTGCCTTCGTCATCATTTTTCCATTCCGATTTGCCCTTATCTTGTACAGTATTGTTAGATTCACCACCGTCTCCATAAGATCTACCTCTGCCTCTCTAGAATCTTCCACCTCTACCTCTCTGTCTATGTTCATGCTTCTTTATCAAGATCTCCTCAGCTTTCATGGCATATTGATATGCTTCCTCCACACTTTCCAATTTCACATGACTTATTTCATCTTGAATTCCAGATCTCACTCCATTTAGGTACCTTGCAACTTTCTCAACATTATCATCCACATGTCCAGATCCGATGTCCAATCTATAGAATTCCTCACTATGCTCCTTCATAGTCATGTCTCTTTGTTTCAAATTCTGCATTTTCCTCAACAAGCTAACTTGGTAATCAACAGGAAGGAACTTTGTCTTTACCTTGTTCACCGTTTTTAGCCAAGTCCAAATATTCTCCTTTCCTCTCGTTTGTCTGTTAGTTTGCAAATGCTCCCACCATAGTGAGGCATAACCTTTCAAGCTAGTAATTGTTAGATAATGACAACAATTGAAGAAAAACAGAAAAAACAAGATTGTGAAAATCTTTTTTCTATTTTAGAAAAAGAACAGTTTTAATCTTCAAATGGAAACTTTAAGTTTTTGAGGAATAAATCGAGTTTTATTCTATGTTGAGAAGTTTTTCTTTATCTTCAAGAGGTTATATATCTTTCTTCTTTGTGAAGGCATAATCAATGTCTAAACAGAAATATTGCAGCAGCAACTATGAAGTTGAAGATGTAATGAGTCTCTTCTGAGCAATAAGAATACCAATACTTGCCCCATGGATGTTTCCTTGACATATTGTGAAGGTTTTACCACGTATATCTGTCTATTGTCGTTTCTGTTGTTATTGTTTTATATTTCTCGTACTATTTCTTTGCATCTAATTTGTGTTGTAAGTATATTCTTTCTGGCTAATGCTTCCGCTTCCATAACAAGTGGTATTAGAGCAATTCTTTTTTACAGTAGTTGTGTTAGAATTTGGTGTTGAGTTAGAATTTGGTGGTATTAGAGCAAATTTTTTTTTTTTTGCGGCATCAAATGGCAAATGTTTCGAGTGCAAGATTCGAGGTGGAGAAGTTTAATGGAAAAAACAACTTTGAGCTATGGAAGCTCAAGACACTTGAGTTGTTAGTACAATAGGGATTGCATAAGGCATTAGGTGGAAAGTCAAAGAAACTGATAAATATGATAGAAGATGATTGGGAAGATTTGGATATGAGAGCCCTAAGCACGATCTGGTTGTGTTTGGTAGATGAGGTTCTTTTTAATATTGTTGAAGAAGATACAATTGCAGGTTTATGGGGTAGAATGGAGAGTCTTTATATGACAAAATCCTTGACAAATCGAATCTACTTGAAGAGGCAACTGTATAGCCTGTGAATGAAGGTATAAAAATTGTTGATCATTTAAATGTTTTCAATACTCTAATTTGTCAATTGGGTAGTATGAATGTAAAAATCAATGATGAAGACAAAGCAGTTACACTGTTGTGCTCTTTGCCCGAATCCTAGAATCACTTAGTTACTTCTATTAGTTTTAGTACAACTGACTCCTTTGAATTTGATTCTGTTGTGGGAGCTTTGTTGTTTGAAGAGGTGCGAAGGAAGTCTAATATATAAACCTCCACACCGAAAGCAATGGTGGCTAGAGGTCATTCCACAGAAAAAGGGGAAGGTTCGAGAGATATATCCAGATCCAAGTCAAGAGGCAAAAAGAGTAAGGGAAAATGTTGGTATTGCAATAAGTTAGGGCATATCAAGAAAGATTGTTGGAAAAGAAAAGAAGAGAATGATGAATCCAAAAAGGAAGCAAGTCCAGCTGAGGCAGATTCAGGTACGGTTGGTGAAGTGTTATCTGTTTGTAATATCTTACAAAATCAAGATGAATGGATTTTAGATTCTGGTGCTTCTCATCACATGTGTCCACATAGGAGTTGATTTTCTTCTTACCAACCTATTAATGGAGGTGTTGTTTTTATGGGAAATAATGCTTCTTGTAAGACTTTTGGGATTGGGAGTATTAGAATCAAGATGTTTGATGGTATTGTAAAGACACTAACAGAGGTAAGACATGTACTAGAACTAAAAAAGAATTTAATTTCCTTGGGTGTTTTGGATTCTGGTGGTTATAAATTCTCGTCAAGGTGGAGTTCTTAAAGTGTCTAAGGAAATTTTAGTGGTGATGAAGGCTCAAAAGTTGGAAACCTTTATAGGTTGGAAGGAAGTACAGATGTAAATCATGTGACAGTGGTATCTAAGGAAAGTGATGAATCTACTCGTTTATGGCATCAACAATTGGGTCATATGAGCGAGAAAGGGCTAAAGGTACTGGTAAATGGTAAGTTGCTTCCAAACTTAAAATCTTTGAATTTGAATTTTTGCAAGCATTGTGTCTTTGGAAAGCAATGTAGACAAAAGTTTAAATCTGGTAGCCATACAAGAAAAGGTATTCTAGACTATATTCATTCAGATGTTTGGGGTCCATCCCCTATAGTTTCTTTTGGGGGAGCATCATATTGTGTGACATTTATAGATGACTACTCAAGAAAACTATGGGTCATTTTTATTAAAAGTAAAGCTGATGTGCTTGGTGTATTCAAACAATTTAGAGTTTTTGTTGAAAAGAGTATAGGAAGATCAATCAAGTATTTGAGAACAGATAATGGAGGTGAGTTCACATCATTAGAGTTTGAGAACTATTGCAAAGATGTTGGGACTGTAAGGCATAAAACCACAATTTACACTCCTCAACAAAATGGTGTTGTTGAACGCATGAATAGGACTCTTCTAGAGAGAGCAAGAAGTATACTCAATAATGCCAAATTGTAGCAACAATTGTGGGTGGAAGCAACTAATACAACATGCTATCTGGTAAATTGGTCACCATCAATTGCAATAGATTGCAAGATTCCTAAAGAGGTATAGATAGGTCATTCATGTGATTGTTCAAATCTGAAAATATTTGGTTGTGATGCTTATGCTCTTGTTTCTAAAAATCAGTGTTCTAAGTCAGACCCCAAATCCAATAAATACTCCTTTGTTGGATATGGTGATAGAATTAATGGATATAGATTGTAGGATCCTACTACCCATGAAATTATCATTAGCAGAGATGTGGTCTTTGATGAATCCTCTCTAACAAAATCAGATTTTGTAGAAAATAATTTGGATTAGAAAGAAGTACCACAATATCAACAAGTTCAGTTGAAAACTCATCCTTCTACAGAAAAAAGAGCAAGAAGATCTCTCTGAAGAAGAAGGTGCAGATTTAGAAAATATAGAGGAAATTGTGGAAATACCACAACCATCTCTTAGAAGATCTACACGAGTTAAGAATCCTCCTAAAAGGTATGATGATTTCATTTCATTAGTTGCTTTGATTTCTAATGATGGGGAACCAAGTTGTTATCAGGAAGCAATGAGTAATGCTGAATGGAAAATAGGAATGAAAGAAGAAATGGATGCCTTAGAGAAGAATAAGGCATGGGACTTGGGAGAACTTCCAAAGGGTAGAAAGGTTGTTGGCTGCAAGTGGGTCTATAAACTAAAGAAGGGTGTTGATGATAAAGTTGAAACGTACAAGGCAAGGCTAGTAGCAAAAGGATATTCTCAAAAAGAAAGTATTGATTTTCATGAGGTTTTTTTACCAGTTGTTAAGCTTGTCTCTATTCAGCTTGTATTAGCATTAGTTGCATTCCTTAATTTTGAGTTAGAGCAACTAGATGTTAAAACAACAGTTCTACATGGAGATTTAGATGAGGATATATATATGGAACAACTAGAAGGGTTTGCTTAAGATTGCAACAGAAAATTTGTTTGCAAACTCAAGAAATTGTTGTATGCCCTAAAATAGTCATCCAGGCAATGGTACAAGAAGTTTGATTCCAAAACTTTGTAAGAAGTGAGTATGACCATTGTGTTTACTTTAAAAGTTTAGAAAATGACTTATTTATCTTGGTATTAGATGTTAATGATATGCTTGTAGCAAGTAAAAGCATGGCTGAAATTAATAAGTTGAAGGTTCAGTTGGCTAGGACATTTGATATGAAGGATCTAGGAGCAGCAAAACAAATTTTGGGTATAGAGATACATAGAGATAGGGAACATGGTAAGCTTTGGTTATCACAGAAGAAATATGTGTAGAAGATTCTCACCAGATTCAGTATGCAAAATGTGAAACCTGTTAATATCCCTTTGGCTTCCCATTTTAAGCTTTCTTCAAGTTTATGCCCTAGTACTAAGTAAGAAAAGGATTATATGTCTCGTGTACCTTATGCAAATGCAATAGGAAGTTTAATGTATGCGATGGTATGTACAAGACCAGATATTTCACATGCAGTGGGTGTTGTCAGTAGATACAATGCAAATCCAAGGAAAGAGCATTGGGCAACAGTGAAATGGATGCTTTGATATCGTAGAGGCACAAGTAATTATTGTATCACCTATAACGGTTGTAGCGATTCAGTGTGTGGTTATGTTGATTCTGATTTTGTAGGTGATTTGGACAAAAGGAGATCTACATTAGGTTATGTCTTTACTCTTGCAGGTGGAGCAATTAGTTGGATGTCAAAATTCCAAGCGACGGTTGCTCAATCTACAACTGAGGCAGAATATATGGCTGTCTCATATGTGTGTAAAGAGGCAATTTGGTTGAAGGGTTTTTTGGGTGAGTTTGGAAAAGTGCAGGATAATGTGCTTATATTTTGTGACAGTCAAAGTGCTATCCGTTTGGCTAAAAATCCAGCTCATCATAGTAAAACTAAGCATATTGAGATTAAGTATCATTTTGTAAGACAGATTATTGAAGAAGGTGGAGTATCTCTTCAAAAGGTCCATACACCTAAAAATTGTGCAGATATGTTTACTAAACCAATGTTGGTAGAGAAGCTAAAATGGAGTGTGGCTTCTCTTAGTTTGCAAAAGGGATGATACATGGGCTTGGGCAAGTATTAGGTAAATTGTTGTCAAGGTGGAGATTGTTAGATAATGACAACAATTGAAGAAAAGTAGAAAAAACAAGATTGTGAAAGCAATCTTTTTTCAATTTTAGAAAAAGAACAGTTTTTATCTTCAAAAGAAAACTTTAAGCTTTTGAGGAATAAATCGAGTTTTATTCTATGTTGAGAAGTTTTTCTCTTATCTTCAAGAGGTTATATATCTTTGTTCTTTGTGAAGGCATAATCAATGTCTGAAAAGAAATATTGCAGCAGCAACTGTGAAGTTGAAGATGTAATGAGTTTCTTTTGAGCAATAAGAATACCAATACTTGCCCCGTGGATGTTTCCTTGACATAATATCAAGGTTTTACCACGTATATCTGTGTATTGTCATTTCTATTATTATTTTATGTTTCTCTTACCATTTCTTTGCATTTAATTTGTGTTGTAAGTATATTGTTTTTGGTTAATGCTTCCGCTTCCATAATAGTAACTACAATTTTCACCTTCCTATTATCAGGCGTGTTTTCAAACTCAAATAACTTCTCCATATTAAAGATCCAATCTAACACAACATTGGTGTCCAATTTTCCATCATAAGGAACAACTTCTATAGCAGGCTTTGAATGAGCCCTAGTCAACACTCCCAACAATCTTTCCTCATCTTCATCTTCTTCAGATTCTAGATTAGGGTTTGGTGCTATAGCTTCATCATCACTAACATCATCAAGATGTGCTCCTCTCCTCTGGGTTGTCTCCACAACATCTAATTTGGTTGCAATTTGTCTCAATGTATCCAATATGGCATTTTTAGTATTTCCTCTGCTTCAAACCATCTTTATGATCAGGTTCCTACAAGATCGTAACCCTTTGCAAGTTATAGGTCAAAACCTTAGATTTGCCACCCTACAACCAAATTCACTTAGGGTTCTACCAGATCCAATCTCCACAAGGATGAACCTCAAGCTCTAATACCACTTGGTGCAAGGAGAGATGAAGTAGCTAGGGTGAAAAGCGCACCGAAGTGTCCAACCATCTCGTTAAGTAAATACAATGGAACCAAAACATAGAAAACAACACCAAGGAGAGAGAGAACAAATGCTTTTATTGATTCATCAAATTATCAGCATACATGCCTAGTTGTAAGGCCTTTTGGGTTACGGCCAGATACAAAATATAACTCTAAGTTCTATATTTAGTTTCGAACTTGCAACATCTTCTCTGACTCCCAATCGTCTAAGTTTCACCCTTAAACTAAACCAAATACCTCTACTTATACTTGCCAAAACGACTTACAAAAGATTCTAGAACATTACATCAAAGAAAGGCTGACCTCAAAACAGCCAACACTCATCCCTAGTCAAGATCCTATCATTAAATTCACAATCTAAATTAAATACAAGAGTCGACTTCAACTAAGAGCCAAAAACATAGACAACTCGGTCAAAGATGGACCCGAGCATCAGCAACACAGGTTCACTTGGTTAGCAGAGGAACAACTCAGTTCACGCTAATGCAACTCAGTCACCAAAGGAATAACTCGGTTCATATTGAAGAGCTCGGCAACCAAAGGAACAACTTGGTTCATACTGAAGAGCTCGGCAATGTCTGAAAGAACTTGGTCAGAACTGTCAGAATGAACAAAAAGTGCAAGATTATAAGGCAACCCAGGATGCTCCTGCATCAATTCCACTATAATTTCAGGTTGTATGGTAGTGTTGGACAAAATGTAGAATTAAAGCCAATTCTCAAATGAAGTCATAATTTCTCAATTTGAAATATATCAATGGATTATCTAACAACTTTTTAAAAAATACTCATGTCTTAATATGTTGCCAATTGTTTTGGAATTTTCACATGCTTTGAAAGAAGAGTTGTAGTTGTTTTGGTAAAAAAGATAGAATGGTTTTCAATTATCCATCAATTGTTTAATGAAATGCTTGTAAGCTAAAGGTTAAAACAATTTGCAAGTTAAAATATTTGGTAGGGACAGTTCAAGTTTGCATTAGAAAAGGAGCACTTCAATTTTTATCAACAAACTTGTATCAAATTCATAGAGTTGGATTGGAATAACGGGAAAAAAAATTAGGAGTTGATGTCATCAAGGAGATAAAGGGGAACCTCAACCCGTCTAGACTTAGGTCTAAACTAAGGACCATGGTGTTTTAAGAATAGAAACAAATCACAACCCATGGTTCAATGAAAATTGCTTCTGGTAAGCAACACTTCACTACTCAAAGTGACATGCACAAGTTTGATGGTTCATTACTCTTACATGGGTGGCTCAAATTAAGCAATTCATTGACACACAAGTAATACCTCACTCTCAATATGTAGGTACGGTATCTCTCTATTTGGAATCTTGTTTAAAATTATGGTGTAAATGTTGAGTTACTGGATTTGTACATCCCCCTATCTCCAGATGTTGGTGCTTTCAGGCATAGATGTGAAGTGTTAAGGTTGTAACTTCAGTTGGATTGGTTTGATCTGAGATACATTATTGTTATTGGTAAATTATCATTACCTATATATACTTATCCATGTTAAATTTTATATATATATATACATAGATTTTTTTTTTTTGTTATACATATTATTATTATTATTTATGTTAATATAATATTATTAAATGCTAATTACACCATAGAGAGACATCTCTTCATGAGATATGTCTCCTCTCATATTTATATGAGATCCAAATCAGCATTTAGAACACATCAATTACAATGGCCATGATAGTACATTTGTAGAAAACGATCCATATTGCTTAACATGGTATTAGAGCAGGCTGCAAATGTAAGAAAATAATGTGTGGGCATTTAAGAGAGGAATCTTCATTCTCAAGCAGATCCAAGGGGGTCCAAAATTATTATGTGATAGAAAGAAAATCAAATTGGAATAGTACTAGCAAAGCATCGAAGAAATGTACGGAGAACATACGCAGCATAAGAACTTGAATATACATGTTCAGAGTTGTCATTATCGGACATGGCATCTTGTTATCATGTGGAGATAGATAAAAAAATTTCTGTGTCGAGCGAATATCTACATAAGTGGGAGGAAGTAATAAACCTCTAGAACAACGCTCACACATATCATTCCTTGCCTTAGGGATATTGAGGAATATCATGACTAAATTCTTAATGCTGAAGAATGGAAATGCGAACTCCCTATTAATGAGCTGATTATTATGAAGGAAAGGTTAACATGATGATACAAAAATTGATGAAGGAATGAATTTTCCCAAGTGCTGATAAGGAACGATAGTTCCTATATATGAAGTCTGAATAGCCAATCAATGATCATCAATTATACAACGGGGGCATGGAGATCAAAAAAAGGAAAAAAAGACACATCGATAAATACAATCCATAAAATTAAAGGATACAACATTGACACCTGATGTAGTTATGGAGGAATACGACAAACCTTGGTATCTATCAAATTTAGGAGAATCAATTCATACAAAATCAATAATTATAACTAGTTTATTTGATAATAGATTACTGATAATATATTAATTAAACATAACAAAGAGCTACATCATTCTGGTTTGGATTAGTGAAAGGAACTAACCGTTAGAACTGATTAACACATCTACATGCCAATTATGAAGTGTTACAATGACTATCAATAATGTGTAAGAGGTTGACATTAATAAAGTGGGACAATGATATTATAAATTGTCATCATAAGAAAACAGGTCTAATGAGTTGACGTGACCGGTCAAATATGTGTGGCTTTTGTATACAGGTGGTCTCAAACACTTTGCAAAAGACATTGGGGGAATAAGACTGGGAGATTGGATCATCAAATATCTTTTCTGATTTCTACTTCATATTTTTTGTAGATTGCTCATGTTGAGCAGCAGTCTCTTTGCCTTAGATACGTAAGTACAAGTGCTACAAATCAGAACACCATTGTTTTTTCAAATGCTATAATCAACAGACATAAAAGCAAGCATTCAGATCAAAAGATCTTACAGAATTGCTATATTAGTCAGACATTCCAGGCAAGCATTCATACAGATCAAAGGTCTTATCAGACCTACACAAGTTCACCTTTGCATATTGATAAATCCATATCAGACATAACAGTTAGAGTGATCCACCAACCTCTAATATATCGTCATATCACAAGAATAACAGATGAGTGATTGGGTTGATCAAAGGGGAACCATTTGGATAAGTATACTGTGTTATCAGGAACAACTTACTCTCATGCTACAATCTTCATAAGTTTTTACAGAAAGAAGTCTCTTGCATTTGAAAATAGTCCAAAATCATAAAAAGATTGAATTAGGAGACAGTACAATCTTTCAAGTTTCAATTAAAACAATTCAAGTACTCTTTTGTATGAAGGAACAAATGTATTCTTTAAACCAATCAAATTACATACACAAATGAAAAATCAAAATGGGCATTGCTTGATTTGTTTGGTCATTACTTCAGCCTTTCCACCTGTTTTGTAAGGCGCTCTTCTGGTTTTGTTAATGATTGCAAGAGGATCCTCGATGGAGGGAGCTATTTCCAAATGTCATCTAAAGACTCATGGGGAAGAATATATATTTTACATCTGCTTATATAAAGAACAACTTATCAACGTACAAATTAGAATCTATCTACATTGAAAAGAGGATGCATATCATGGAGTAAGAGTTATAATAAATACAAACAGATAAAAAGGGGAATCAGTAATATAATAAGGTTGACATTCTTATCACAACTACTGTTGACAATAGTGGCGTGAAGATTAGCCTTCATCAGAAACAATTGCATTGATCAGAGTATCTCAAAGAAAGAAGGATATTGAGGTTCTATTGATAGATTGAAGCCATAACAAAAGATTATAATGCTTGGTTAATAGAAGAAAAAGATTCCCACACGTGGCTATCCTTAGTTATAGTACAGGAGATTAATCATTTCATAATTGGTGTAAGGAAGCAAATAAACATTGGTCTATCTATCGAAACTAAGAATCATTACGGAGTCAAAGAAATGTAATTATCCTCAGCATGGATATAGACAATATATAGGAGAAATATCCAATCGGTACACTGACTATCTGAGCAAAATGATAACTTTAAACTATATGCAGATAGCGATTGTGGTCTTATAAGAAGCTTGTAATCTTTAAGTTTGACAATAGATAATTTGCCCTTTCGGTGAGCCCTCAAGTCAGGCTCCGTGAGCTGATCCTCTTAAAATAGAATATGAGTATGTGAGATAAAAATACTAAATAGACATATTCTGGTTACAAGATGGTTAGAGAATTATAATAATGATGGAATTGATTGAAATAAAGACTCTATCGTGACTTTAAGACAAATCAAGTGCTCAACCTGAGATAGATTTATGAACTTATTGATACATGAATTTAGAGAGATTTCTTATCAGAGAAATGGCAACACGAGAACCTTTGATAAGCACAAGGAACATATCTCAGAGACTATAATATAAGAATTCAGATTAACTATCATTTATGGTATTACTTGGATCAGAAATGAGAACTCAAATAGATAAACATATGAAGAATAGAAACATTAACCCTTATATAGTGCATCTCTATACTAAATATAATCCTTTTTTATTCATATTATAGTGTCAAGTGAGAGGAAAAAGAGGGAGATTGAAGGAGACTGACACGTACGCACAAGGATCATCCTGAGAAGGCTGAATATGGTTGTAATTCAAGTGGAAGTGAACTAGACTATTTTATGGTTCAAATTAATAATAATGAAGTATGTGGGAATTCTACATTGTGGGGGGGTGAATGATTACCTTAACCAATGTTTCATTCCCCATTGGAGGCATTTCTTGTTTGATGTATATGGACCTTCACTGGAGCAACTTGTATCAAGAACAGTAATGTGCAGATAAGTATTTATTATCTTTGATTATTATATTACTTGCTTATTATTGTAATTCTATGCCTACTATAAGAGTTAATTGCCTTGATCTTTTCCTTTGTGTTTGAGGATGCTCTTGTAGGAAAAGAGGGTTGGTACTAAATCAAATATTGTGCAGACTCAATCTTATGGGGACAACTTTAAAAAAGTTACTCATATGTACATCACGAGGAAGTTAATACTAAGGGTGTCCAACAGACATACTTGGGTGAAGAGAGTCTCAAAGGAACTAACTCCAACACCTGACTTCCTAGGATCATTGTTCAGAGGAAGAATTTTTGAGGTGCAACACTTTGTAAATGATATCTTCTCAATGAGGAAGAAATTCTAAGAAAAATTTATTGTAATGTATTCTTCTCTATGAGAGAGAATTGAGGTGAAAGCCCTTGTACTACACTCTAACTTGGTTCATGTTGGTTACTATTTTGCATATGATATGTAATGAAAGGTGATGATCTTTCATTGACATATATAAACAGAAGGTAACCATTGTAAGGTGACAATCTTATAAATGGTAGACCTGTTATCATGATAGACTCCATTAAGTTGTCAACAGAGTGCTGAAAGTCATAATAACGAATGTATCATGACAAACTTCATTAAGTTGTTGTCACAGAGTACTGAAGGTCATGATAACGAATGTATTATGATCAAACTTCATTAAGTTGTTGTTTCGGAGTGCTGGAGATCATAATACTTGTCATGATAGAGTTCATGACATTGTGATTTTTGTTAATTTGTTTGACTTAAATGTCCTAGAGAGCTAGAAATCAGATAACTTATTCTCTTGATAGCCATCTCTTATTTGATGTCAGTGCACATATCAAAAGAATATAAGTATGATGAATATCATATGATTGATTTTTCTTGTTGAATCATACTTCAAATCATATTGAAAGATAATATCTAAATTCATGGATAAATTTTGATATCCTTAAATATGCCATTCCAAGAATATCATACCGAGACGATATCTCTTCATATACTTGAGAGCATAATGTGTTCTACAAATCCTTCCTAGTTAAGAGGGAGTGTTAAGGTTGTAGCTTCAGTCGGATTGGTTCGATCTGAGATACATTATTGTTATTGCTAAATCATCATTTCCTATATATACTTATCCATGTTAAATTGTATATATATATAAAATTATACTTATTATTATTTATGGTAATATAATATTATTAAATGATGATTACACCATAGAGAGATGTCTCTTCATGAGACATGTCTCCTCTCATATTTATATGAAATTGAAATCTGCATTTGGAACACATCAATTACAATGGCCATGAAAGTACATTTGCAAAAAATGATCCATGCTACTCAACATGAAGGTGGGATGCACCTAATTGTGCATTGGGAGTGCATCCACCCTATGTATGGAATAAAGTTTGCTCATTTTTGAATCTCAAAGTCACAAAAAATTCATCTTACATAGTTGATGAAGAATTTGAGGCTTTGATCTCACTTGAGAGCCAAAAATAAAAGGGTGGCAGTTGTTTACACAGTTTTCGAGACAACCAACTAGAAGCACCCCAAACACTAGGAGAGAAGTTGCGGTGGAAATGAACATAATCCTCCCCTCAATTCATTTATTCATGTTGTTCGACAAAAGTGAAGTGTGATGTATGACGAAAATGAAGTCCTCTAAAAATACCCCAAACATATTACTTTATATTAACACTGCAAAATTAAACTTTTGAATATATCTTTCTTATAATATTTTCAGATTGTATATTATTTCCTTTTTTAATACATTTTTGTTTTATACGTGTAAAATATTAGTATTAATTTAAATCTAATGTAATATTAATTTATTATAATTAATAATACATTTTACTGTTTCATTTTTAACATAATTTAATTTCAAATTTGAGGGTTGAGACAGAGTTGTAAATGGTGGAGAAAATTTCTTTCCACTCTCTTTACATCTTGATTTTTCTCCACCTATAAATAAAATAGGTTAAAAGTTATAACATATTATGATGAAAAGGTTTTGAAAAAAAGGGAAGAAGGCTCTACAAGTTGATGCGCTTGACACCCTAGTGCTGCCCTCGGGCCGTCCTTCACACGCTTCCTTACAGGGGTTGCATTTATGGTCTCTACTTCCTTGGGAGACATTAATGCCTCCGCCTCGAGGGATTTTATACCCCGCAAACATGGCAACTTGCCCATTTTCTCGGGTGGTGGTAGTTCTAACCCTAAATTTCCTCTACGAAATTCATTGGATCTCCCAGAAGGTGCTATGGCCGAAAAAACCTTACAGAATGGACGAGAAGAGGGGCGTAGCGGAGCCAAGCCGTTGTCCTTCAAGCAAGCGGTGCAAAACGAAAGAATCATTCCTCAAGGGGCAGCCTTCATCTCAAGCATCGCACAGGAGGTTTCAACCGTCGAAGGAGATGGAGGTAAAGTTTCTGTTCCGTCCACGCTTGTGATTAAGCCGAATTCGCAGATGAATGAAGTTATTGAATTAGAGAAAGCTAAGCTTCAGGATTGTGCAATTTTCTTTGCTACTGTTGATAGTTCTAGGATTCCGTTGAGGAATTTTTTGAATGATTGATTTCACAAAGTTTGGGGGCAAAAGCTAGGGTTTCATTTTACCTATTGTCGTATGCGGCAAAAAGGTCTTTTTATCCTCTTTTTTTGTGATAATAAAGCCCAAAAGGTGATTGTAGATAAACAATTTTGGAGGGTTGGTGCTTGTGAATTTAGGGCAATACCCTGGACCAGTGTTACGGGACTCAGACTTGCCTCTGACTCGGAAAGGTCAAAATCCGACTCGGACTCGGACTCGGCGACCGGACTCGGCAAGGACTCGGGAAATTGAAAAACTTATGAAATCCAAAGATTTTTAAGGATTTTAAGATTGTTTCTTGCATCTTTTAGTCAATTAACATCAAATACTTAATAATTGATATAAATAGAACCTACTTAATACACATACACAATTTTGCATAGATCACATAAGTATAAAAGCGAATTTTTGAAGGAAAAAAACTGAATAACCACAATATAAAGTTATAAACTATAAAGTAATAAACATAGTGTCACTCCAATATCAAAGACTCAAATGTCTACAACATTCATGGATTACAAAATCCATGGTATCAAATTCAAAGGTTCAAAACATATATCAAAATAACAACTAGAGCCATCCTCTATGTCCTCCTACGAGTGCGCCTAAGATAAGTCATGGAAGACTCTAGAGCCATCCTCTCTGCCTATGTCTGAGGCTGACCCTGAACCTCCTCCTCATCCTCATCATCATCATCCTCCTCACGCACATAATCCTCGTCATCAGCCTCAGATCCATCACTCCTAGCCTCAGGGTCCACTCTGTCTCCTCGTGCTCTAGCCTCCTCAACTGCCATCGTTACTGCCTCAGCCTTTCGATCCACCTGATCTACCCACTCCACATCTTCATCACTGAAGACAGGATCATCCACCTCTGTGTTCCACTCTGCATGAGGATCAACATTCTCTAATACAATCGGAGTTGTATCGGTGCCAAAGATCTGTCTATGGCGAAGGCGAAGGTTGTAGTGAACAAAGACAAGATCATTTAATTTTTGCACTGCCAACCTATTGCGCTTCTTTGAATGTATGTGCTCAAAAAGACTCCAATTACGTTTGCATCTTGATGCACTAGATGGCTGGCTCAAGATGTGAATCGCAATCCTCTGTAAATTTGGCACCTTTGTGCCAAACATCTCCCACCATGCATCTGAAACAAGAAATTTTTGAATCATATCAATAACTTTGAATTTATCAAATTAAGATGGTAATAGAATTACTATTAGAAATTAGGATGTAGAAATTAGAATCAAAGATTTTTAGTGTTTACCAGGCATCAATGCTGTCCTATTTCTTTTGCACAACTCTCGTGCAAATAAGTCCCTTTGAGCTTTCTTAAATAGCTCAATCTCACGGACTATATCTGTGCTAACTGTTGAATTAGGTGACATTCTCTCTATAACATCGTAGAGGCCGCTCCACACCTTATCATCAGCCTTGAAATGTGGGCTGGACTGGTATGCTGGATTAAGGAAGTAGGCCGCTGCATGTATAGGCCTGTGAAGTAGATTGTGCCATCGTCTATCAATGACATCCTATATAGGCCCATACCTATCTTGATTCCCTGCAAAAAAAGTGCGAATGGCCTCCTTCACCCTATCCATGCCTTCATAAATGTAGCCCATTGAGGGCTTCTCTCCATCAGCTGTTCGTAGGAGAACAATAAGCGGCTTTACAAACTGCAATCATTATGAAAGTTGGAAAAGAAATAATCAGCTTTAAGTTTTTTTTTTTTTAAATGAACAATAATTTATAACATAATTTCATAAACAAAATAAAGTTGAAATGAGGACAAAAAGGAAAATTACCTTCACAATATCAGCAATAGGTGTCCAAAAAGAGGGATCGTCAAAAATATGATCAGCTGCAACAATCCCTGCAGTGGTCTTTGCATATGAGGATGCAAGCCACTCCTCACTAACAAACATACGTCTCAAACCTCCCTTTGAATCAAGCAAGGATTTCAATGTGAGGAAGCTGGTTGCAAATCTAGTGACCCCTGGACGAGACAACTCCCTTTGCTCATTGTGTTTCCTCGTGAGGTTGAGGACCCATGTATGATTATATATGAATTTGCATACACTCCTTCCTCGCTCTATAACTATTTTGATCCAAGGGAGTTTACCAAGATCCTCTAACATGAGGTCAATGCAATGAGCGGCACAAGGGGTCCAAAATAGGTGAGGGTGTCTCTCCATAAGAAGCTTTCCTGCAGCAACATAATTTGCTGCATTATCAGTAACTATTTGCACCACATTCTCCTCACCTACATCCTTTATCACTTCATCCATTATCCCACAAAGATATTCAACATTCTTTGTTTTTCCTGAGGCATCAATGGATTTCAAAAAAACCGTGGCACCTAAAGAAAAAGAAACAAATTAGTATAATGATTAATGATGAATCATAATTTATAAATTCAAAATTTATAAACTTAATCACTTAAGAACAAGTTCTACTTCTAAATTTTTAATGTCTAAGACTCTAAGTACAATTACAGTTTACCTGATGAAGAAACAAGAAAGTTGAGAAGTGTTCTACTCCTATCAGTCCAACCATCAGTCATGATGGTGCAACCTTTTTTCTTCCACACCTCACGCTGCTCCGTGATTTCAACTTGTACATCAGCCACCCTTTGGTTCAAAATAGGGCCTCCTAGCTCTTCAGCACTAGGGGCTTTGAACCCCGGACCACAAACAACAATAGCATCGATTCCAATTTGCCAATAAGGGGACCTAAAACAAATAGAATAAAATTTCAAGTTAAACAAATTAGTATATTATAAATAAATTTGAAAACAAAATACAAATTAAAATAAACAAAATAAACATATTATTGAAAGCTGAAAGTTGAAAGTTGAAACTTGTAACTTTGAAAGCAAGAGAAGACTTAAATTTAAATTTACATAAATAATTACCTTTCTGCATTGAATGAAATGTTGTTGTAGATGAAGAAGTCCCCAAGTGCCAATTTTGCATAATCATGTTTATCCTTGTTCCAACCCATGCCCTCAAGCCATGGCTGTGAACTTGGAGCCGTGCGTGGAGAAAACATAGAATCAAGTGTCGATTTTTGCTTACGAATGCGAGGCCCAATGCTCACACTCGTAGAAGCAGTGGTATCCGTAGGTGGAGCAGTGGATAATGGAGAGCGAAAACTAGAAGACCCCTGTTGGGCTCCGGCTAGTTGTGCCATTTCTTCATGTTGCTTCTTTTTCAATTCTTTTTGCTCCATTTTTTCCTCTAGAAGAGTTTGGATGTCTCGCATAACATCTTGGGGTACATCTTTGCATTTTTTAGCATCACGTCTAGGTATATGTGCTAGGTGATACTTCAATCTATTTATTCCTCCCCCATTATATACCACACCACAATGCCAACATGTAACAACTCCCTTTTTGTGCCCCGGGATGGCATGTTTCCAAGCCCTATCCCTTGCTATTGCACTTGGGTTTGCATTAGGGTTAAATGGAGGCCTATTTCCACTTCTCTCACCTTGTTGAGACATTATATCAAATTTCAATAAGTTACTGTTCGCTGTCAGCCTGCTGCAATATGAATGTAAACAAAATGAGAAGTAAAAAAATAGTAGACTAGTAGTAGAGAGTAGAAACCAAACAAATTTAAACAAAATGAGAAGTGAAAATACTTAAAAAATATGAATGTAAAAGTTTAAAACATAGTATAAAACAACACAAAGAAATGCAACAACAACTTGTAGCTTACCTCTTCAAATTTGCACAAACAATGGAAATGCAAGTTTGTAGAAACCTCCTCCAAATGCTCCCTCAAGCTCCTCTCAAATGCTTTAATGCAAGCTAGAAAGATGCACAAACCATTAGTAATCAATACGGGAGACCAAACCGGTTTGTTGATTTCTCTCTCAAAACCCCAATATTCTTCTCTAACTCTTTCCTCTCTCTTGTGAGCACAAGCAAATGGTGGAATGACCTTTTTAGGTCAATAACCAGTTATACAAACCAAAAAAATCCAATTAAACAAAGAATTTTATGTTTTTTTTGCCTTTTTACTTGTTACCCGCCGGCGAGAGTCTTGGCATCGGGACTCGCCAAGTCAGGCGAGTCCAGGACTCGGACAGGACTCGGCAGAGTTCGAGTCAAGAGGCAGTCTGCCTCGGAAAGGTGGACTCTGCCTCTGACTCGCCGAGTCCGAGGCTGACTCGGCGAGTCCCATTACACTGCCCTGGACCCTCGAAGCCACGCAAGATGAAGTTCTGGTATTGTCTAGCCTTAGGTGGATTATCCTAGGTAATCTCCCGCCCTTTTTGTTGACGCTTATTCCGCAAGCGCAGGAGCCCTTAGGCAAAGTGCTTCATTCCTAACACTGATGTTCAAATTCTTAGTTCACTCAAGCCTGGTGTCGACTTCCCAGAGTGGCTGCAATTTGACATTGATCCCGCTCCAGTGTGTTGCCTGATTACCTTTCTGGGTGGTTTGGGTGGATGTTTTGTGTGTAAAAAAGGACACAGGAAACTAGAATGCCCTATTATTCTTAAAAGAAATGCTATTAAGAAAAAAGTAGTTCCTAAAAATGGCTCTGTTAACACCTCTGGCTCTGTTGAACCACCTCTTTCTGGCAACAAGACCTTTGTTCCTTCAATTAACATTTCTCCTCCAGAGAATTGGAACCAGAACCCTGAAATACTCTCTACTAATCTTGATAAACTTAAAGGGAAATTTGAATCCCCCCCTGAGAAACCTAATACTATCCCTGCGTTTGAGAAACCCCAAGAGATTTCTTCTGTTGAGAATAATATTGATTTTGATCTAAATCCGGATAAACCCAAACCAGCTCACAGAACTAAAAATGCTCAGCAATTAGCAGTGGAGAGGATTAGAGAAAGAGCTAGGAATAACAAAATTTCCTCTCAGCCCAAGTGGAGAACTTATTATATCCCAAAATCTCGCAACCCCTCTCCCTCACCTGCTCCTTCTGTTAGGGTTATTTGCTCAAAACCTAACTTTGAGCCTATTCTCTCTATTGATGAGTGTAACAACTCCCTTCCGTGTGGTGGTTTGGGAGGGGACATGTCTTCTTCTGAGATGCAGGATAAGTTGAATGATTACTCTGTGGTAGTAATTCTAGCCCCCCCTCCTCTTCCACCACCTCCGGATATTTGGAAATATGAGAAGAAAAGTGTTGTTGTTTCTTTCCTAAATGAAGGGGGGACAAAAGTGGGAGAAGTGTTGAGAGACAGTATTGGTGAAGTGGAAGAGGGTGAAATCATTGCATGTGCTGATGCTAGCAAAGATGAGGAGTCGGAGGAGATATTTGTATTTAATGCTGATCTGTCTAATGGTGAAGATCCTAAGGGTTGGGTCCCAAATTTGGTGCTTCCCCCTTGATTAAGAAAAAGAAGAGAGGTAGACCCCCATTAATCAGTGGGAATCCTAAACCTTTTAAGAAACCTAAAGTAGGCATACCTGAATGCTTCAAAGGATTCAGGAAACCCATGGAGATAGACTAATCTTTTTTTATGGCCCTTAACTGCATTTCCTGGAATGTTAGAGGATTAGAGGCCTCTGACAGGAAATATGTGGTGAGAAGGTTATTCAACTCTCATAGAGAGTTAGACTTTCTGTTACTTCAAGAAGTCAAAGCTGTTGGGTTTGACCTAGATATTGCCCTAAAATGCATATGGAGGGATGCTACTGCAATTTCTACTAAACACCCGAGAGGTAAAGGAGGATCCTCTATTCTAATCAGTCCAAATTGGAAGGATAAAATGATAGGATGGGGGACATCTTCGTGTAATAGGGCAGTCTGGGTTAAACTGAAGTATAATGATTTACAATTTGGTATTTGCTCAATTTATGCCTCTAATGAGCATAATGGTAGAATTGAATTATGGAAGTGGCTAGCTGATCTAGACTTAATTCCATGGATTGTAGCAGGAGATTTTAATATGATTGAGAGAGCTCAAGACAAATCTGGGGGCCTTAAATTTGAATGGAAAGGGAATGAGCCATTATTCTGGTGTAGAATGATGAATAAGTTGAACCTTTTTGACCCTCTTGTAGGAATGAGGCATGAATCCAAAGGAATTTGGTTCACATGGTCTAATTTTCAAAAAGGTGATAGAAGGATTTATTCGAGACTTGACAGATTTTATTTAAATAAGATGTGGTTTCGCTGTAAACCTCAGTCTGACAACAATTGTATGAAAGTCATACCATACACACTATTAGATCATCATCCAATTATGGCTTCCATCCAACTGATTGGAGAGCAATGCATTGAATCCCCTCCTAAACAAAGTTTTTCTCTGAATACTTCCTTGCTGAAAGATGATGCTGTCAAGGCGGCTATCAAAGTTATTGTTTGGTATAATGAGAAGGTTGTTAGACATGAATCTGCCATTGAAAGATGGGAGCAAACCTCCAAGTCTTAGAAGGGAATGCTTAAGGTAGTAGGGAGGAAAAAGGCTAAGGATGCCAAGAGAAGGGAAGTTGAGTTGGTTGAGTCTTTGCAGGAAGTAGAAGGAGAGATTCAATCCAACCCCCATTTAGAAGCCCTTCTGGATAAAGTCATTCTGCGCAGAAACTCACTCAAAAAATTTCAGTTGTTTAAGACTAGAGGGGCCAAAGTTAGAGCCAGGATTAATTGGATTAACCTTGGAAATAGAGGATCTAAATTCTTCTTCCAAACCCTGAAGAAGAAAGAGGCAAGAGATAAGATTTGCAGTATTAGAACTCAGGATTCGGTGGTTTCATCTCAGCAGGAGGTCCTAGAGGCCTTCTCTTCCTTCTATAAGGAATTATTTACTTCTTCAGAACCTGACCCCTACATGGAGGTTGCTAGGGCTAAGATTAGATCCATCATCCCTAAGAAAATTAAGGATAAAGAGGCTAAGGTTCTAGATGGGGGTTCATCAGAAGAGGAGATCAGAGTAGCTATTAGCAAAATGGCTAATGATAAGGCGCCAGGACTTGAAGGGCTCCCAATTGAATTTTATAAAAAGAATGTAGACTGGATAGTTCCCTATTTGTTAAGTGTTTATGAAGAAGCCTTTGACAGAGGGTCTCTTGGCCCTGAACTAAATGCTGGTGTTATTAAACTCATTCCAAAGGAGGGTGATAGGTTGCTCATAAAGAACTGGAGGCCTATTACATTGATGAATGTGGTTTATAAGATTCTTGCCAAAGTTCTAGCTATCAGAATTGAAAAGATTCTTCCTAATGTCATCAATAGTACTCAGATTGGTTTTGTCAAAGGTAGGTATATTTTGGAGAATCTTATTACATGTTGGGAGGCCATGAATTGGGCTAAGTCTTCAGGTCAAGATTGTGCCATGTTCCTTATAGATTATGAGAAAGCATATGACAGGATTGAGTGGGGTTTCGTCATGATGATGTTGGAGGCCCTTGGATTCCTGACACATTATCGCAGAATGGTCTCTATTTTGTTGTTTGGGGCCAAGGCTGCAATGGAGATTAACGGGGTTAGATCTGAATTCTTTAGCCTTACAAGATCTATCAGGCAAGGATGTCCATTAGCTCCATCCTTGTTTGTGATAGCTAGTGATTCTCTTGATTATCTTCTCAGAGATAGCTCTCTCTCTCTCTCCATGTGTTAGGGGAATTCTTCTCCCTAACAATCAAGAAGTTGCCAATGTATAGTTTGCAGATGATACATCAATACTCCTGCATTTAGAAGAAACTAATATGACCTACCTTATGGAGAAACTTGATACATTATGTCTTGCCTCTGGTAGTAAAATATCCATCTCAAAATCTATTATGCTGGGATGGACTAAAGAACCACCTATTTGGTGGAGTAAATTTGATTTGGCTTGGGGGGGGGTCGGATCATCTGGTAAGATACTTGGGCATCCCTTTCTCTGTAGAGCCTAATCTCAATTTGATGTGGGATTGGGCATTTGAAAGAATAAGTAGGAAATTAGCAAAATGGAATAGTAATCTGCTATCTTTTCCTGGTAGATTTCAAGTCTGCCAGAAGATTCTATCTTCTTATCCTATTTATTTTTCCTCCATGTGGCTGTTCAATCAAGTGCAGATTAACTCTGTTCAGAAAATTATCAGGAATTTTTTGTGGTCTAATGGAAGTGGAGTGAAGAAAATACACGCTGTCTCTTGGGACTGGTGTACTAAGAGCAGGGCATGGGGAGGTTTGGGTCTCAAGGACCTTAAGTTTCAAGGTGTAGCTTTGGCTGTCAAATGGATTGCCAAAGCAGGAGATGGAGAGGAGCCTTGGAAGGTATTGATTAGAAACAATCTGAGGAGGTCCCATTGCAGCAGACCTAGAGGATGGAAGAATTTTTGCTTTACAGACTCTCTCTTAGTTGATGCTTCCCTGGTAGCTCAAGGATCCAATGTTTTTAAAAGTATTTGGAAGGCCTGGAAATTTGTCAAGCGTTTCTTAAGCAATAAAGATCCGGTTGAGAAATCTGGTCTCCTATGTGGAAAGAAATCTATTTGGTGGAATCTGAGCCGTGGGGATAAAAAGCTTGCTCTTCTCCAAGGGTGCTCAGCAAAAAAGTGGTCTGAACTTGGTATTTCTGTTTTTGGAGATATCATCCTGGAAGATGGCTTTGTGGAATGGGAATGGCTAGGAAAGAAGTTTCACTTACCCAAATCCCAGCGGAGAACATACTCTGTGCTTAGAGGAGCCTTATTTAACATTGGACCTATCAAAAGATGCTGTAATGTCTCATGCTGTGATTCTCAATTGCTTTGGCCTGATCATACCCCCCTTCATCTTGTAAAATCTAGATACCTCTACCAGCTGTTAACAAATAACAATGATATCTTTGTTCATGTGAATTCTAAATGGGGTGTTGAGATTGATAATCTGGAATGGATGAAATATTTCACCATGTTGTGGACAAGACCTGTAGAACCCAAAATATCTTGTTTTCTGTGGAAGCCTTTTCTGCACAAACTCCCACTCAAAAGACCGGGGGGAAGCCTAACATCTGCACTGTGTGTAAACAGCCAGAATCTGTCATGCATGTATTTTTTGAATGCCTATTTGCTGCTGAAATCTGGAATATGTTTGGCCTATCTTTCAAAACTCATTTCGATGTTATAAATATAATCTCTGGAACTATCAACAGCAGCAAGTTTTGTATCTCTTTCTGGTCTTTGCTTTCCTCTGTTGTTTTATGGTTCATCTGGAAATATTGGAATAATGATGTGCTCTCAGGGAAGGACAGAAATCTTACTGAGTCTCGTAAGAGGCTCATAAATTTTGACATTTCTATGCAGATCACAGTGATCCTGAAGGTGAAGGAAAGTAAATTTCTGCAGGTACTAAGAGAAGGAAAAGCTACCATGGAAAAAGCAGAGATTTCTTATGGGTACACATCAATAAAAGAAAAAGACGAATTTGAGTACACTCTGAGAGAATTCATCCAGCAGATCAAAATGGACAACATGCAGAAGGAACTGAAAAAGAAGGCTGAATATGACTACAGGGTGCTGGGATATAACTCTGTTTCCCCTGATACCAATGATGAAGAAGAAGACGATGAGGAGGATCCTCCTTGAATCAGAAAATAGTTTGATATTATTTTTGAACAAGCCAGAATAATGGCTAGTCATATATGTCTCGAGACTCTTATTATGTACTTCTGTATGTTGTGGTTTTCTACGTAAACTGATCTGATACTGTGATGTACCCTTTTTGATTACTTGATATGCAATAGAAAAATTTGTGGGTTCATGGATTGGCATGCTGGTGGCACAAGTCTCATGGCTTATCCTGATGACAGCTGTGATGCTGTGGACTGATATTTCTTTTATTTTTTTGTACACACACACACACATAGATACATGTGTACCCAAGCGCATCCAAAAATGCCACCCCCCCACCCCACCCCCCCCACTCCCCCCAAAAAAAAAAGAAAAAAGTTCACTTATCCATGTACCGGGTTCTCAACCTGCATCCGCATCCAGATTTGAACCTGTAATTTAGTCTAAATGGTTCTAAGAGCAGAACAAAGCGATCATTTGGAAAATATCTTTAGAATTTGTCAAGCTCTATGATTATCCCTGTATGAGCAATTGCTTCCATTAGTCACCAAGTTTGATTTGGTCTGACATATATCTGCGAATAAAGAATCCTTCAGATTTGCTTAAGCTTGATTTATTTGTAGGAGTTTGCAAGAGTACCATACAATATGTGTAAGGCTTATCGAACCCCATAATATAAATGACACTATAATTAGATCCTGCAGGTTGGAGGGAAAATAGCTTGTAGGTAAAAGACACTAATTTGCAAGTTTTAAAGATCGTGGAACTTGTGCATTTTCTCTTCAAATTTTTCTTCAAACAGTAACTCCATCGATTTCCCAACAAATCAAAGAAAAAAGAGTGAATGGTTATGCCTTTTTTTGATAAAAAATACAGTTGATGGCATAAATGTGCAGAAAAGATGTTCTGCTTCAAGGGAAAACAGGCTATGGAGGAGCAGGAACCAAAATATGAAGACAGGCAAAAGGAGACATCCATTTGCAACAAATTATCTCATCATGCTTTATCTAATATTACTACTCTTTAATACTATGTTCAGTATGTCTGCAATCCTGGGTTCTGGTAAAGTAAGAGCATATGCAGCATCAACTGAAAGTTTGTTTAACTCTCTAAAGAAGATTTGGCCATGCCACAATACAGGATGAAACAGTGGACAGAGAAAAATTGAAGTGCAAGGCAGTTTGACACAGGCAGTTGGATGTTTTTGAAGCTGCAACCATGGAAACAACAAAAGGTCAATAGCCTAACACCCAAATATTATGGCCCTTAAGTGCTTGAGTGAATTGGAAGTTTAGTTTGCAAAGTAGAGATGCCAGTATCCATACATATACATTCAATATTCCATTTGCCTTGTTTGAATGAGGTAACCAGAAATAAATTTGAATTCAGACAGACTTGCCCAAGTTAGATGGAGGAGGATCGATTCTGGTACTAAAGGCAAGCATTCGGGCAAGTAAGCCACAGCAGAGTTGGATCATTGCCTAATATCTCATCAAATAGAAGAATTTCACAGTTGATGATATTGGGTGGGAGGATGGAGGATTCATTAAGAAATTCCCACAGCTAAGTGTTGAGGGCAATAATTTTATGAAGAAGGGGACTATGTTAGGCCGTCAACCCATTGGTCGTATTATGATATTGGATGGCCAACTTGGGCATACATCATCTTAACTTAATCATTATTGGCTCTTAGTTTTAGTAATTGTAATGACCATCAGCCAAGGTGGGATTAGAGGGTGTTTATCCTCATATTATGAACTTAGAAATGTTTGTTATTGTACTTTTGGAGATTGCCTGTCAGAGTGGCCTACTTAAATAGCTAAGTTTTCTGCTCTTCTTTTGTTCTTTTTGTGTCGATCTTCTCTTGCTTGTGCATTTATTCTCCTATTCTGCTTTGTGAAAATTTAGGTTAATCACAAGAAAATAATTTTTGTTTCTGACTGTTCATTTGGTCATTCAACAAAGGAGACCATTCAAAGCAATTGTTTGGTCAGGAAACAAGATAGCTTGTGTCTGTTTAGGCTGTGTGATGTCTATATTTTAAATTTGTATAACAATATATAACCTCACGTCTCTTAAGTAATGTGGAAGCTTGTTCAGATTTCAGTGTTTGATCAGCCAGGTTATAAAGAGTTCTCCCTTTTCATCCATTTCTTTCTAACACGTCCGTGTTTGTTGAATGTGCAGGACATCCATAGACCAATACCAGATGAAATTTGCACAGCCCTGAAACAGAAACAAAAAGCTTTTTGTGGGCTGAAAATGAAAGAAAAAATACTTATGTGTATGCAATTATTGAACTGCAAGCTTCTCTGTCAGTTTTTCATTTCAAATCATCTGAGCAGATAGTTTGTTGCTTTTAAAAACATTATGCTCTTAAATTACATACTTATGTTTGGCTCTAGTGAAATGATTTTTATTTTACTTGCATTGAGTATCTTGCTTCTCATTCACTTTTTTTACTTTCAGGTCTTTTTGATCAGATTATTCACACAAGTGACAAAGTGGATACAAAGGCTTTTTTTGAGGATCTATATCCAAAGGTTTTGAAACATAACATGTAATTTCTGGATAGAACTTGTTAAACGTCACTTGTTAACAGATGGGAATTATAAATATTTTTAATTAATTATCAGGTAATGTTGGGCATTCCTTTGCTGGATGGAACAAGCCTTGCTACAACCTTCCTGCATCTGGTCACAGGCAATGAAGCTGCATGCTACAGATACATCTGGTTTGAGGTCGTTTACCTCCCTGAAACTGTTTATGTATCAGTAATAATTTGATATCTTTTCATTTCCCTTTTTCTCTAAAACTGCTAAGTTTAATTATTGTTGGCTTCTTGGGTTTTAGGTGTTTGCTGCAGATATGTATGTCTCAAAGTTTGAAGGTGATATTTTGAATAGCTCTCTTGGAATGCAATACAGAAATAAGGTTTGTAGTTCCATGTGCAGTTCCTAATGCTAAATTTTCATTAAATGCTTGAATCAATTTGAATAAAATCTTTGAGAAATTGTTTATCTTTGTTCCTGTGCATTTTGGACTATTTGCAAAAAAAAAATCTGTCTTTGCTAACCACGTCTTGGTACATGCTTCAAGATGCATTTCTTGTTAATCATATAAATAATTTATCCATCGACTTAGTTTGTGTATAAGAATAATGAATTTCATCTAATGAATATTCATATCAGACTCTTTAGAACAGCATTTGGGACTCTGCTTTATTCAATCAAAAGGACTGTTTTGGATATAGACCTATGCTTTGATATCATCCTTAGATTGTGTAATGTGCCCTTTCTGGCTAACTTGGTATGTTGGGAAAATCACCTTAACTTGTCCTTGCTCTTTCAATTAAACCATGTCATGGAAGTTACACAAATTATCAACTGCTATTTCTGATATAAAGATATAAACGTATACAAGATGATATAGATTTGATGGAAAATTCAAAATTCTGATATAGAATTATTGAATATGCTATGATAGAAATTACTTTATCACTATAGTGATAATAGTATGATGCTATATCTGATTTAACTGATGTATTTATGCAATCAATTTATATTGCTTTCAGCACATTGTTTTGCTATGTCTGATATACCAATATAATTATGCAAATATATTGATATCACTAGAAATGATATGTTGCTGTTTCAGATTGGTATTCGGATTGGAATGCTTGTAACTTGATAATGGATACTATTTCTGATATGCAATTTTTCATATTTGCAATCTCTTGGTGGCATCTCTGAACTGCCTATATTACTTGCAACCAAAAATGACAATGGCACTTGCTCTTACAGAGAAGATCCAATAAGGATTGATATAAAAATAAATAAATGTTCGATGATGATCAAATGAAAGGATCGACATCCCTCTTAGTACGATGAAGTGATGCTTTCAAGAGACACATCCTTGTCTCTTCATAATTGCCATTCTTCTTATTCACGCCCATTCCTTAATACCTAAGTCACAGGTACACCAAATTTCATCTATGTGTTAGGAGGTTGGTGCCTCTGTCCCATCTAGGTGAAGGTACTGTTCAGCATAGACTGATGGATTTGTGACATGTGCTTAACCCTTTCCTGTGGATCCTTGTCTCTGGCTGTTGTGACGTTCATTGACAGCTCGAGCTTTTGGTTTAATGATAATGGTGGTTCAAACACTATGAAGTTCGAATTTCAGCGATTTTTCAGTGGTTCCAATGGTGGTTACTCCAAATTTTATGATATTTAATATAATATTATTTTATTTTAAAATAATATTGAGCTATTTAATTTAACTATTTAGCAATACCAAACTATTTTGACAATTTTATGGATATATTACTTATATTTACAAATAAATAAATTTATATAAAGTAAATCTAATGTCGATATTTTTTTTCAAATATTTACTCTTGCTGAATTTCATCTGAATTTTATGGTTGACGAACTTGAATTTGAATTCGGACCTTGTGACTTAGCTTATATTAACCGATTGGTTCTATTATTCTCAACAGATGCCTTTTATATTTAGTAATCACTTCTTAGTCTTCCCAGTCATACCTGTTAATATATCATAATTGGTTTAGAATCATAATGTTTATTACTTAATAATATTGATCAGTGTATCTTATTGACTGCATCTTTTAGCATATGTTGGACTAATCCTAAATTTAGCACTGATGATAGTTACGTTATCATTGTGAATATAGTGGAGCAGGAGTTTGATGAATAGCTTCTTCCATTGTGCTGTGAATATTTTTGCCCATGGATGCTATAAAAATCAGAGCATTATGATTTGCAGCTGCGACCACAAACCTTGTTATCGTGGTTTGTTCCTCCTGACTGTTGGCAACAATTCTTTCAGAAATTGTGAGCTGAGTCGAAACTATGGATAGATAAGAAATAAGGAGATACACCAGGTTCTCATTAAAATTATTCACAGTAGCATTAGTTAATGTGCTGTCGGATTGCTCAAGTTCTTCATGGTGAACCTTTGCCACTATGTAAGTACCTTGGCCAGTACACATGAATCTTTTCTGTTACAGAGCCATGGACCTTCAGTTTCACACTTTTAGCTATCATAGATTCATGAGCATTGAAGCCCAGAAAGCATCAATCCCCATACAATGATTCAATTAACTGCTGAGCGATTGGTAAATGAGGGAGATGCAATCATTAACTGCTGGGAATACTTTCTGAGTGAGGTTCATTAGACATTTATTGAAGGCTCTTCAATGGGGCAGTATGAGGGCATGACATTTGTGGTTGAATGTCTCAGAAATCAGTAGCTATAGCAATCAACTTGCACTCTGGATTTATAGTGAGTCTGGACAAAATTATATCTGCTGTTGCAACTCCAGTGTTACAGTAGTCTTGGTTGAAGCTTTGTAAGGAGATTGAGGGCATCCATCTTGTTTATCATTCCTGAATGATATTGCCAATATGAAGCTTTATATGAATGTCTGCTTCTGTAACAAGACCTCAGCATTGCAATAGTCGGTGCTGAGCATCCCTTCCTGAAGCAGTGTATTGGCAGAGCATAAGGTTAGAGACTGATATATATTTTAAGATGAGCGTCCCATTAGTAATTTTTGGCTGAGATTGGATTGAACTATTCTTCACCTATGAATGATTTTTATTGTGACGAGTTCATAGATATGTATTCTATTGTTACTTCCTCTCAATGATTAATGGTGCTTATTATCTTGAGAATCGTTTGATCTCTGCGTTGTACTTCCAAGTTTATTGCATATCATTAACATTCCCAAAGCAGCGATGTTGATAAACCCCTGCTCAGTTAGATAGTTGCATACTAATTCTCTATGTTATGTTGTTTTATTGAATGAGTTGGAGCAAATATCCCCCACTAAACCAGTCTGTTTATCTCAAGGGAAGTTGTCTATGTGAGTTTGACCTACATGCATGAGATCTGAGGCTAAACCTACAGCTTTAGTTATATCTTGTTACCTTTGTTTTGGCGAAAATTCTAGGGTGGCCATAACATGGATTAATGTAGGTTGGACATGTTACACCTGTTTTGGTCATCAGGCCCATCACTATTATAGTACAGTCACTAGTATGATGGTTTGTAGTTTGTAGAGTAATTTGGAAGGGGTATATTTTTAATGCTGTCACATGCAGAAGCGTAAGATTAATCAATTTTGCTGGCTTACATGTGTTAAAATTGGCTTTCTATTTATATATCTAAGTTGTCCGTTCGAGTTTGGTTCCAACTTCGAAGTTTGAGAACCGGTACGCAAGTTCGTCAAAATTTCAGAAAAGGGTTTGGGTTCATTAGTACAAAAAACATTTAAAAATTATATATTTATATATATACATTTTTTATGAAGCATGAGTTATAATTAGAATGTAGCATAGTAGCATAAACACATAACTTTAAAACACCATAAACAATTAAATTTGTAGTTGTAATCATAGTGATCATACCATCATATAGTAACATGATTCAATCAACTTCAACATCAAAGATTCAAAACATTTTATAATATCAAGTTCAAGTATCATTGTTTCACATTCATTGTTTAATTAATGGAATGAAAATCTATTAATATTCTTAGTTCTAAGTTCTTCAATCTTCATCTTCTTCTTCATATTCTTCTTCTTCTTCATCATCATCTTCTTCCCTAGTATTACTTGCGCTAAGGCCAATGGGATCAGCAGCAGAAGAAATAATGGCATTGACATCAAAGTCATCAAAATCATCGATTGCAAGAACACCAACAAATCAATCTTCAAACTCCTTGCACAATCGGATGCTTTATCAAAAACTAATGTGCTCTCCCTTAAGACAAAATAACCTGTTTAGAAACATAAAATGACAATGATAGGCCACAAAAGCAATTCATAACACTTTTAAATTTAATGGATGCCAAAAAATAATTAAATCTTGCCCAAAAAACACTTTTCCAATGGTTGGTGGGGTCCAATTTGTTGTGGGCTCAAACTGGGTACGATAAGTTGGAGTTGGTTTGCCCAGGTTCTATCCTAGTTCAAACCCGATCGAACCCACAGTGCAAAAATCACACCCTGGTCAAACCAAGTTCGAACCGGACCCGAAGTTCAGCCCGGTTCGAACTTCCTTGGGAATGAGTGAGGAGTCTTGTTTGCCCTAAAGTGCTTTTTCCATTGACCTTGTCATGAATTAGGAATTCTATTTTATTTGTGATATTAGTCTTTCGGACCACTTTGATATGCAAATCTCAACACTACATCTAAATAATTGAGCAGAAGTGCACATCAATTCTGTATTCCATCTTCATTTACTAACGATGAAAATTCTATCCAAATAACGAATGATCCATGTCTTTCTTGTTCATCTAACAACTACAGACTAGTTTCTTTCGTGCAAGTGTCGTTGTCTTGCATTTTGTCACTACAAAATGTAGGTAACAGTACGGAACTTTTCCAAGCTAGTTTTGTAATTTTTAAAGTTTATTCCATTATTTAATTGGTTTGTATTGATCAATCAAACGACACCAATTGATATAATGAATCATTTTACTAAAGGCTTTTGTCAAGTCTTTTCCATTTTTTTGATTGTTGAGCCTATACTTGATTTTTGAGGCCTTCAACATCATTTTCTTCGTTTTAGTGTGTGTTTGTTGGTTTTTAATCCTTTGGTTTCGCTTAAGTCATTGCTTTCGGTTTTTCCCTTTGATTTGATCTAACTTAGAGCTTAATCGGAGTTGTCAATCAAAAGATATGACCATTTTAGTGCCTAAAAAGTGGACCTTTTTGATGCAACAACACGAATTAAAAATAGCATGTTATATTTTTTATTTGGCGTTCACTTTTTGAAAAATATAATTTAAATTCACTTTATGTTTTTTTCAAGTTACTTTATCAATTAAATTGTCACTTAAAGTAACTATAGTCACCTTTATGTTATATTTTTAAGTTGAGTTGCTTTTTTATTTTTCACTTAGGTGACTATATTAACTATATTGTTTAATTTAATTTTTGATATTTAAATCAAATGCTCTAGTAAATATAACATATTAAATCATATTTGCACATTAGATTGTTTTTATGATAATGTAAAATATAATTTATGTCCCACTTAAGTAATATTTTATCAAAATTAAATTGACATGTGCTTATTAAAATCACTTAAAGGTGAACCTTTTTCATACCATTGCATGTAAAACCCAACTTAAAAGTGTAAAATCACTTAGAAGTGGACCTCTTTAATGCCATTGCATATAAATTCTTTAAAATGTGTAATGACATCAAAAAGATGAGCTACATGTGTTATATATATGCACAAAAAATGTGAGTTTTTGCTTTGAGTTGCATATGCATGTAACTTAAACATGTCTTGACACCAAAAATGTGCATTTTTGTACCAAAGACATGTATTTGCACTTCCCAAACCCGTTTTTGGGCAAAAAACACATTTTAAAAACATGCTTATACACCAAAAAACTGCATTTTTGCCTTGAACGAGCCCATTACATGTTTTAAAAACATGGAATGGCCTCCAAAAGGTGCATTTTGCATTGAAACACATGCTTTCAGTCTTCCAAAGCCCGTTTTTGAAAAAACTTTATGCATTTGGCCCTCAAGAACATGTTTTGGTGATTTTGCTTGAATTCTTCCATGAAATTTCTTCAAATCTTCTCCTTTAGGGACATTTTTGCAAATCTAATCCTCTCCATACAAAAAATGCTGGTTCTTTTGGTAAAAAAATGTGGGTTTTCAGCTCCATTAGAAATCACGTTTTGAGGAAGAATGCCCAAATGGGCCCCAAAATGCATGTTTTTGTCCAATAAGGAGTCATTTTGAAGTTTTAATCATTCTAGATGATATTGGAAGGCATATTTTTGCATTCTATGGTAAAAAATGACTCATATTATGCCATTTATGAATCACGTTTTTGCTAAAAACACTCAGAAAAATTGGGATTTTTATCCACTTTTATTCATTTTGAAGGCACATTTTTGCATTTGGGTCCATCAATATGCATTTGGAGAAGTTGTTTTTGCATTCACAAGTCAAAAATGACTCAAAAACATGCATTTTTTGGCCACGTTTTTGCAAAAACGGCCTAGATTTTTGCTTTAAAAAGTAATGTTTTTGTTAAAAGAACTCAAAAAATAGCATTTCAGCCTATACATTTGGATCAAGAGGGGTCGTTTTTAAGTTTTAATGTATGTAATTGTATTTGGAGACCATGTATTTGGCATTTTCATATCAAATTCAACCCTTCCTCGCTTACTAATATTTGTTGAATGCAAGTACGGAAAAAGTCAAATAATTGTTTGAAAACTCGGATTTGAGGGAGAATTGGTCTTCAAATTTATAAATCTTGCTATTTTGGCTCATAACCTCCATGCTTATCTTGTTATTTCCATGCACATTATGGCTTGTTATTGCACATTTGTCCAAATATATGCCGTGAATAGTGCATTTTTGCTTTAAAAATGATTAAATGGTTCATTTTCATGTTTTTGGAATTTCTCTAAATTCCAAATTTGGATTTGCACTTGAAAGCAACTTGCTTGTTGACATGTTTGAGTTTAAGTCCAAAGGCATGTGTTTATTTTGTGCTTGTTTTTCATTGTTTGCTTGCTTGTTTTTTTGTTTTTTTTTTTTTCTTTTGGAAGAAATTGCAAGTTTTTTCCCAAGAACTTGAGCACGTTTCACTTCACTCCACCTTCCATTTCATGCAAAAGCATCATCACATTCCCTTTCCATCTTTTCATGTCACAAAACTTGCATCGTCAAATGTGATTACATGTTTCTCATATCATCCATCATCCACACGTACATGTGATTTCATTTTCCATTTCCATTTCCATTTCCACTCATCTCACTTTCCATATGCACTTACACCTCCATGATCAAATACATGTCATTTCACTTCATTTGTTATTACGCATTCCATCTCATCCTTCATACGCACTTACGTGTAAGTTCATTCTCCATCTGCATTCACATGCCATCTCATTTTCTATTCCTCATTAAATGTTGTATTTACATATAATTCACTTTACGTGTAATGACATCAAAAGAACCCATTTTTGACTAAAGGTCACACATTTAAATCCAAAAGTTCTCATTTGCACACATTCACATGCTCGAAGCACTTTACTTCAAAAAAAGAGAGTTAAAGGTGCTGATGGAAAGTTATTTGGAGTTTACATTCGGGCATCGTCAAGAAGGTTTTCAAAGTGTCAGAGAATCCAGAATGTGTCAATGTACAAAGGAGAATTTACGACAACTTGAACGAGAAAAGCTTGATCACATCAAGAGTTCAAATGACAATGGACAATTCATCAAAGAGAGTCGGAGGTTATTAAAAGACACAAGACCATGGTTATCAAGCTTAATGCAGTGACACAAAATACAGGAACTACCAATCCTGTGATCATCCGGGATAGCATCGCCAAGTACAAGGCCTTTCAGGACAATCCCTAGGCTTGTTTCAATGCTCTTCCGTCTTTCCTCTTCTTCTTCTTTCATGTTTGTAATTGAAAAAGATGTATTGCATAAAAGGATGTAATTACATGGAATGCGAGTTGCACGTGCAATTGCATGCAACCCAATTATTTTTCTTTTAGTTAGATCGAGTCAAAGTTGGTTGAGTTGCTCCTACATTTTACTCCATTTTTTTCTCAACTCCTGTCCTATATAAAGGTGTGCCCCCTCATTGTAAAAATCGTCTTTTGTTGTATGCAAGAAAGCTCTGTCAGACTTGTGCAAGCATAATTTTGATTCTGTAGAAAATTGAATAAAAGAAGCAATTAGATTTGAAGCTTTGACTGGAAGCAATTGTGATAGAGAAAATTAGACGCTTTGATTGTAATTTGTGCCTATTGTCTTTGATTCATGTTATTATTGTGTGTTCAATAATAGAGCATAGTGATTTAAGAAGCAATCAGAACCGAAGTTTTGACTAGGAGTGGTTGTGGCAATACATAGACTATGAGCTTTGACTGTAGCTTGTATTACCATCTCAAATTTACGTAAAATAGTTAGAGTTCTCTACTTCTGGAAGTCTTTGCACCCCAATGGTAGAGGTTATTCTTATAGAATAGGTTAAAATAGGACTTAGAGCCAAATTGTTATGCTTTCAACTAGCCTTTGAGTTAGTGTTAGTTTATCGGTATCACCATTTACAACTTTAGATAGAAGTGTAGTTTGAGGTTTCATTTTGCCTACTGCTTGCTCCCTAGGTAAGTGGATTCTTTCTTGAAAGCTAAGAGGAAAGAATATTGTAACACCCCTTAAAAAATCTCTCGACTTCTTGCTTACCTTGAGTTGATCTAAGGAACGGTGAGAAGAGGGAGCCTTCCCTTTGAGGTAGGAGAGACTTTGTCTCATATGTTGTGGTTGGTCATCCTATTTTGCGATTGAATTTTACCCAAAACTATCGGTTGCAAAATATCCACCCAACATGTATCATTCTTGTCTTGACCTACATATTTTATTACATAAATTTTGCTGAGGCAAGGAAATACTAAGCCCTGAAACACAGCTGGGATTCTGTTTCACCATTGATTTGAATCCGTAAAAGTGGGTGTTTGAAAGGTTTTTGAACTCTTTTCCAAAATTTAATTTTTAATTTTTAATCATTTAATATAAATTGAAATTCCATTTCTAACTGCCAATTACCAGCGAGAGTCAAGTTTAATCCATCAAAAACACCAGAGATGTTTCTCCAAATTTTCTATTTTGTTGAGTTTTTCCTGCTTATGTATCATTGCATCCTAAGTTTCCTCAAGTGTTTTTCTTATTTTTAACTTGATCAAAGGAACGGGAAAGACATTAACATGGAAGAAAAGAAAAAGGCTTAGATGCAGCTTGCAATTGTTCCTGAGAATGAATTCCATTATAATATCATTGTTTGGCTATCCTTTTCCAACTATCATTCTACTCGAAGTTTCAAGTTTGCTTTATGTAGACATGACAGTGGTTGCTAAGTATTTTGTTATGAGCTATAAAATTAGTTAGCATCATGTGGCCTTTGCTATTCCTCTTGGTAGCAGAGACGGTGAGTTTAAGCCATTTTTCAAAATACATATATTATATGCTAATGTGTGAGTAATGCTTCTATAATGGATTTTTGTATGAGCGTTGCAGACATATCGAATAACCTAAATGATAAAAAACAAACCTAACTTAACAATTTAATTGCAGGTATTAGCTCCTGGAGCAACCAAAGATGCATTTTCCATTCTACATGATTTCCTAGGCCGTGAACCTTCAACGGAAGCATTTGTGAGGTGGGGTACGTCATAAGGTTTATATTGTTGGACTTTCAGCTGTCAATTCACTGTGGTGGGGTTGCTTGTGTTTTGTGATCCGAGATCGATTGTGGGTATTACCCTTTTGATCCAGCTAAGACACTGACCTGTAATCTTTACAATCTATAGCAAACTCCATGCGTTTGCCTTTTTCATCTTATATGAGGACCTCTAATTTGTCCTCAAGAATCTACGGGAATGTCCCTATCTTTTAATTTAGAGTATGTGGGATTCACTAAATGCCTTTTGTAAATGGGAAATTTTAGTAGATGCTTGTGTTTATGGATTAAATTGATTGGTGTAATTATTGAAACGCTGAGAGCAACCTAAATTGGCATATTGTAATGAGGATTAAAGTGTATATTGTGATATTACGTGGGAGTTCTAATTATACAATCTCTTTTTATTTTCTTATATAATTATGAATGACAACTTTTTAATTTTTTTTTCACTCTTTACTCATCTATTTTTAAGAATGATAAAGACCTTTAAACATGTTTAACATAATTTTTATTAATTTAAAAAATATATACTAGTTTTAAAAAATTGTATTTATTCTATTGGTTTAAGAAGCAAATTGTGAGTGAATTAATATTTCACTTGTCTAATGCTTTGAATTCATAAATTTAATAAATAATTTTCCACTATTTAAATAATAATTATAATAAACTTCAAATTGGGGTGTAATTTAGATAAATATTGAAAGATGTATAAATAAAAATGATATAAAGCAGTTATAAGTAAATGCATTTGAAAGCATTTCAGATTTGGTTTGGTCAATTTTACATCAATACAATGTTGAATAGAAAAGGTCCCTAGAATCAAATTGTAAAGCTTTCCAATATATTAACATAAATTATAGCAAGTATAAAAATTAATGGTGCAACGAGTAATCAAGGGCGCAAGGAGTGTAAAATGCATAGGAGCAATGAGCAAGGGCACATGTGTGCAAAATGATGGAGGTAGCACTCTAGATTTGAATAGATCAGATCAAAGTAATGAGACTCATTGCCAGTCAAGAGGGTCTCCCGAGTTAACGAGTTAAGTTACGCTCGCCAAGTCAATTTGACATGTGACCCTGGCTTGTCGGGTCAAGTCAAGCGACTCGCCTAACTCGCAAGTCATGTCATGACTCGTGGGTCACAACGATTGTGACTCGACCGCATCTGAGCACTGGAGTTGGGGAAAAAAGTATAGCAAGTATAATAGTTAATGGTGCAATGAGTAATCAAGGGTGCAAGAAGTGCAAAATGCATAGGAGCAATGAGCAAGGGCACATGTGTGCAAAATGATGGAGGTAGCACTCTAGATTTGAATAGATCAGATTAGAGTAATGTGACTCATCATGAGTCAAGTCAGTCTCCTGAGTCAGCGAGTTAAGTTATGCTGCCAAGTCAATTTGACACGTGACCTTGGCTCGTCGGGTCAAGTCAAGTGACTCACCTAACTCGTAAGTCATGTCGTGACTTGCAGGTCATAATGATAATGACTTGACATCTGAGCATTGGAGTTGGGAAAAAAATATTTAAAAAATAATAATAATAAAAATTAAAAAAAAAAAAAAATTTATATATATATATATATATATATATCATTGGAGTTGGGAAAAAAATATTTAAAAAATAATAATAATAATAAATTAAAAAAAAAAATATATATATATAATGTTTTTTTTTTCCTCATAAACCTAAAAGGGCTTTTTATAACACTATTGTGAAAAAAAAGGCAAGAAAGAGAGGATGAAAGGGAAATAGAGTGTCATTATTTTGCAACCAGTTGAAAGGAAGAGGAGAAAAGCTTGCATTTGTGATAGAGGAGCAACCATATACTTGCTTTTGGATCATCAATGAGTTTAGAGGAGCTCTTCTCAACACTTATCAACTCATTTCAAAGAGGTAAGAGCTGATTTTTTGGATTTAAATGATTATTTTTTACTTTAAATCTTTATAAAATACAATGCTTAAATGGTAATTTTTGGTCTAAAATGTCTTATTGTAACAACCTTGACATTTTTCGTTACTCATAATGGCTCCTCTAGCTAAAAGCCTAAGCACTCTAAAGGCAATAAAAATGATGAGTGTTGGAAGTACACTATAGACTTTATGTGTAGAGGTAGAATCAAACAAAATGCTTATTTTGTAAGACAATTAATAGTGGGGGGATAAATAGGTTGAAATACCATATTGTTGGCATACGTGGTCATGATGGTGAGTCTTGTAAAGTTGCAACTATTGAGGCTCAACATTTTTGTTATGTTGCCTTAGAAAAATATGAACATGAAAAGGAATAAAGACAAAAATAATTAGCAGAGTTAGCTCAGATTGGTTCCACTTCCCATCCACCCTCATTTGGAACTGCTTTTGTATCTAGTTTTACGCCCCTAGGTTCAATAGATTGTGTTGGAGAAGGTTCTTCCCTTTCCCCCTATCATCTTAGTGCTTCTACTAGTGTTATTGCTTCTACATCTATTCCTAGCATTGCTAGTGGTGTTGTCCTTGATAGTAGTACTAGCATTACCTTTCATCCTAGAGTTAGAAAATCTAAGTTGGACAATTTTTTTGTACCACATTCTAGTCTTGGTGCACAACCCTCACTTGAGAGCTTGGGCTGAAATAGGGAGATCCATGAAGCCGGAAGAAGAGCAATTTGCAAGTTTTGGTTTTTCTTCAATATTCCATTTATAGCAGCTAGGTAGTTCAACATCATTTATATTTGATTATTTTAAGTTTTACTTTAATTTTTTAAAATTCAACTTTGAAAATAAAATTTTATAATTTTTATGTGATGTTGAAATATACTAATTTAAATATAAATGTAATATGACTCCTTATTGGGAGGGGATGATTGATGTGGTTTTCATTTATGATGCGGAGCTTAAAGCCTCCATTGAAGATGAGTTGAGTGACCCCCTCTTACTAGAAATGGTTGAGGAGATGAAATCTGAGTTGGAGGACCATAGAAAGATTTTGAGCCAAAAGGGGTGTACTATTATGATGGATGGACAGATAGGAGGAATATGACTCTCTTATTTTTTATTTATTTTTGTTTCTAGCAAAGGTAATTTATCATCCTCTACTTCTCAAAGTCTAAAATTTAATGTATTATTGAATAACTAAAATTTTGTTTTATTGATTATTCAATGTTAATTATTTTGTTTCATTTTCACTTTTAGGATTCACCATGCTTTTGAAGTCTATTGATGTGTCCTCACATGTGAAAAATGCAAAATACTTATGTGAGGCTATTGAGGAGGTCATAAGGGAGGTGGGGGTAGAGAATGTTGTCCAAGTGGTGACTGATAATGCAGCTAATTATGTTGCTATAGGTAGAATTTAACTTTTAAGTTTCTAAATTTTTTATTTTAGTTTTTCATTAAATTTTGAAAATTAAAAGTTTTTTGACACATCTAAATTTTTAGTTGTTTACTAACTAATTTAAAATAGTTGTAGGAAAACTTTGGATGGAGAGACACCCAAGAATATTTTGGACTCCATGTGCAACCCATTACCTCGACCTCATGTTAGAGGATATTGACAAGATTGAATGGATGAAAATGTGTCTTGATAAGGCCAAAAATATTTGCAAGTCATCTATAATCATGCCATGGTCCTTAACATTATGAGGGAATACACAAAGGGAAAGGAGTTGTCTTGTTTCGACATCACAAGATTTGCCTCTAATTTTATCAAACTAAAATCCTTGTTGAGTTCGAGGTTATCTTTGAGGTGCATGTTTGTTGCTCCATAATGGACTTCTTTATCCTTAGCCACCACCCCTGTAGGGATAGATACAACAAAATGCATTTATGATGAAAAAGGTTTTTGGGAGCCATGTAAGGAGATTGTGGAGGTAATTTAAATTTTAAAAGCTTAAGTCTTAAAATTTATAAATTAATTTATCTTATACATATTTTTGTTTTATCTACATTGTGCAACTTTGCAAAGTTTCATCATTCACTAAATTGTTTTTTGTTTAATTATTTTGTAGATCACTGAGACCGTTGTAGCCCTCCTATGAGTTGTTGCTAGGGAGAAGCCCGTTATGGGCTACATATATGAGGGTATGGATAGGGCTAAGGAGGCTATTAGAGCCAAATATGTAGGAGTTGAAGACAAGTATGGCCCTATGTGGGACATAATTGATGGGAGATGGTAAAATCAACTTCATAGACCCATCCATGCAACAACCTATTACCTCAATCCGACATACCATTTCCATGATGATTTCAAGGTAGATGAGGAGGTTCTTAGTGGCCTATACATTGTGATATCGAAGATGGCCACTAATGCCACATATATATTGCTTGAGATGGATTGCTATAATAATGCATCAAAGCCCATTTTTTCAGGTCAAATTTGCAAAAAAGGTCATACAAAATTGCAACTTAAGCCTTATACAATATGCATTGATGCACATATATACTATCTAGTTTCTAACTTTCTAACTTTAAAGGTTGAAATGAGACTAATTTTTTTTTTCTTTATTTTCAAAATTTAGATAGATGGTGGCAAATGTTTGGGTCTTCAACCAAAAACTTTCGACAAATTGTCATCCGCATATTGAGCCAACCAAGTAACACTTCTGGATATGAGCACAATTGGAGCATGTTCGAGCACATCCACTTGAAGAGGTGTAATAGGTTGTTTGTGGAGAAAATGAATAAATAAGTATTTATACATTACAACCTACACATTAGGACCAAGGAGATTTTGGATAGTGATAGCTCTCTGATTACTTAGGACGTTGACCCAGAGTCTGAGTGGATCACTGAGGCTACTGATCCTATCTTTGATGATGAGGACGCAGAGTCGGTTGACGAGGCAGACAAAGAGGCTGAGGTCATGGTTGTGGTAGCAAAGGAGCAAAGAGCTACAATTGATCCTAGTGGCACCTCATACCCACTAGCAGAGACTACAGTTGATCCTAGAGGCACCTCAAAGGTTGAGGCTATGGCTAATCAGTCATCCAAGATCTTCCTTAGATGCCTTACTAAGAGGCATATTATAGATTATATTGAAGCTGAGAATGAGGATGAGGACTAGGAGCCATAGCTATAGTCTTGTTTTAACTTTTTGTTTAACTTATATATGATTGGAACATTTGATGATGACTGTTGATGTGATGGATTTCATGGATTTGATATACATTTTGATGGGTTTTATGGATTTTCTATATCTATATTTTCTCTTTCCTTTAGCTACTATTTAGCAATTTACCTTTGTACTTATGTAATTGATGTATGTGATCATATTACCTTCTATTTCATGATGTTATTGTGTCCTTAAGCTTTATTCAATAATGTGTGGATGGAATGTTCTTTAAGCCCTACAAAACCTCAAAATTTCAAGGGTTTTGCCACTTTATCGAGTCATTGCCAAGTCACTGGCGAGTTCGAGTCGGGTCACGAGTCGAGTTACCCTTGTTGAGTCTGAGCCAAGTCTAAGTCTCATTACTTTGGATCAGATAATGACCAATCACACAAAATATCAATGAACAAAGTGCAACCACAAAATGAAAGGTGGAGCGATGAAATGGATCAAGCCTTACCAATGCAGGATCTTCAAGAAAAAACCTCATTTGGATGGAAGACAAATGACTCAAACTATGGGTCTACCATAATGGGAAATTGATAGACAGAGCTCAAGACAACATTTTACTCGAAGATGTTCCTTTGTGGGTTTTTGAAAGGGGTTATGGGTATCCAAGCCTCATGATTATAGGCATACTCCACAGTGGGTCTTTTAATTTGGATCATGAATCGACAAGGCATGGGATAGACACATCTGAAATGACTTTCAATTATCGTAGGGTAAACAAGTGTGTAAACCATGGTTGAGCAAGAGTAATTGGGAATTGCATGTGTAATAACCCCAATCTAGTTATAGCCCAAACAAACACTAATCTCTTTCTCTACAATTTATTGGTTTGACACTATGTCAAATACTTGGCAGGTAGTCCACTATGATGTTTAGAATGTATTTGTTTTAATTAATTTTTGCCTAACAATGTTTATGTGAGAACAAATATATGTCAGGTAAGGAATTACAATGCACTACAATTCTTCACTCGTTAACTGAGTCAGATTTCTTTTTTCAGAATGGTGTTTACCATCAAATTGCTTAAACATAGTTTGCATTTACATCACATTCACCAACAATCAATATATCAAAATTTGCAAGAACTTGCAAATGAAATCATTACAATAATCTCAGAAATGTTCACAAATGCTGGATATCAAACCTCTAAGCACAACCAATGTGGCCTCAAACATGAAAATGGAGATTCAATTATGCTCCACACAACCTTTGAACACTTAAATGTAGGCTCTAAAGAAAAATCACATACCTTTAAAGAGAAACAAAAGCCTCCATAATGATCACGACCCTAAATTCATGCAAACACTAACCCCTAGTTAAATTGTAGACACCTAGGCACAAATCACGTGTATAATTTTGCAAATCTTGTGCCAAGTAATACCACACAAGTCCTCCAAATGGGCACAGCTGTGGAAAATGCCCCTATCTTCAAACTTTGCAATGATCAATGGGCCTATATAATGTAAATCCTCTACTACAGACTAAAACCGTAGGTCTCTTTGTGCACAAAAACCCTTTAGTTGAAATCAAGGGTTATTATATGTAATTCACAAACTCGAAACTCAAACTGTAGGTTTGCAATTCATAATTACTTCATTTCTACTTCTCAAAATCATATATATTTACTAATATGAAATGACTTCTCTCACACAACCAACACAATTGAGAAGGCACAATCAATTGCTATACCACAACAATAATTTGGCAATACAATCCTTAGGAAATCTCCAAGATTCCTTAACCCTTAAGTGCTGAAAGTTTCCAAAAGGACTCAACTCCAGAAATTGTTGAGTTTCCCAAAAAAACTCAGCTCTTAAACTTTCCAACACCACTTTTTAGAAATATCTCTAAATGACATTATTATAATAAAATATATTATAATAATGTGACTTGACAATTGATTAATAAATAAGAGCTCATGCCAATAATAACCCCATCCATTGCAGGTGACGATCAACTGCCAGAGCCACCCATTGCACTGTCAAAAATGGAAACTATGAAAAATAGACTTAATAAATATGCAACTAAGACCCCTAAATCAATTTGTTACCTCGCGAGGGTTGCTATAATGAACTGACTCAACCAAATGTAGGAACCTGCTAATAGTGGGGACATTATAGTCCTTCTTCCTTAAGATTGCTTGCCCCCAAGCAATCCTAGAGCAAATGAACATCATAGTCCACCTAGATCCCAAGGGTAGAATTATGTACTATCCTTGCTATGTACAAGCAACTACTATAGCACCAGCACCTAAATAACATACATCAACATTAGAATCATTTGGAAATTGACTCTAGGCACTGATGAAAGCAACAATTCATCAAGACTCAATCTAACTAAAATACCAACTCTGTCCACACCTGAGTCCCCATCAAACTGACACTCGCACCCAATTGCACTATGGAGATGGCAATGACCATATGTACTTGAATCACTATCACTAACTCCAACCTCTAATAAATTGTCTTGGGTGTGTGTATACTACAAGTGGTCTAACTTGCAACTGTTGATCCCATCTACAAAAGGTGGAGCTAACCCATTCTGTAATGGATGGTATGAAACTGGAGCCAACCCACACTAACACAAAATCAAATGCTCTACTTGTGGGTCAAACAAGAAGAGATGAGCACTCCTCACTGTGTAATGTCAATGAAAAATCCCAATCTCTACCAAGGTCTCATCAGTCTCAAACTCAAAATCACAAGATGGCTCCAATCTTTGACTTCAAACTACAGGTTGGAACACTCGAACTCCATATTAGAGATCCCTACCCATGGAGTGCAAAGGTGTGTTTTTGAGCATATGAAGAGCTCTCAGTTCAACCTTAGGGACCCAACTCTTGCTAGTAAACCATGCAATGGGAGATTCTTTAGTTAAGAATAAGAATGTAAATGTCCAACAGAGTTCTCAAGCATGCAATGCAAGAATGAACTATGCTAATATGGAGTGCAAGGATGCAACTAGATTAAGCAAGATGAACATATCACAACTATTTCTAATTAGACTATCTGAACTTATGCTATGCAATAAAAAATCAAGCTATCCTAAATGAATCTAGTGCTAAGATGGACTATGCAAGAATGAGATAAGAAGCAAGAAGTTGTTTGTAAGTGTTCTCAAGAAAACCTATCAAAAAGCATAACAATACTAAGAAAATGGATCCTTAGAGAGGGAGAGAGCTATCTCTTTGAAAGGTGTATGGGTAGTTGAGATCAAGATCAAGAAATGGATGATGAAGGGTGGGGTTGAATTTTGGCATGATCCATGTGCAAAAGTAAGTCAACCAATGAAAATGAGTTAACTTTTCATGTCAGACAAAAGCCTTTTTCCTTTTAATTTATAAATAGGAAAAATACTTTATCTGTGCACATTGAGTGGGTTAGAAGAATGGAGTCTTTTATTTAGTTAAAAGGGGGATATGTTCTTTTAATCAAATATAGACTTAGGATATTATAGTCAAACCATAGCTTATAATCAAATAAATCAAGTTTTAACAATTTGGGCTAGGGAAATAATTAATTAATTTAGTCAAAATGCTGAGAAGGGGGCTAATAGTTTAGATGATCATTTTTAGGTGATTACATTTTCCCCTCTTTGACTAATGTGTTATTGATCTGGGACCACATTACGTCAAAGAATATAGAAGCCAAGTAGGCAACAATTAAGATATTTGATTCTAAAGAACGAAATGCAGAAAGAGATAGCAAATCTTGAAAGTACAATTGGACAGTGATAGCACTGAACACTAGGAAAAAGAGATGACATCAAAACTCAAGAAGAGTACCAATCATCAAGAACAGTAGATAGATCGAGAGAAAATGAAAAGATCAAGCATATGCTCCTGAGAAATAGATAGCAATAGCAAGCAGTGATAGAGTATTTTTTCCCCCACCAGATCGAATCAAAATGAGGTAAAGGGAATGTAGAAATGAGTAAGATATGATTAAATTGAGATATAGAAAATTCCATGAGGATAGATAAGTGATTAGAACCCTAGAGTGACCATAAGCAAGTGATAGATTGCCCCAATTTGACTAGAGTTGACCAAGAAAGATATAATATGAAAATGAGGTCAAATCAAGTAGAAAGATGATTTAGAAGAGAAAATTTTGAATTAAAGTAGGTATGGAGTGTAGAAATGATGAAAACATGCAGAAATGAAGATGCCTCAGCAAAGATTCAAAGATCAGACCTCAAAAGGTCATCTAATTGTATAAAAGAAGGCAAAATTTTAAAATGCAATTTTGACTAGCAAGATGAACTCAAATTTAGATTTCTGCCCCAAAAATGAATCCAAGACTTCAAAATTAGCTAAGGGAGTAATTTTAGTAGAATTTCAAACAGTTTGAAAATTGAGTCAAAATGAGGTCAGAGGATTATATAAGGGGTCCAAGGGTCATCTTCAATTGATTTTTCTTTTATGATTTTGGAGAGCTCTTGAGTGATTTTGAGAGAGATCATGGCTTTAGTAGGTATTTCGATGCACGTGCATTATTTTGAGTGCAGTTGCTTATACAACCAGTCGCCCAAGTATAAGGCCTTTGATGAGTCTTCAAAAATTTTGCACTTTTTGAGTCATTTAACACATTTTTAATGCATTTTGGGGGTTTTGAAAAAATATCACGACTTTAAAAGTATCGCACGATAATTTTAAAGTATTGTAAGATACTTTTGTTTTCCAAATTGTATCACATGCTTTGCAAATGTTTATCAAATCAGGCATACCCAAATGTATCACGAAAGTCAACCAACAAACTGTATCACCTGCTTATAGAAAAAAAATTGCTTATTTTTTTGGGAGCTTTTTGGCATGTGTAGGAGCAGATTTTGAGCATGAGATTGTTGTTTTCTGTAATTTTGATATGGTTTATGATCTTATTGATCCTTTTTGCAGTTTATGCTGACATTTCAATGTTTTCTTGACTCAAGTATGCATAGTCTTCCCCACACTTTTAATTAGAGCCCCCAAGGTGGTGGGGTTGTGTGTCCTTTGTCATCTAGAGAGAGATGAGAAGGTCACCATAGATAGTATGGGATTGAGGTGGTTACTGCACATGCCTCATATGCAGACAAACCACAGATTGTTGACCGCACTAGCTAAGTGATGGCACAATGAGCATAACACCTATCATTTGCCCACTAGTGAGGCCACCATTACTCTTGAGGCTATGTATCACATCCTTCGCATGCCATGCCATGGAGACCCTGTGAGTATGATTATTATGTTTTGATGCTGATTTGTTTTAAGTTTTTGTTTTCCATATGAGGTATGTTGATATGAGTTTGATCATGTCATAGGTTTACTATGATCTAACCTCGATGGAGGGGAGATTGGTAGTGCAATAGATATTTCAGGTAGTGAGCATCCTAAACCAACACATCAGCTAGGATAGGTTGATAGATGACTACGAGTATCAATATCCCTTAGCATGTCTTTTTCGTTGATTGGTTTCCCAGGCTCTGGTCACTGACGAGGGCCGAAAGGGCTTCCCTCTAGGATGGGGTTGATTGGTTGTTGATTTGATTGGGCAGCCCAAGAGGATGGCATGGGGTCCTGTCATTCTTGTTGATATGTACCATGAGCTTCACAAGATCATCTACCAAGATGGACGAAATTGGGCATGTGGTATAGGGATAGCCCAAATATGAGCATGGGAGCATATCGTAGTGATCCAACCATGAGTGTAGCTGCGAGAGTGCAATCACCCTTATATTTACAAATACATAGGGTTTATTCCTCAGAGCCACAATGGGGATGTGACATACTATTGACCTTTTATTGATGATCTTACCTCTTTTGTTTGGAGGCCATATTGACGGTCTTCCAGATGGTTAGATCCATGGGAGTTAGAGTGCATGCAATACGACTAGTCACTCATGGGGAGACAAGAAGATATAGTGGAGCAATTTGTGGTTAGTCGAGTATGGTGAAAATTTTCCAAAAGATAGGTGATTTTAGTATAGACCACCACATACGCTCGCTTTCATGGAGAGGAGGACTAGGGATAGATGGACTATCAAACACCCCTAAGGGATACAACGACATTGATGCCAAAGCCTTGGGACTACCGTCTAGACATGGTAGATGCAAGGGTAGATCTAGCCTATTTGTATGAGATGCAGAGGCATTCCTTTCCCCTTTTCACTAAACTAGATGCAACACATGTGGTAGTGGGATAGGGAGGATATGATGGCGGAGGTGGAGGTAGAGGGGGGAGATAGATAAAGGTTGGGAACAGTTCATGATTTGCTAGGGTGAGATGGATGCGGGCCTGAGCTATGAGAGAGGAGGAGGAGGAGGAGTGTCCATTGAGATGCAAGAGGGTGGAGATAGCGGAGTCACAACAAGAGCAGCCTACATGAGGGGGTGGAGATGAGGACCGAGATGCACAAATTTGGGCTTTAGAGGCAGAGATACATGCAACATAGATTACCATATCCAAGCGAGATTAGCAACTCAAAGATGAGTAGGCATAGAGTGTGGAGCTTCAGAGAGTGCAGGATGTGACGAGACATGAGGAAGAGCATCATGGTACACACGTAACCTACTATTATGTTGTGTATAGGGGTGTGGTACCACTAGGACAAGGATTTCCTAACTACTCAAATCGGGCAGGAAGATTAGAGGGTGTGGTACATCCACTAGACAGGAAGAGACAAACTCCACCTCCACGACCACCACCAGCCTAGCAGGGCGAGAGTTAGTCCTAGAGTTAGGAGTAGGTCTAGGATGCTATCTTTGTGATATTATGTTGTACCATATGTATTTTTGAGATATTTATCCAGATTTTGGATCCCTTATTGTATATGTATTATGACACATTTTGGTATATCTGAGATACTGGATTCGATTGATGTATTTGTGTACTCGTCTCATCTTTATGCTTATATGATGGGTGTTAGATATGGATCTTTTAGTACTTGTTTTTATGTTTCCATATGATGCTTCAATTTTTGCTCATGTTTATGTATGCTTAGTTTTATGTTCATTTTTATATACTCATGGATTTGTCTCATGGATAGTTTTAGCTCTCATGTTTGTGATGTAGACTCATGTTTTGAAAATGTGGTACTTGGATAGATTAGATGTGATGATTAGATTAACCCCTTGTGATGACAGGTATAGAAGAAGCAAGAAAGTGGACTTGATCGATAAGGAATGAAGGAGATGATCAAGAGAAAGAGTGAAAAGATATGAACACAATTAGCTAATGTGTCAATGATAGATGAAGAGAAAGCTCTCCTCATATGCAAAATGCAAGACTGATCTAGAATGAGCTTATAATGCAAGCTAGTATGGAAACCAGCTTACTTGCAAGGACCGCAAAACATTTAGACTCTAATTTCATCATTGAGCATTTATTAGGAACATTAGAAGATCATACAATCATCACTAGTATAACTATGGGGATATGAATATGATCTATGCCAGATAGATATGTGGGAACCCAACCTAAGCATCAAAGACATATAAGTCAAGATGACTAATGTAATTAGATTCCCTAAGTTTAGTATAGAAAGATTACACCTATATCAAGGCATGAGTTCCAGGATAACCCCCAAGTGTGGTGTTGCAAAAAAAATACAAGGATGATACATTGTAAGTCCAAAGTGTCAATTAGGACAAGCATGAATGCTCTCAACACCTTAGATTAACAAGTATACCCACTAGTAGAAAACAAGTAAATAATGCCCCATGCCCCCAATCTTCTACTCCATGACATCCTTGAAAGACTATTAGGGAGGGAACACTCAACAAAGAAATTGTCATAGAAAGAACACAAAGAAGGTAAAGTTCATCATATCTCAATAATTTAAGGTTTAAATATATGTGTGTATATTACATGACCATATTTTTGAGACTTGAATTTGATAGTGAAAAATATTGTAGCATCCTAGACTAAGAAGTGTTGAGAAACATTATTTTGCATGAGTTTCCAAAGAAACCCTAATAGGCAAGAAGACCCTAATAAGCTAAGTAGTCTTGCCGCCAAGATGAGGACAAAAGACAATTCCAACCTAGGAAATGTGTTATAGAGAAAGTGAAACTGATAGACATAGGTGTGAGGGTCTCAAATAGTGCCCTTTTCTAGGTTTTCACCACTCAACATATTGTTTCAGTAAAATTTTCAATTTTTTCATTTTTTTCTATTGGGTGATACATCAAAGCACCTATTGCTAGGTTTTCACTAAGATAATCATCTTTTTAGGACATTTTCTAATTATTAGGATTTTTTTAGGATCATAAGATATATACAGAAAGTTGAGACTGAAGAGCCTTGGGCATAGAACTTTTTCAAATGTAGAATGTTGATAGGCTCAACAAGTTGTTCACCTTTAGGAGTAGAAAGCTTATATGCATTGGATCCAAACATTTTTGTGATGATATAGGGACACAACTAGTGATGCTAAAATTTCCCCTTTTGTTCTTTGTTTTGTTTATTCTTGGGGTTCTCTCGAAGAACAAGTTCACCCACCTGGACTCGTGAGGATTGACCTTTTTGTTGTAGGTAGTATAAATCCATTTTTGATAAGTCTCATGTGATCAAAAGCAACCTTGTCATGCTCATTGAGGGTTTCTAGCTAGTGTATCCTTATAGCCCTATGGTCTTCATTAGTTATCAACCCATGTAGGGACACTTGCAAGGAGAGAATCTCAACTTCTAAAGGTAAGAGAACCTTAGAACCATAGACTAGCAAAAAAGGTGTAGCCCTTGTAGGAGTATGTATAATGATCTTGTAAGCCCAAAGTGTTAGATTGATCTACAAGCACCAATCTCTACCTAATTTATGAACATATCGATGTAATATTTTGAGCAGTGTCTCATTAGAGGCCTCGACTTGGCCATTCCCTTGGGGATAGCATATTGATGACCAATGTTGTTTTATCTTGAATTTCTTATAAAGTTGTTTAAGGTCCTTTTTTTTGAATTGAACTCCATTAGCAATAACAATGGAGGATGGGATGCCATATAAACAAATAATGTGGTTGAGAATAAACAAGGCAACATACTTTCTTATAGTAGTAGATGAGGGCACAACTTCAACCCATTTTGTGAAGTATTCAGTCACTGTAATAATGAATTTGTGGCCACTGGATGAGTTTGGGTGAATCTTTCCCATCAAATCAATGATCCACTGCTAAAAAGGCCAATATGTGATAGAAGGGATGAGCTTGTGTCTAGGATCATGAATCAAGTTATCATGTAGTTGAAATTTATTGCAAGATTTAACATATCTAGCATTGCTAGCCTGCATAGTTGGCCAATACTAGCCCGCCCTAAGTAGTTTTCAAGTAAGTGCAAGGTCATTACAGTGTGCCTCACAAATGTCATCATGGACCTTGACCAATGCCTTTTTGGACTCCTATAGTTTTAGACACCTAAGAAGTGTTCAATCTAGACCCTTCCTATACAAATCATTAGAGACAAGGGTATAGTGGGAGGCATTTTGGAGAAGTTGACACTTTTGGTTGTGCATGAGATATCCGACAGTGGGTGCCAAAAATTTACACTCAGTTTGTGCACTTTTCTAAACCCTTTTATCCAAGATATCCCATGGAGTGGAACACTCGAAAGTTGGCTTAGAGCTCCCTACCCATGGAGTGCAAAGGTGTGTTTTTGAGCATATGAAGAGCTCTCAATTGAGCCTTAGAGACACAACCCTTTCTAGTAAACCATGCAATGGGAGATTTCTTAAAAAGAACATGAATGTAAATTTTCAATGGAGTTCTCAAGGAAAGGATGCAATTAGATTAAGAAAAATGACCATATTACAACAATTTCTAATTAGACCATCTAAACTTGTACTATGCCATAAGAAATCAAGTTACCCTAAATGAACCTAGTGCTAAGATGGAGTATGCAAGAATGAGACAAGAAGTAAGAAGTTCTCCACAAGTGCTCTCAAGAAAACCTATCAAGAAACTTGTAGCATAACAATACTCAAAAATTAGATCCTTAGAGAGGGAGAGAGCTCTTTCTTTTAAAGGTGCACAGACAGTTGAGATCGAGATAAAGAAATAGATGATCAAGGGTGGGGGTTAACTTTTGGCATGATCCATGTGAAAGAGTAAGTCAACCAATGAAAAGGAGTTGACTTTTAATGTAAGACAAAAGTCTTTTTCTTTTAATTTGTAAATATCAAAAGGACTTTATGTGTGCACATCGAGTGGATTAGGAGAATGGGGTCTTTTATTTAATTAAAAGGGGGACATGTTCTTTTAATCAAATATGGACTTAGGATATTATATTCAAACCTAGGTTATAACCAAATAAATAAATAATTAGCAATATGGCCTAGGGAAATAATTAATTAACTTAGTCAAAATGTTGAGAAGGGGGCTAATAGTCTAGATGACCATTTTTAGGTGATTATATTTTCCCCTTTTTGACTAATGTGTGATCAATTTGGGACCACATTACATCAATGAATATAGAAGACAAGTAAGTAGCAATAGAGAGATCCAATTCTGAAGAATGAAATGTAGAAAGAGATAGCAAATCCTAAAAGTACAATCTAATAGTGATAATATTGAACAATAGGGAAAATAGATGACATCAGAACTCAAGAAGAGTACCAATCATCAAGAAAAGTAGATAGATCAAGAGAAATGAAAAGATCAAGCATATGCTCCTGAGAAATAGATAGGTGTAGCAAGCAATGATCAAGCATTTTTGCACCCTTGAGATTGAAATTGAAATGAGTTAAAAGGAATGCATAAATGAGAAAGATATGATTAAATTAAGATTTAGAAAATTCCATGAGAACAAATTAGTGATTAGAACCCTAGAGTGGCCATAAGCAAGTGATAGAATGCTCTAGTTTGACTAGAGTTGACTAAGAAAGATATAATATGAAAATTAGGTCAAATCAAGTAGAAAGACAATTTAGAAGAGAAAGATGTGAATTGAAGTGTGTATGGACTGTAGAAATGATGTGAGACATGAAGAATGAAGATGCCCTAACAAAGATTCAAAGATTAGAGCTCAAAAGGTCAGTTAATTGCATAGAAGAAGGAAAAATTTTAAAATGCAATTTTGACTAGCAAGATGAACTCAAATTTTGATTTCAATCCTGAAAATAGATCCAGGACATTGAAATTAGCCTGGGATACAATTTTCACAGAATTTCAAAGAGTTTGAAAAATGAGTCAAAATGAGGTTAGAGGACTAATAAGGGGTCCAATAGTCATTTTCAATTCATTTTTCTTTTGTGAATTGGAGAGCTCTTGAGTGATTTTGAGAGAGATCATAGCTTAAGTAGGTATTTTGATGCACGGGCATCATTTCAAGCATGGTCAGTTGCACAATTGGCCACTTGAGTACAAGGCCCTGTGAGTATTCAAAAAATTTGCACTCTTTGAGTAATTCAACACATTTTTAATGCATTTTGGTGGTTTTGAAAAAATATTGTGTGATACTTTAAAAGTATCACACAACTACTTTGAGAAGTATCGCACGATACTTTTGTTTTCCAAATTGTATTGCATGCTTTGCAAATGTTTATCATATCAGGCATACCCAAATGTCGCATGACATGGTGTGAACTATCACATGAAACAAAAGTATGACATAGGTTCTATAAAAACTACCGCATGAAATTTAATCAGAAAATTGTATCGCCTATGTTGGTAAACATATTATTATTTCTATAATAAATCTCAAAGTGCCCATTGATGTAAAGAACAATTGAATAAAATTGTTGGAAAAATGCTATTTTGATAACTATTTTCCCTCTGAATTATAGGTACAACTCCCTTGTCTATGAATTTCAAAGAATTTGTTTATTTATATTTCTACCATGGTATGTTCTTGACTAGAGAACAAAAGAGGTAAACTAAGTTAGGTCTAGGAAGAACTAACTAAGCCAATGGAATGTCTTGGGATGAGATCAATTCCAAAAATTCACACATCTTATGAATCTACATAATTGATAATGCAATTTTGAAAACTTGTAATATGAATGAAATGTAGGGTGAAATAATATGAAGCTAAGACGCAAGACTATACTTTGCACATCACAACAAAAGTATTTCTTTTAACTTTAGTAATTCTCCATTTACTTGTCAGTTCGTTGAATTGAAAAGAAACGAAACTCTGTTTGTTTTTCAGATTTCTAATCTAACTTGAAAGAAATACACAGACTAATATATGCACGGAATAGTAAACCAATGGTATCAAACACTTCTATTCTTGTCTCCGCAATAAAGAGTATTTCACACCAAAATTTTCTGACCTTTGCATTAATTATGAAAGTTATGCATATAGGCCTTTAGATACTCGCCCCATTACAATTCATTATTACATTTTAGAGCACTTGAACCATTCAAAAATACAATAGTTATCAATTACAATTCAATGCATCAATGAAAGAAAGCATAATTGATTAGAAACCTTCAAAATGGTTCATATTCCTCTCTAATCTATAATAGTTATCTTGGCGCCAAAACTTGTATTTAAGATCTCAATGATCACTACATATTTGAATCCTCATCATTGATTTCAAATCAGTAATCATGATTAAAACATAATAATCCTCTTAATTTTTCCCTTTTCAATTATTCGAAACTATCATTCCTATGATGCCTTTACTCAATGTGATGATGCAATGATTGGCTCTTGCTGCTTCGCTATATTGACTCAAGGTTGCATTTAACCACCTACAAACATGCAAATACATATTGTCACTCTTTAGTACCCTCAACACAAAATTCCGTTTAACCACTTGAAAACATGCAACTATTCAATATTTGAATGCCTTGGGTTACTTTTCACATCTTTTCCACTCAGAATCCTTTAACTGCATTAGCATTTGTGATGTTGCGATTATTGTTTATACTAACTTTCATGTACCCTTCATAGTTTCATAGCGCAAAAGCTCTAGTTATGGCTTAACAATGTGACGGTGTGAAAGCTTATTTCCTTAACTAGTATTGTCTTTCACACTTTCACAACCTAAATTACTTTAGACTAGAACTAGGTTGCGATCATGCAATCTTTGACATTCGCAGCTTCACAACTATTAATCAATTAGCACCTTTATCTCTGGTGATGTTGTGATGACCATTTGACTTAACCATTTTTGTCTCTCATAGCTTTGCATCCTTCTTTGAGGTTCAACATTAACATGGTGTGACATTGTGATTTATATACTTTCGCTACTTTCCAACTTAATATGTCAGTTTAGCTAACTACATGTGATGCCACAATCATTGTTTAATGTTTAACTATTATCACTTTCGCTAGATCACAAGTCAAAATCTCAAGTTAACTTTAACTATGTGATGATGTGATTGCATTACTTTGTCACTCTACTAACCAAACTAGAGATTACCATTAACCTTGTGTGATGTTGCAACTAGTTAAAAGTTGACTGCATGGTTTCCTTTCGCAACTTCGCAACTTGAAATCTTAACTCATAGTCTAACCCTGTGAAGCTCCAAATGTAAGCTTTTGGCTCTATCGTTGTCTTAGATAATGATTAACTTAAACTACAAGTGATGGTGCAAATTTTCAAACTTCACTACTTTGTCTCTTTATTGTTGTGTCGCAACTTAGAAACTTAACTCATCAACTAACCCTGTGAAGATGCAAAAACATGCTTTTTTCTCTATCGTGACACTAACCTCGAGTCATCTTTAACTACCTGCAATGGTGTGATCTCTGGTTTTTGTTGCTTCACAATGCTAACTCTGGGTTACCTTTCATCACAAAAAAACATGTGATAATGTTCTAAATAACTTGTTTTGCTTCACAAAATTAACACCAGGTTAGGTTTAATTGTTTGTGATCATGCGATAACTATTTGATTTAATCTGTTGTTGTCTTTTGCATTGTTGCAACTTAAATTTCTTGAAGCCGAAAGTGAGTCACGATCATGTAATTTGGTCTTCATTTGATACTTATGAATCCATTTATAAGGCAATTGACTTTTAAACATGTGGCATGGGTATTCTAATATATTCACGTTGTTAATTTAATTTTGACCTTTGTTCTTGCCACCTTTGACCAAAGTATTCACCGTTATTAAGAAGATTGAGCATTTTTGAAAGCTTCTACTACCTCTTCTATATTTGATTGGAAAACCTACCTTCATGGGCCGAAACTCACCAAGGAGAAGGTAGTTTAGAAATTCCTATAGGAGTTGTAATATGAAGATTGGGAGTTTGAAATTTATCCTCAAAGAAATGCATTATGTTGTGAAGGAGTGAAATATGATCTTTATTGGATTAGGTACTAAACTTACCCATTAAGAGACATGAATTCAGAATATCCCACCTGGTTCACCAAAAGAGAAGGTAGACGAGGGAAACTAGATAAAGATATCCTAGCCTAAGGAAAACTAGACCTAGAATCATCATAAGATAATCACAAGAATACCATTTTAAACTCAACATCTAAGGTTTATTTATTTTAACATGTGGAGAAAAAAAGTGATGGCAACAACTGGCTCTATTTGGGGACTTGAACATTTCCATGTCTGAGAAAGGAATCCTAGATCTTTGGTTTTGCAAGAGAAGAATTAAAAGGCAACAACAGAACCAAACAAAACAAGGAAAACGAAAAAAATAAAGGAGAAGAAAGCAAAGGAAACTAACTAGGGAAATAAAAATAGGAACTAAACGTAATTATAATACAATACACGAGTTACCTATTTTCAATTAGAAACTTGGTATAACTTCAAATCTTGACCATTATAGGTCAACAGTAGTACTTCACCATTTGGTTACGCCAACTTGAAAGAGTTTTTTCTTGAAAGCTTGATGAATGGTGAATGGACCCTTCTAGAGTGTCTCAAATTTTCCATGCATACCTTTAGGTGCTCTTCTCTTATCCCACAGGGCCTAGTTTTCTTATCAAACAAGTTCTTAACCTTCATATGGTGTTGTGTAATATGATCAACCATTTTCTCTCTTTCTTCCTCAAGTTTTCTTAGGTATAAGATCCATTTCTCAAGGCCATCTCTATAAATGCCATCTTCTATTACCATTCTCAACTTATTGTTAGCCAATTCTAATGGTAAGGGGAGGCTTTCCTCAACTCCATAAACAAGTTCAAAAGGAGAAATTCCAATCACCCTCTTCGAAGTCACTCTGTCAGCCTAGAGTGCTTCATGAATTTTATTGTGCAAAATTTTGTGGTTATCTAACACAAGCTTCTTTACAATGTTGATCAAATTTTTGTTGCTAGATTTAGCTTGACCATTTCCTTGCAAAAAATGCTAGTCGAGTGACTAATTGTTATGCCATATTTGAAACAAAATTTAGTAATTTTAAAGGAAGCAAGATAAGTTACATTATCCATCATTATTTTTATAGGCACTGCAAATCTTACCATGATGTTCTCTTTGATAAACTCACACACTACCTCAAAAGTAGTTCTTTTTGTTGCCTTGGCTTCAACCCACTTTGTGAAGTAATCTATGGTGGTGATTATGTAAGTATGACTAGAATTAGATTTAGGGTTTATAAGACCTATGAAATCAAGACCCCACTATTGAAATGGGCATTCAATTACTATTAGTCTGAGAGGTAATGCCGCCAATTGAGGTTTTCCTATGAACATCTTGCACTTCTCGCATTTGGATACCCAATGGTAGGCATCTTTGAACATTTCATGCCAATAGTAATATTTCCTAAGTATCTTGAAAGTAGTGATTGAAGAAGAGAAGTATCCACCACAGGCTTCATCATGGAATGTCTTCAACAACATCTCTTGCTATTACTTATCTACACATCTGAGGAAGGTTTCATCTATGGAATTTTTGTATAATCAGTCCTCCCAGATAATGTATTTGGCTGCCTTTAGCTTTAGATCTCTCCTTTGTTTCGTTTGTTAGCCCTTCAAGACATTCTCCATAAGTTAAGAAGTATGTGATATTTTCAAACCATGGATCTTGTAGACTCACTTTCAAGACTAATTGATTTTCCTCGGGTTCTTTATCCACTTTATTTTCTACCATAGCTCTACACAATGCATTCCCCCTTACCAACTTTGTGGGCTTGATCTCTATGTCATATTCATCAATTTTTGCTATCCATGTCCCTCTATTGTTACATCACACATCTTGCTACTCGTCAATATGCTTTTCATTGCTATATCAAGAGCATGCACTACACAATTAGAATGCAAGACATAGAATCTAAGATTCTTTCGGGCCTTTACCACAGCAAAGACATTCTTTTCTACTTGGGAATACCTCAACTCATGATCTTTTAGGTGTATACTCATGAATGCAATAGGATCTTGGACCCCTTCACTATTTTCTTGCATAAGGATGGCTAACAAGGTACATTAAGAAGCCTAACAGTAGATCATGAAGTCCTTCTTATAATCTAGGTGGCACAAAATAGGAGGAGTAGTTATAGCTTCTTTAATATCTTTGAAAGCTTGTTTTCCGGGATCACTCCATTTGACAATTGAATTTCCTTTCATCATATCCACGATACATTTGGTGATCTTAGAAAATTATGGAAAAAATCTCTTGAGATAGTTTACTTGACCAAAGAAAGATTTGACTTCACTCGTATTTGTAGGTAGACTCAATCTTTATATAGCTTTGACTTGTTTTGGGTCGGTTCTTATGCCTTCCTGAGATACTATGTGACCAAGTAGTTTTCCTTTAGTCACACAAAAGACTAATTTTTTAGGATTTTAGGAAATCCCATGTTCTCGGCATCGTTGTAGTACTTTTCTAAAATCTCCTATATGATCCTTTCTCTTTTGAATAGAAAGAAAATAAGGTTTCCTTTCTCAACCCTTATTTCAAAAAGGAATAATCCTGATTGATTAAGCATAAATGGATCATTGGATGGAGAATAGGGAGAAAGGAGGTTCAATGGTATTTCTATTTTCAGAAGTATGTTCTTAAATCTTGAAATGGATAAAAGACAAATACTAACCTTGAATCTAGAAAATGTTTATTTTTGATGTTTGTATACAGTTTTGGGGAATTCTGCAACCTGTTCCAGACTAGAAATGTTGAGATGGAGAAAACCTAGAAATCTTTTGTCTTTTTAAATGGAGGTTGACCTTGACCTTGATAGTGGGGCACAATCTTAACTCGGGGCACAATTATACCCCAAAAATTTGACCTTGACTTACATTGCTCTGAAAAAAATTATTTTTGCAAATCCTGCAAGTTTGGCAATAAGGGTATTCAAATCTACTCTTCAATTTTCTATTCCACACTTGTATCTACAATAAAAATGATTTTTTTGTTTGGATGGGGGGTTTTCCTTGGTCAAACTCTAGTTTGGAATCAACCTTGAAATATAATTGAAATTGCAATATATGTAAACAAAGTAAATGAAACAATTCACCTTGCTTATATTGAAATCCTTGTGCAGGATTCAAATCCTCAAATCCATAAGTATGAATGCTCCAAATGCATGTAGAAATGTATGTAGGATGTCTCAAATCAATGGCATTAGATATTCAACTCCAATCTTGAATGTATCTTTGCATAGTAAAAGGCTTGGATGAATAAGGATGGAGAGCTCTTCAACAAGAGAGCTCAATAGAGATTAGATCGTTCAATGGCTAATAATGGATCTCCTTGATGAATTAGATGCTTGAACACTTGAATTATTGAATGCTTGATAGATAGTAGATCTTCACTTAATAGTAGGTGGATGCACTTCATAAAAGGTAGATAATAACTTCGCTCATAGAAGGTGGATAGATTGTAGATGTCAAAATGAGGGAAGAAGGCTTCCTTATATAGATCTCTAGGACACTAACTCCTAAAGAAGGCCGACATGGGATAATTAAACCCCATTTAACCTTAACACCTAGAAGTGGGCCTAGATTAAATCAAATTTAAGAGTCTACCATTCTAAAACCCAAAACAACCAACCAGAAGTAGGAAAAGAAACTTTCAAAAGCCCAAGATCCCAAAAAATTTGAAAATTGAAAAATGAACCTAGGGTCAGAGACGAGGTTGATCCTTCCCTAGGTTAGGGTCAAGGTCATGCTTGACCTAGGTCAGGGTTGAGGTTAACCTTGACCTAAAATGTCATCCTTGACCTAGAAGTCAAAGTCCTCAGTTTCACATAGCAAGTTGTCTTAAATAGGTTTGAAATAGAGAGAGAGAAGCATAAGAGGGGGAAAGCAACCAAATCCATGCATATACCCATTCAAGGTGCTTGATATGACCCCAGACCACTTACTTAGAGGGCTAAAGACTCTTTACACAGAAATGCCTCCATTTTAAGATGATACATTTAGTCCCCACTTTAGCAGGAGTATGGACTCAATACAAACTCTTCATAAAGTAGATCATAATGAAAATATAATCTTATTAAAATCAAAAGGACAAAGAGTTCCTCAAGCCCCTAGAAACTTAAGTCTTCATTAACTCTAAGATCGCACTAAGAGAGACATCTCTAGAAAAAGAGAAAAAGAAAAAAAGAGTGTGATTATCTCACCCAATGAGAACTTATGTCTCATTGTGAACCACACAAGGAAACCGTGCAACTGGGAAGATGGAAATGAACCACCTAGTGAATGTAGCTACTAACTAGTCAACCCATCAAGGATTAACTCTTTAAAATATTCTATTCTATAAGAGTAAAACCAAAAATCAAAATAGATCCAATCTTAAGGACACCTTCAACCTTAAGGGATCAAAAATATATTGGAAACTAGATGGATCAAGAGATCCTAAAATATAAATCCATGCTTTAAGGATTAGTCACTAATCTAAAAAGGAAGAAAAGGTATCTTGAATATATATATATATATATATATATATATATATATATATATATATATATATATATATATATATATGTATGTATGTATGTTTGTATGCATGTATTCATTTATGTATGTATGTATGTATGTATATGCATATATGTATTGAAAAGTGAGTGTGCGCAATAAGTGAGTAGAGTGTATGCCCCCACATTAAAGTCATTGCTAACACTTTAACAAGAGCAATGACTTTGACGAAAATATAAACAACTCTACTGATTACATGTCCACTACGCGATGTCCCTAGATGAAGACAAATCAAGAGAAATAGTACATAAACATACATAGAACATAGAAGGGATCTACCTACTATGGGTTAGTATGATCATAAGATTATATATATATATTGCAAATGAATGACATCATTCCCCAAGAAAGTTGAACTATGATAAAAAAGGAGAAAATATCACATAAGAGATACAAAGAAGAATCTTTTCAGACCAAGACCTAGAGACCAAAAAGAATTAGTGCTACCAAGTTTCTGATCCAAGTAGATTACACAAGGAAACACGTACAAACAATAGCACAGGTACAACATAAAATTAAACAACATATGCAAGAATAGAAATACATATAGAGGAAGAATACAATAGGTTTGATTCTTTTATCACCTTGCACTAATACAAAAATAAAGATCGTATAAGAGAATCTAACAACATTTAGCAAACACATCATGGGAGAAATACAATATAGTAGACAAACACACAACAAAGACTACCATGAAGGACTAGCCAATCAAGTCTATTGTCTACTCTCCCCATCTTCTTGTATATCATTTAGTGAAGGTTGGTAACTCACAAGAGGGACTATATCCAACACAGTAGGAATAATAGCCAATTCCAAGCAAGGATCCTCTTGAGAATCACAATGTTTGATACTAGGTGCAAGTTTTAATTGTGAGGAAAGCGCATTAGGTAAATCAATGTCAATGTCAATAGTTTCATATTCATCATTAACATCATCAACATCTTCAAGAGTATCATCTTCTTCTAAATTAATCAAAATAGGATCTAAGGTACAAATAGAATCATTAGAATCATGCAACTTAACATCATTATTAGCAACAACTTCTTCTAACACATCATGCATAGTTGTATCCAAAGAAAATAAATATTTTTGAATAACTGAATAATGAGCTTTAGCTTGAGCACGATGCTTTTTATGGCATTCGTTAGAAGATCAATTATGTTTTTCCTTGAAATTTGTTGAGAACTAGGAGGAACAATTATAGGATCCTTCATAGGTTCTATAGGAGGATTAATATAATTATCAAGAGACTGACAAGAAACAAGGGGAGCTTGATTAATAGATGTAGAAGCCATAGATAAAGGAGGAATGGAAGGTGTAGGAAAAAGACCATGATTACGATCCATAGGAGGTCAACTTAATTCAAGAATCTTACAATGCTTATAGACTTGATATGAATGGAAAAGGTGATCAGGTTGAAAAGGACATGAATTAGATAATGAAGGATAAAAGAAGTTAATGGTAGCAAAATCCTTGGGCCTAGAGGTATGATATAAACTATTATTAATTGTCTTCACTTCATCATTATAAAAAACTTAAGACATTTATGAATAGGTGAAGCAAAAACATGCATGACATTTAACCATGATAAATCAACCTTAAGTTGAAACTAATTAGAAGTAGGAACAACAGAAAAGGTGGTGTTCATAATCTTTCCACAAAGTTAAACCAGTAAATCAATAGAACCAAATGATGGATAAAGAAAACCATTACAAGTTTGAATCCATACATTCAATTTATCATAAAAATCATGTTGCGAGCTTTTCATAAAAAACATTTTCTTCTGTAATAACATTGATTAAGGAGGTAGGATCAATAAGACAACCATGAGTGGGTATCTCAACAATCTTAGCATAAATATAAAAGGGACCATCATAAAATTTAATAGTCTCAGAATCATCAAAGGTAATCAAAATTTCTCGAGATCATTTTTTCTTAGGTTGTTGTTGAGGTTTAGGTTGAGGCTTCAATTTAGGATTAGGTTTCAGTTAAGAAGGAGCTAAAACTTGAGATTGAATCAGAGGTTGAGACTAAGGTGGAGATACATATTGAACCGTATGCTCCACTTGATTAACAACATGATTAAGATCATCCATCTTCAAATCATACACAATATCCATAGAATATGGTTATGCAATAGTATTAGTATCATGTGTAGGTAAGGGATTCATATAGATTTGCAGATTTTGATTAGGAGGAGAAATAAACTTATTCCCACTACCATCAAAATTATCCACTTCTTTGAATATGGCATCAACAACCTTTGGATTATAGCTTCTTTGATTGTATCAAAAAGGAGCAATATATGGATTTAAAGGAATTTCATGCTTGAATTTTATGTTCATGAAACTTTTTAAATCTTTATAACCCCATGCGAACACATCTTGGTATTCAAGGAAAAGTTTCTCAACTTCTTCCCTTTCTTCTGGTGTGCAACATTTTCTAACATTAATCATTTTAGGGTTTTGTTCACATTTGATGTTCACTCCTTTGTATTCACCAGTGGTAGGTCCTTTCTCCACTCTTTTATTCTCGATATAAGCATCATGGTGATTGAACAAATTTTCCAATGATACGAAGTAGGGGGGAATAGTACTACCTTATAAGTTGATGATGCTAGATTCCTCTTTCTTCTATTTTCTAGGGTGACCTACTTGACAACCACTTGAATCAGTTTCATTAACACTCCCAACATTTTCTAGAAATAGTTGCAGGTTCTTATCATCTTCAAAAAACTTCCAGTCTTCTACATTATCAGGAAGAGATGGTCTATAAATGACTTCTATATGATACCTTTTATCTTTAAATTCTGGGTGAGGCCATAGTAGGGATGCAACTACTGCTAATGAGTCTACCTTTGAATTTTTAACTCTCTTGGCATAGACTCTATTGAGAAAGCATCCAATCCTTCAATCTCATCCCATACTTTGTTGTGATAGTTTTTCAATTTATGATTGTTTACAGAATACTAACCTTTTACTTGGCAGACAATCAATTCAACATCCCCTTGAACTTTCAAGGTTTTCACTCCCTTTTCTTTTGTAGCAACTATTATGAGTAGAAAAGCTTCATATTTGGCTAGGTTTCTTTTTTTCTTGAATTCCAATTTGGATGCCATTGGTTCAGGTTCACCTTTTGGTAGTATCAATACAATTCCTGCACTTGAACCAGGTGAGGAGAAACTTCCATCAAATTCTATCATCCAAATTTGTGGTGTTTCTTTTTTAGTAGAGGTTTGATATTTTTCTTCTTCATCTTTTTGTTCATCAACAATATCATCAGTGAATAACATGTAGTTGCCAAATTCTAATTCTTGATATAGGATCTAAGCTTTGGGATCATCTAATTTCAGAATGGTGAATTGGGCCTTTTCTTTAGGTTCTAGCTTAACTTTCTTACTACCCATCAAAGTTATGGCCAGAGACCAGTATAAATTTATTTCTCTACCTAAATCTTTGCAAAAAATTGTACTATGCAATAACTCATAGCTAGTAGGAATATCAACAACTAAGATAGTCAACAATAGTTTCTTCTCTGAAAGAAAACCAAGGCTACCTGAGCATCATTGATTTGTCCAAGCAATAAGACTTGCTTGGTTTCCATAGTGTAGCATCTACCATGAACCTTGGTGAGAGTGAGACCTAAAGGTTTAGCTATAGGGCAGGGCATAACATTTTCAAAAGCTCCCGAGTCTATAATACAACTGTTCAACTTGCAACCATTTATATAAAGGAACACATAGAAAGGCTTAGGCTTTTGGCTAGGAAAGGTGGCTAGAATCATAGGTTCTCCTTGTTCAAAAAGATTGGATGTCAAGGATTCATATTCTAAGGTTGAGGCAACATTATAATTCAAATTTATAACATCACTTTTGCAGTGGTCTATGAATCTCTTTAATTTAGCAGGATTAGCTTTCAAATAATCTATAGGAGAAATTTGAATTTTGGAATCTTTGCAGAATTGAACAAAATCAAAGGGCCTTTGTTGCTTACCCAATTGAAGGATCTTCATTCCTTGAATAGCATCTTTAGTACCTAAAGTAGACAGATCATGGGTTCCTGAAGGAGAATTAGGAGTCGTGGTTTTTTTGTTTTTACTTCTAGTGAGCATAGTATATGTAGTACCATTTGTAGTAGCATAGTATTCTTTGTGTCTTTCTTAGTTAGGCTCGTACTCTAAAAATAAATTTATAGAGTCGCCATTTGAGCATGAATCCATTTCAACCCTTGATATTAAGGTACTCAATTCATGTTAGCAACTATATCATGCAAACTACATCTAGGAAACTTTCTCCATCATGGTCTACTATCAAATGAAATACACACATGTTTCTCTTTTTAGGAGGTATTTCTATGGCCAACCTTTGTTGTGGACTAGTCAATTGTAGGATTCTACCTTCATTATTCCTTCCATCATTATTTCTTCCAATCTGGGCTTGTAAATTTTTTCGATAAGGGTTATTGAATTTGGGAAGCTGTCTCTTCATGGAAATAAGCTCATTTGACAACTTTTAAATCATTTTCTCCGAAGAGGTAGTAGCACTGATACTAGCCTTAGTTTATATCTCATGTTTCCATCTTCCTATCAAGATCATATCATCTTCTAATTCCACAACCATTCTTTGTGCCTCTTCCAAATCAATAGGGTGGTCCCTTCTTAAATCAAAGTTGATATCAAGTGGCATGCCACTTATGAAGAATATTTTCAAGTTTCTTGTAGTAGGCCTATCTATTGTAGGAATTCTGTTAGTGATTTTGTTAAACTTAGCAACAAAATCTCTCATTCTTATAGAGGGTTTTTTCTTGATGGATGTTAGTTGTGCTACCAACACATGTTCATCTTCAGCCATTTTGAACCTCGCCTCAAAGTTCATCCTCATTTTTTCTCATCTTGTAATTGTAGTGTTATCTAAATGATATAAGTAATCGGCCACAACTTTGACCAGAGTTTCAACAAACAATCTGATAGCCACATCCTCATGTCCAACTCCTAGAATATGAGTTGCTATAAAGAAAGCCTTGATGTTCTCATTTGTAGAAGTTTTCCCATCTCCTAAAAATTTGGGAAAAATTTTCGTAGAACTTGGAGGAAGTGGATGATATGGTGCAAGTTGTAAAGGACCAGTCACAGTGGCCCAACGGGTTTCCATGTGCAAGGTATTGCAAAAAAATAATAATAGGAGGAGCAACTACTTTGATCAGGGTTAATCCTTGACAAGTGCTAGATAATGGAGTTTGTGTCTTGGGAGGCAAAGGTGGTCTGCTTCTACTCTTTCTATCACTTCTTCGACAAGGTACTTCTAATATGGGGAAGCCAAGTTCTACAAGCCTTTTGAATATAGGATCTTGCCCACTTGCTCTTTAGTACTCCTGAGAAATCTTCCTTGATCCAGAGCTTCAAATTAACTTTATTATCAAGCTTTGCATTCTTCTCTACGAAGTTATCTCCTTTGGATTGCTCATTCTCATGCTTCAACTCTTGCTTCTTCTTGTTCAAAAATGTGACTAGAATTCTTGTAGTGCTCAACATTTATTCTATATCTCCAAATGAACATGTTTAGGGAAGAAATAGTGTCTTCTTAGTCATCTTTGAATCCAAGATTAGGTTGAAGTACACGAAACACATTCTCATGAGGTAGCACCATTTTTCCTCATGTTAAACCTTTTTCTAGTCTAGCAACTATTCGAATTCCCTAGCAGAGTCACCAAAAATCTGTTGGTAAACATATTGTTCTTTCTATAATAAATCTTAAAGCACCCAAATGTATAAAGAACAATTGAGTACAATAGTTGGGAAAATGTTATTTTGATAACTAAATCCCCTCTAAATTATAGGTACAACTCCCTTGCCTATGATTTTCAAAGAATTTGTTTATCTCTAATTCTACTATGGTATGTTCTTGACTAGAGAACAGAAGAGGTAAACCAGGTTAGGTCTAGGAAGAAATAACTTAGGCATTGGATTGGTCTTGGGATGAGATCAATTCCAGAAAGTCACACATTTTATGAATTTATGCAATTGATAATGCAATTGTGAAAACTTGTAATATGAATGAAAAGTAGGGTGAAATGATATGTAGCTAAGATGCAAGGTTACAATTTGCACATCACAATAGAAGTATTTCTTTTAACTTTAATAATCCTTTGATTACTTTCCAATTTGTTAAATTGAAAAGAAAATAAAAAACTCCATTTGTTTTCAAATTTCTAATCTAACTTGAAATAAATAAATAGACTATTATATGCATGGAATAGTAAATCAATGGTATCAAACACTTCTATTCTTTTCTTTGTAACAAAGAATATTTCACACCAAAATTTTCGAACCTTTGCATTAATTATGAAAGTTACATTTATAGGTCTTTAGACACTTGACAACTACAATTCATTATTACATTTTGTGGGCACTTGAGCATTTCAGAAATCCAATAGTCATTGATTACAATAAAGAAAGCATAAATGATTAGAAACCTTCAAAATGGTTCATATTCCTCTCTGATCTGTAACAACTATCTTGGTGCCAAAAATGTATTTCATATCTCAACGATCACTGTAGGTTTGATTCCTCACCGTCAATTTTGAATCAACAATCATGATCAAAACATGATAGTACTCTTTATTTTTCCCTTGTCTCTTCTTCACAACTATCATTCCTATGATGCCTTTACTTGATGTGATGATGCGATGATTGGCTCTCATTGCTTCTCTGTGTTGACTCAAGGTTGTATTTTACCACCTACAAACATGCAAATACATATTGTCATTCTTTCGTAGCCTTAACTATGGATTCCATTTAATCACTTGTGAACATGTGATTGTTCAATATTTGAATGCCTTGAGTTACTTTTTACAGCTTCGCCACTTAGAATCCTTTTATTGCATTAGCATCTATGATGTTGCAATTAGTGTTACTACTAACTTTTGTGTAACCTTCACAGTTTTGTAGTTCAATAGTTTTGCCATGTAGAATACTTGACTGCATTAGCATCTATGATGTCGCAATTAGTGTTTGTACTAACTTTCATGTACCCTTCACAATTTCATAACTAAGAACATTTTCTTGTGGCTTAACTATATGATGATGTGAAAGCTTATTTCTTTTACTATTATTGCCTTTCACACTTTCACAACTGTTAATCAATTAATACCTTTATCTTCTATGATATTGCGATGACCATTTGACTTAACTGTTGTTGTCTCTTGTAGCTTTGCATCCTTCTTTGAGGTTCAACATTAACATGGTGTGATGATGTGATTTATATACTTTTTCCACTTCCCAACTTAATATAATAGTTTAGCTAACTACATGCGATGCTGTGATCATTGCTTAATGTTTAACCATTATCACTTTCACCAAATCACAACTCAACAACTCAAGTTAACTTTACCCTTGTGATGATACAATTGCATTACTTTGTCACTTTGTTACCTAGACCAGAGCTTAGCATTAACCTTGCATGACACTGTGAGTGGTTAAAATTTGATTGCATGGTTTCCTTTTATGACTTCATGACTTGAAATCTTAACTCATGGTCTAACCTTGTGAAGCTATGAGTGTAAGATTTTCACTCTATTTCCACCTTAACTCATGATTAACTTAAATTTCCTGTGATGCTGTGATTGTTCAAACTTCATTGCTTTGTCTCTTTATCACTGTTTCGCAACTTGGAAACTTTACTCATCAACTAACCCTGTGAAGATGCAAAGACATGCTTTTCTCTCTATTGCAACACTAATTTTAGGTCATCTTTAATCACCTATGATAGTACAATCTCTAGTTTTCACCACTTCACAATGATAACTCTGGGTTACCTTTAATCATTAGTGAACATGCAATAAGCATTATGAATAACTTTTGTTGCTTCACAACATTAACCCAAGGTTATCTTTAACAATCTGTGATCACGTGATAACTATTCAATTTAATCTGTTGATGTCTCTCACATTGTCATAATTTAAATTTCTTAAAGCCAAAAGTGAGTCGTAATCATGTGATTTGATTTTCATTTGACAATTATGAATCCATTTCTAAGGCAATTGACTTTTCAACATGTAACATGGGTATTCCAATATATTTGCATCACTAATTTTATTTTGACCTTTGTTCTCACCACCTTTGACCAAGGTTTTGTTGTTATTAAGAAGCTTGAGAATTTTTGAAAGATTTTGCTACCTCTTATATATTTGATCAAAAAATCTACCTTCATGGACCGAAACCCGCCGAGGAGAAGGAAAATTGGAAATTTCTATAGGAGCTGCATTATGAAGACTGGTAATTTGAAATTCATCCTCAAAGAAATGCATTATTTTGTGAATGAGTAAAATATGATCTATATCCAATTAGGTACTAGAGTTACCCATTAAGGGGCATGAATTCAAGATAACCCACCCAGTTCACCAGAAGAGAAGGTAGATGAGGGAAAGATGATAAAGATCCCCTAGCCTAAGGAAAACTAGACCTAGACTCATCATAAGATAATAAGAAGAGTACCACTTTAAACTCAACATCTAAGGTTCATTTTTTTTAACATGCGGAGAAGAAAAGTGGGGGCAATAGCTTGCTTATAGAAAAAGTATTGGCTGGTTTTTTTGTGAGATTTTTTGCATCTGTAGGAGAAAATTTTGAGTGTGAGATTGTTGTTTTCTATCATTTGGATATGTTTAGAATGTTACTAATATGGTTGTAGCTAATACTAATGTTTCAATGTTTGCTTGACTTGATTATGCATATTTTCTTCCCACACTTTTGATCAAAGCCCCCAAGGTGGTGGGGTTGTGTTTCCTTTGTCATCTAGAGAGAGATGATAAGACCACCATATATAGTATGGAATTGATGTGGTTACTTTTCATGCCCCATATTTTGGAAAACCATAGATTTCTAGCTGCATTAGCTGAGCATTGGCATAGTGAACATAACACCTTTGATTTTCCTCCTAGTGATGCCACCATTACTCTTGAGGATGTATACCACATCCTTTATGTGCCATGCCATGGAAACCCTAGAAGTATAATTGTTAAGTTTTGATGCTCATTTTATTAAAGTTTTTGATTACCATATGAGGCGTGTTGATATGAGTTTGATCATGTCACAAGTTTAGTATGATCAGACCCCGACAAGGGGGAGATTGGCAGTGCAACATATATTTTAGGATGTGACCATCCTAGACCAACACCTCAGCTAGGAGAGGGTGATAGATGAGTACATGGATCAATATCCCTTAGCCTATCTTCTTTTCTCATTGGTTTCCTAGGATCTGGTCACTAACAAGGGCTAGGAGGGTTTCCCTCTAGGATGGGGTCAATTGGTTGTTGATTTGATTGGGCAGCCTGGGAGGGTGGCATGGGGACCTATAATTCTTGCTGATATGTATCATGAGCTTCACAAGATGGTCTACCAAGAAGGGTGAATTTGGGCATGTGGTATAGTGCTAGCTTAGATATGGGCATGGGAGCATATTATAGTGATTTGACCATGGGTGCAGTCACCCTATCATCATTCTCATTTAAGATATGGGCACCCCAACCATATGAAACTATCACCTAATGAATCACATCATAGTGCTAAAAATTTGAAGAGATGTCACCATCACTCACCTTTAGTTGGTTGGCCACATGATGCCTCTATAATCCTTGTCTCATATGAAAGTTTTCCATCTCACTAACTACACTATGATAGAAAACTAAATTAAAACTACTCACCACAAGATTGCCCACTGCAATTGTGCTATCATCCTCACACACGTCTGCATCTGAGATACAATTTCTCAATGGCTCAACCAAGTCCTCATCCAAAGAAATGGAATCCCTTGCAATATGAATCTCCTCAAAAGTCTAAGCTTTCACCTTAATAATAAGATCTTGTAAACACTGATCCTGAGACCCATCCAAGACCTCCTCAAAGTCATCACTCAATATTTGACAAGGAATATCATACCCAATGTAGCTAATAGAATCCTCATGACCTAAAATAGCCTTAATAGTTGTCACTCAAATTATGCAAACATGACTCTATGCCAAGTTGTGAATCAATAATGTTGCATCATAAACCACCATCTTATCACACCACCATAATGCCCATATCACTAGCATCACAATTAGGTGACTCCATACATGCCTTTGTCCCACTTGAGGAATTTTTGCCTACTACACTAGAGAAACACCATGATAGTTGACATAGAAGTCTCCAATAACAACTCCCTTCTCAAGAGAGTTTGAACAGACGATGGAAATTAAAGCATCAACTGCCTTTGAACTAACTATAGTGACTACTATGGGAGCCTTAACCTGTTGAAGTTCAATGTTGTTGTCCACTAGGGGCATTGACACATCCACCTATCTCTGTGTGGAGAGTCCATCATTAGAACTACATATAGGACTATTAGGTGGTGTACGAAACACAATTATGTCAACATCATGATCATCAGTTAGAGAAAACTCAAGCCACCTTCCTATCGACCTTCTAAAGATAGAAACCACATATTTCACTACCCTTTCAACCATATCTAGATTCAACAAGCTCTCCACCATCCTCTGTTGATGAAGCTTAAGTTTATCCAAACTCTTCCTTGAAGCATTTATTTTCTTTCTACTCTTTGCATCACTCCATTGATTCATAGAACTACTAGTCCTCATGTATTTTTCTATGGCTAGAAAATGTTAGAGTGTTGGTCACTTCAAATGCAACAAAAGATCCAAAATAATAAATATTTTCCTACCCCACAGGATGATAGGAAATCACTCTAATACTGCTATAATAACCCCAATTTGGTTATATAGCCCAAACAAACACTAATCTCTTTCTTTATAGTTTAGTGGTTTGACACTATGTTAGACACTTGGCAAGTAATCCACTACGATGTTCAAAATGTATTTGTTTTAATTAATTCTTACCTAACAATGATTATATGAAAGAAAATATATTCCATGTAAGAAATTACAATGCACTACAATTCTTCCCTTGTTAACTATATTATAATTATATTTTTAGAATGGTAATAGACCATTAAATTTATTAAACATTGTTTTCATTTACAACATCACATTCACCAGTAATCAATATATCAAAATTTGCAAGAATTTGGAAATAAAATCATTGCGATAAACTCATAAATATTCACAAATGAAGGATCAAACCTCCAAGCACAATCAGTGTAGCCTCAAACATGAAAACTCATATCCAATTATGCTCCATGAAACCCTTTAACACTTAAATACAAGCTCCAAAGAAAAATCACAAGCCTCTAAAAAGAAATGCTGGTCTCCATAATGAATCACAACAATGAATTCATACAAACGATGACTCCTAGTTAAATTGCAAACACCTAGACAAATTGTAGGTGTATAATTTTGCAAATTGTAGTCCTAGTACTACCACATAGGTCCTTGAAATGGGCACACATGTGGAAAACACCCTAGTCTTCAAACTTTGCAATGATCAATGAGCCTATACAATGTTAAGGTCTCTTTGTAAATAAAAACCCCCCAGTTGAAATCAAAGGTTATTATATGCAATTCAAAAACTCCAAACTCAAACCATAGGTCTATAATTCATAAGTACTTCCTTTTCACTACTAAGAATTAGGTAAATTTACTAACATGAAATGACTTCTCTCACATAGTCAACATAGTTTAGAGGCTAGAATCAATTTCTAAACCTCAACAAAAATCTAGCAATCCAATTCTTAGGAAATATCCAAAATTCCTTAACCCTTAAGTGCCAAAAGATTCCAAAAAGACCCAACTCCATAAATTGTCAAGTTTCACAAAAGAACTCAGCTCTTAAAACTTCCCAACACCCCTTTCTAGAAATATTTCTAAATGGCATTATTGTAATAAACTATTTTTTATAATAATGTGACTTAATAATTGATTAATAAATAAGGGCTTGTACCAATAATAACCAGATCGACTACAAGTGATGATCAACTACTAGACCCATCCTTTGCATTCCCAAAAATGGCAACTACCAAAATTAGACTTAGTAAAACTAGTAAGTTTGCAACTAAGACCCTAGAATAAACCTATCAGCTCATGAGGGTTGATAAAATGAACTGACTCAACCAACTATAGGAACCTACCAAAATTAGGGACATTATAAAATAGTACTCGACAATCTAGTGTTGGTATGGGATTTCGTGGTAAGCACTGCCATCATAGGTGCACCAACAAGTACTAGTATCATAGACAATATATATATTGATAATCTGGTAAGAATCGATGATGTAGGCAACATGGTCAATGGTGTCAATGACATAAAATTTGTTATTAGGATGTCCCAAGGGGACAACCCCAATCAGTTTTGCGCCCTCTCCACCAAAATCCCCTACCACTAGAGTGCATGAAAATCATGGAGATGCTAAGCTTTTCTCTCCCTCTTAGGCATCTTTGCATATAATGACACACATTGATCATCACTAGACTTCTAATTGCAATAGTTTAGGACAAATATAGGAGAAATCTCTATGAGCTCCATTCAAACCAAACAACACTTCAGATGCTTGGACAAAAAAGTCCACAAATATGGAGCAATTGTTATCACTACTCAGGGACAAATTCGATGATCAAGTCCATAAAGTAGTCATGGATCATATCACACTTCTGGAATCTCTTCCAACTTCAAAATTTGCTTCTTTGTGCCAGAATGCATTGATCAATAATTTTTGGAATGCATCTTTTCCAATCTCTACTATTTCACATTAGGAAATGAGGAATGACCCAATATTGAAGAGGTTTCTTTTATTAGCTCAGATTCCACATTATATATTGTCATTTTCAAGACCAAGGAACATAGAGATTTTGTATATAGTTAGTAAGGGGTTGTTCTATCAGGGATTGAGCTTGTTTACCATTCCTTGGGTTCCAAATTTCAAGCCCACCCCCATCATTGCTAATATTATACCCTTGTAGATAGCATTTCCCTCACTTACATTTGAATAACACCCCTCATATCATTGAAATCCTTATTAATAAACTAGGAATTTTCATCCAAAATGATCTTGCCTCCATTATGATGTCATATCAGCCTATTAAGTTTTTTCTATTGCTTAATATGATAAAACCTTTCCCTATGTCACTTTCAATGATGCTTAAACAAGGTGCATGGATTCAGTCAGTTGAATTTCTAAATTTGGCTATAGTTCATAAATTGAAGGGTTCCTTAGGCCATTTTAAACACCAATGTGAAGGCTCAAATAAATCAAATTTGACCATATGTTTTGATCATTCTTCAAATCATGTCTAGTTCTCAGTTAGAATTAATTCCAATCAATGCTCATTTAATATGTATGAGTGTTCCATATGCCTGGGCTACCACTAATGGATCTTTTATGGCTGAATTAATGGTGCAACAAGCAATCAAGGGTGCATGAGCAGTGAATAGGGGTGCAAGTGTGCAAAATGATGAAAGTAACACTCTAGATTTGAACAGATCAAATAATGATCAATCAAGAAAAATATTGGTAAACAAGGTGCAACCACAAAAGGAAGGGTGGAACAATAAAATGGACCAGGCCTTAACAATGCAGGATCTTCAAGGAAAAATGTCATTTGGATGGAAGAAAAATGACTCCAATCATACCCTTTAGTGGGTCTACCATAATGAGGATTGGGTAGACAAGGCTCACGACCACATTTTACTTGAAGATGTTCCTCAATGGGTTTTTGAAAAGGGGTTATGGGTAGACAAGGCTCACAAGTATGACCATATCCATAGTGAGTCTTTTAATTTGGATCATGGATCAAAAAGGTGTGGGGTAGATACATTTGAAACGACTTTCAACTATTATGGTCTAAACAAGTAAGTAAATCATGGTTGAGAAAGAGAAATTTGGCATTTGAATGGTAGGTGATAGTCTGATGCTAGTGTTGGATTTCATGGTAGGCATTTCTATTATAGGTGCACTAATAGGTATTGGTATCATAGGGAGTGTGCAGATCAACAATCTAGTAAGCATCAGGGGTGGAGGTAACATGATTAATGACATTAGCAGTGTAGAATCTGTTATCATAATGTACCAAGGAGATAACCACAATCAATTTTTGATATCTACGAGGTCACTATTATGCCCTCTCCGCTAAAATACCTTGTAGGTAGGGTGCATTCAAATCTTGGAGATGTTAAGCCAATCTCTCCTTCCAAGGCCTCTTTTCTTACTAGAAAACACATTGATCATCAGTAGACTTGTAATTGAAATGGTTTAAGCCAAATGCAAGAGAAACATTTGGGAGCTTGATTCAAACCAAACAATACTTTAGAGGATTGGAAAAGAAAGTCCACAAATCTAGAGTAGTTTTTATTAGTAGTCAAGGACAAATTTCATGATCAAGCCAATAGAGTTTTCATGGAGAGAATCACCCTTCCCAAATCTCTTCTAGCTTAAAATTTTCCTTTTGTACGCCAAACTACATTGATCTATAAGTTTTAGAATGCATACTTCCCAATCTCTACAATTTCTAATCACAAAAATCATGAATGGTTGGGTGTTGAAGAGATATTTTAATTAGCTCTTATTCCACATATTTTATTGCCATTTTCAAGACCAAGGAACATAGAAATTTTATATACAAGCATAAGGGATGGTTCTGTCAGATTGCAGATATCTTTACAAAGCCTTTGTCTAAAGATACTTTTGAGTACCTAAGAGGTATGCTAGGAGTTATGCCCCTACCTACTTCAGAATAGATGATGCAAGGAGTGCATCAGTACAGTGGTACAAAGTACTATGGTTAGACTAGACTGAATGTTGATGCTTCCTATATGGGGGAGTATCTAGTATGTACTAAGTGATTGAGGACTCTTGGTATTTTGATATTTTGTATTAAATAGTGTCTTTGGACACTTGAGCTGATTGAAATAGTTGGAAGAAGTATATTAATTGTGTACTTGTATTGATACCTTTGACATTGATGTCAATGAGGGAGAAGAGTGTATACATGAAAAACATCTCCTAGGCAATGGGGGAGTATTATCTCTTTAGGGAGATTTAGAAGGATTAATGTAAGTGCATAGGAGAATATGAGAGTGCACAAAAGGATGTAAAGACATGCAACTAGAAAGGTGTTGGAAGTTGTTTACCATAAACAACTCATGACAACAACAAAAGATTTCAAATTGATGAAGAGGATTTGAGAAGATGACAACAATAGCAATAGCAGAGTATAGTTTGGTATTCTTGGAACTTAGATGTTTTTCATCTATGTTTCCATCAATTCCAAAGGGGGAGATTGTTAGCATGAATGCTTATGATATTACATTGGGGGAGTATCCTAAGCATTGGAGAGTATTGATATGTTGCATTCATGACTAGATTTGTCATTGATGTCAACATAGCAATAATTCTATAAAGACTAGAACAATAGCAACCAATAATCTTAAGATGCACAAAAGCTGAAAAAGTTTTAGATGATGCTAAATGGAGGATATGTTCCTAAGGTTGTCCTGATGATGTGGTTAAGAGGACTAAGTTTGAGTCAATGGTGTACAAAAGTTACACTTGATTTACTGGAAGCAGTGCAAAAATAGGGCATTAGATTTGATGACCTATCACTATCTTTCATCTGATATGTAATGAAGAGATGCATAGTTACATAGTGATTAAGGATAATCATGTGATGATGTCAGCATGTGTACAAGATGTGTTTTCACACATGTGAAGTTTTGCATAGACTGTGAGCCGATAGTGCTATTGTAATTGTAAATTAATTAATTATCTTATTTTAATTAATTGGGAAGCCTCAAGGCCAACTCAAGGAATTATTATGAAGATAAGGTATAAAGGAAATTTTTTTTCCTTATTTTAAAGAGATCTTGATTTTAGAGGATCAAGTGGAATGTGAAGTATTAGTGCACAGTGCAAGAAGGAGTAGAATGCTTGTTGAATGCATGTAAGTGGTGCAAGGGATCATTGGATGCACAATATGCAATTTGGTTACAAGATGTGAAGGAGAAGAAGTCTAGTTGATAGGATAGAGACAAAGGAAGGAAGTACATTTTGGTTCTATTATTCTACAACAAATAATACAAAGATCATTTGGATAGTGGCTTCATTGATCTTAGCCTTGAAGTTGTTTAGACAGTGGGTCTAGTTGTCTTATACAACTCCTAACAAGGTTGTCACAACTCCTAACAGGGTTGGAATCTCCTACCAACGATTCAAAGTCTCCTAATAGGGGCTTATATGTACTAAATGCTGTAACAGACTCCTAATAGGGTCTATCCTCTAACAAGGAATATTTATATTAGTACATCATCTTGTGGGTACCATCCCCACCAAGGTTTTCCCTTTGATCAAGGGTTTCCCTAGTTAACATAGTTGGTGTTAATTGTGTATGAGTATCTTCTTGTGGTTTTAGTTAACATTACTCATTTGGTTAAAGATTGTTTAAAGTCAAATGATTGTGATAATAGTTGGATAATTTATTTAGCCACACCCCCTACCCCTCCCCCTGCCCCCCAATTATATTAGTGGACTATATATTCTAACAATAGGTATTAGAGCATCTGGTCCTTGAAGATAAGGTTTAATAGCTTTGGGAGATCGATGGTGAATATGTTTAGGAAGGATAGTCTAAGATTCGATGGGGCCAACTATGGTAGTTGGAAGGAAAAGATGAAGATTCATTTGCTATGCATGGGTCCAAGATATTGGCTTTCGACAAAAGCTAAGAAGGAAATTGTTGAAGAATCAAAGCTAGAGGAATATAGTGAGAGAGAAAGAGATATGTTCATGTGTAACATGAGAGCCACAGAAGCCCTATTGTCATCTCTTCCAGAGAATGAATACAATATAATAAAGACATTTCAAACTTCTCATGGAAATTGGAAAGCATTAGAAGTTACTTTTTAAGGTGATCATCATGCAAAAAGAATGAAATTGAAAAAAATGGATTTGCACATTTCAAGATGCTAAGATGATGGAAGATGAATCCATAAGAAATGATGTTGGTAGAATATTAGAAATTGTTTTAGGAATCTTGTCTCTTGGTGGAACTAAACAAGATGATGAGGTTATATGGAAGATCTTGAAAAGTAAAGCATATAGATGTTTCAACTATAGAAATAAGAAAATATTGAGTGCGTAAATGTAAGGATTGCTAAAAAGTTTGGTACTAAAGAGAAGATGGTAGATTATAATTTTGATGAAGAAGAGGATAATTATGGATTTCTTAGATAGAATGCTAAAGTTCTTTTTGAGATTAACAATGACTTGTGAATGATGTATCTATTAAGCATAGAGAAGAAAAAATATCTAAACCTAGAGAAGAGATAAGAGTTAAGACGTTAGCTCCTACTTCTAGAAAAAACATGACAAAGAATCACCCTATAGAGCAGATAATTGGGAGCAAGGATAAAGGTGTGATGAAAAGGAATGGAGTGAATGAGAAATTATGTCTAAATTCTCAAATGGAACCTAAGAGCACAAATGAGGCATGTAAGGATAATCACTGGATGCAAGCAATGAAAGAAGAACTAGATTAGATTGTAAAGAATGAAACATGGGAATTAGTTCCTCTAACTAAAGACAAAAATATTATAGGAACCAAGTGGGTATTCTAAAATAAGATGAATGAGCAAGGAGAACTCGTGAGAAACAAGGCCATACTTGTTTGCAAAGGCTACTCACAACAATGATGCATAGATTGTGAAGAAACATATGTACCTATGGCAAGAATGGAAGCAGTAAGGATGTTTTTGGCTTATGTAGTGAGAAAGAATATCAAGGTTTATTAGATGGATGTCAAGTCAGCTTTTTTGAATGGAGAACTTGAAGAAGAAGTCTACATTGAGAAACCTAATGGATTCCCTCTAAAAAAAAATAAAGTTTTTGTATACAGACTAAAGAAAATACTGTATAGTTTGAAGCAAACACCTAGAACTTGGTATGCAAGGTTGGATAGATATTTGTCTAAGCTTGGAATTATCAAAGGTAAAATAGATGGTAATTTTTATTTAAGGAAATTTGATTAGGGGTTATTTATGATTGTAATAACTGTGGATCATGTAATGTTTGGAGAAAATGATAAAGAAAGTGACAAGTTTGTAGAAGAGATCAAAAATGAATTTGAAACGAGCATGATAGGAGAAATGAAGTTCTTTCTAGGATTGTAGGTTGTGCAAAACAAAGATGGGATATTTATTTCATAAACTAAGTATTTGAAAGAATTTTTGAAAATATTTGGTTTGGAAATTTGCAAACCTATTGTTACAACCATGATAATTAGTCACAAGTTATCTATTAAAGATAAAACACCTATAGTTGAGTAGAAGAAGTATAGATCTATGATTGGAGGATTGAAATATCTAACTCACACTAAACTAGATATGGAAAATGTAGTTGGGATTGTGGCAAGATTCCAAGCTGATCCAAAAGAGTATCATTATGCAGAAGTAAAAATGATATTCAAATATTTGAAGGGTACATTTGATTATGGAATTTGGTATGATAGATCAAGTGATTTCACTTTGTGTGCATATACTGATGCAGATTGGACAAGCAATATAGATGATAGAAAGAGCACCAGTGGTGGAGCATTCTTTTTTGGAGGAAGATTGGTTTCTTGGTTGAGAAAGAAATAAGACTGTATATCTTAGAGTACAGTTGAGGCAGAGTATGTTGAAGCAATAAACAATTGCAATCAAGTTATGTGGATGAAACAAATGTTGAAGGATATTAGGATTGATTTTACAGAACCTATTATCATTTACTATGATAACACAAGTACAATAAGTATGTCTAAGAATCCAATATTGCATTCTAAGACAAAACACATATCCATTAAGAGTCATGTTTTGAGAGAGAAGGAAACTAAGAAGGAAATAAGGTTGGAGTATGTAAGTACTAAAGATCATATTGTAGGTATCTTTATGAAGCCTTTCTCTAAAGATACTTTTGAGTACCTAAGAGGTATTCTAGGGGTTATGCCCCTACCTACTTCAAAATAGATGATGCAAGGAGTGTATCAGTCTAGTTGTACATAACACTATGGTTAGACTAGACTAAATGCTGATGCTTCCTGTATGGGGGAGTATCTGGTATGTATTGAGTCATCGAGGACTCTTAGTAATTTGATATTTTGCATTAAATAGTGTCTTTGGACACTTGAGCTAATTGAAGGAGTTGGAAGAAGTATATTAATTGTGTACTTGTATTGATATCTTTGACATTAATGTCAGTGGGGTAATATGTACATGAAAAACATCTCCTAGGTAATGGGGGAGTGTTATCTCTTTAGGGAGATTAAGAAAGATTTATGTATGTGCACAAAAGAATATGAGAGTGCATAGAAGAATATGACAGTGCATAGAATAATGTAAAGATATATAGCTAGAAAAGTGTTGGAAGTTGTTTACCATAAACAACTCATGATAGCAGACAAAAGATTTTAGATTGATGAAGAGGATTTCATAAGATGAAAACAACAGTAGTAGCAGAGTATAGTTTGGTATTTTTGGAACTTAGATGTTTTTCATCTAATTGCCATTAATGCCAAAGGGAGAGATTTTTAGCATGAATTTTGATGATACTACATTGTGGGAGTATCCTAAGAATTGGAGAGTGTTGATATGTTGCATTCATGACTAGATTTGTCATTGATGTCAACATAGCAGTAATTCTATAAAGACTAGAAGAATAGAAGTCGGTAATCTTAAGATGTGCAGAAGCTAAGGAAGATTTAGATGATGCACAGTGGAGGACATGTTGTTTAGGTTGTCCTGTTGACATGGTTAAGAGGACTAATAAGTATGATTCAATGGTTTACGGAAGTTACACTTGTTTTACTAGAAGCAACGCAAAAATAGAGCATTGGAAAACAAAGTTCAAATGAACTATTTCTATCTTTCGTCTGAGATGTGATGAAGAGATGCGTAGTTACATAGCGATAGAGGAAAGTCATGTGATGACACTAGTGTATGTGCAAGACATGGTTTCACATGTGTGAAGTTTTGTATAGACTATGAGCTAACAGTGCTATTGTAATTGTAAATTAATTGATTATCTTATTTTAATTAATTGGGAAAGCCTCAAGGCCAACTCAAGGAATTATTATGAAGATAAGATATAAAGGAAAGTTTTTTTCATTATTTGTAAGAGATCTTGGTTTTAGAGGATCAAGTGAAATGTAAAGTATTAGTGCGTAGTGCGAGAAGGAGCAGAATGCTTGTTGAATGTGTGTAAGCGATCCAAGGGATCATTGGATGCACAGTTTGAGATTTGGTTACAAGATGTGAAGGAGAAGAAGTCTGGTTGGAAGGATAAAGACAAAGGAAGGAAGTACATGTCAACTCTATTATTCTACAAGGAATAATCTAGAGATCATTTGAATAGTGGGTTCTTTGATCTTAACCTTGAAGCTATTTGGGTAGTGGGTCCAACTATTTTCCACAACTCCTAACAAGGTTGGAATCTCCTAATAGGGATTCAAAGTCTCCTAATAGGGACTCATATGTACTGATTACTGTAACAGAATCCTAATAGGGTCTATCCTCTAACAAGGAATATCTATATTAGTATCTAGGGTTTTCCCTCTAATCAAGGGTTTCCCTAGTTAACATATTTGGTGTTCATTGTGTATGAGTATCTTGTTGTTGTTTTAGTTAACATTACTCATTTGGTTAAGATTGTTTAGAGTTAATGATTGTGATAATGATTCAACCCCACTTCCCCCCCTCTTAGTTAGATAAGTGAACTATATATTCTAACATGAGTGTGTTCCATATGCTCAAGCTACTATTAATGGATCTTTTCTAGCTACTACTATTGATGGATCTATTCAGGCAGAGTTACAACTTTTCATTTTTGGGTTGTTGTCTTCTCTCAATAGGATATATATCAGTTCTAGTAATTATGTTCTTGTACCTCCCTATATCTTACAATATGATCTAAATTGAGATAAAGAGTGTCTTGTAATTCTTCCCAATGCGGCCACTTTGAATCCAATATCTATTCTTGTTGTCTTGCATTTTGTCACCACAAAATACTAGTAATAATATGAAACTTTTTCAAACTAGTTTCACATCTGGGCATATGCACCGAGTTGTGGTGCCAAAAAGGTGACAAGCCTTTTTTTTTTTCATTTTTCAATAGCGCGTATGCGCTATTAAAAAGAAATTTTTTTAATAAATGATGGGCTGCACACCCGCGGCCCATCATATTAACAGTGATTTTTACTGTTTATAAGGGCAGCGCGCACGCGAGTTGGAAAACAATTCATTTTCAACATCCCTTGCCAATATGCCTCCTCGCCGACAAAATCCAAGATCACCAGCACGCCGACGCCAACGCCGTATGTAATCTAAACTTGACTTTGCATTATTTTATATGTTTTTCATATTGTTTTATAGGGTTTTTACAAATTTTATTTATATTTGTTTATTCATTTGGATTTCAATTGATTCTTTATCAAGAAATGTCCATAATCAACTGGCAAATCCACAAAACCCTCAAGAACCTGAAGAACCTCAAAACCAAAATCCACAAAACCCTCCTGAAGAACAACAAATTCCACAACCCGAACCAATTCCAAGACCTCCACCAGGCACACAAGAAAATATATTAAATGAAATTGAGATAGGCAAAATTGAATTAGAAGGACTCATTGGTCGGTTGAAACAAGCTGGACAAACCAATCCAATGAGGGCTCAATTGGCATCATCCCTCGAATCCATTAAGACCCAGATAGCCTCAGTTACTGGTCAGTTAGATGTTTGGTGGGTTAAGAGGGAAGAACAAAAAAGATTTTATGCAAATAAATTGTCATATGAAGATGTTAAAAAAAAAGAAATACCAAAAGGTTCAATATGTGCATTATTTAGAAAACCCGGTGAGCAAAATACTATTAGAGAGGGTACTAAACAGTTCCCCATCCATTGGTGTATACATGATGCTATGAGAAATCATTTTTGGGATAGATGGTGGATGGTTTTTGATGCCCCTCCTTGCAACAATCACGAGGTCCCAATGTATTTTTTGAAGAAATTGTATTGTGAGTTTTTCCTTGGGGAGATCCCCAATTATTTTGATCTATTAGACTCCCAGGGTAGAGGTGGGGGGTCATCATTCGAGAGGCCGGGAGCACGTCGTGACCCTAATGTAGTTAGGGTACCTATGGTCAAGCCACAGCGTGAGCATGTGACTATTCCTTCAGTTGTGAAGGAACATGTAGAGGCCAACACTCTAGGGACCATTAATGCTTTGACGCAGACCCTCATCCATTCCACGGGCCCATTAGTTGAGGGGGAGCCTTCTGTGCGTCGTGGTCACATGTGCACTTCATGCGGATCCCTATGCACATTTGGCACTCATGCTGGAGATTCTGCGGATGATGGGCTCGTCACTGATCAGTTCTTGAACGAAACATTTGGCATTGACACAAAGGTAAATTACAATTATAATTTACTAATTTGATCACATTTCATATGTATAGTGAATGATTAATTAATTAGCATCTATTGACATTGTTCAAAATTCAGGGTCAGAGTGTTGCCGAGCCTAGCAGCGATGCTCTGGCCCCATTTTTTGTCCCCTCCACGAGTCCAGAGGTATGTATCGATTTAATCATTTAAATTAATACATATATTTATTAAGTTATCATATTAAGGATTGACAAAAAAAATTATGCATGTGCATCAGTTCTCCACAGGACCCTCAACCTTTAGTATGGACTCAGAGCATAGACATCGTACGAGCTTCGTACAGGTACAGTTGTTTCATGTTAATTTAATTCATTTGATTATATTTGTTTCATGTTTCATGTTACATGTAACGTGTATTGTATGACATGCAACTCATGACGTCGGACACACCTCCTCATCTCCAACAGTCTGTTGATCATGGAGTGGCCGCAGCTATGGCTAGCTCATAGCCATTGACTGAGGTATGACAGAATTTTCTCCATTTTAGTTGTTGTTTATAATAGTTAGTCTCAAAATTTCTAATGTTATTTATAAGTGATTATATTTATTGAATTGTTGTAGGGTCTCGTCACGCCTGATCATCCACGAGCCTTCAAGGTGGACATACAGAGTGACTATTTGATGGCGGTAAGAAAATAATTGATTTTTTGTGTACATATATTTGATTTCAACGTATAATAAATACTGATTCATATCTACTTTGTTTATATCAGCTCGAGTTGGAGAAGAGCCTCAACAAGAGGACGAGCGAGCGTGTCAGGAGGACCCTATCATCTCCACCATCTCCCTCGACACGACGACAGAAGACGTCGAGAGATTTGTTTCCTTCCCCTCATGGGAAGGAAAAGATATAGTTGATCTAGACATATATATATATATATATATATATATATATATATATATATATATATATATATATATATATATATAGGCATCAGTGGACATATTCGATACACATTTGATGTATATGAAATTTTATATTTGATGTATGACATTATTCGACTTATGACATTATTGGTTAATATATGATATGTTTGTTCATATGCGACATTATTGGTTATCATAATATATTATGTGTTTGTTAATGTACATGACATTATTGGTTATCATTTTATATTATATGTTTGTTCATGTATGACATTAAATAAGATATGTTCGTGTATGACATTAAATTAGATATGTGCATGTATGACATTAAATTAGATATGTTTATGTATGACATTAAATTCAATACCTAATATGTTCGAAACTTTGATAGAATATTGAGTAACAATAAAATTTATCACTGTTTAAGCATAAGTTAATCATTTGCAATATGTCATCGTCATATGATTTATGATCTTGTTCATGCTTAAAGTTTTCCTTCTCTATCATTTGTTTATCAAGTTTGATTCAATACCTAATTAGTTTGAATTTTTGATACAATATTTTGGCTTATTAGATGAACCAATTAACACTTTGTTGAGGAGTTATGGACAAAATATGTTCAATGCTCTAATCCCTAGATTAGGAAATATTCTTACTTAATAAGTGTAACCCCAAGCATTGTCACCATAGTTGGCAAAAAATGGTGAGAGTCCCAATCAACTAGTGAAAAAAATGACTAAGTTGATGGAGCTGAATCCTACATTACACACATCTCCTAGTAGTGGATAGGAGGATGTTGGGATTGGGAGCATAACACATATTCCCTTTCCCAGTTTTATGGACAATTGATGGGAACTCAAGTAGATGGGAGAAATTCCAATTTTTTTGAAGCGATAAAGTTTTGTGATGTATTTAGAATATCTAAGATAGACTTATTTTTTATGTGAACTAAACCATTCTTACATTACTATTTAAATGTATTTGTATTGTTATAATAGTTTGATTGTTGGTCATGGTGTACTACTAGCATACTTAAAATTTTAATTAATTTTTTTGGTAAATTAAGTCGAGAGATATCTAATTTAAAATATGTAAAGTTTAGAAATATAAATAGTTCATCATAGAAATATTATAGAATTAATTTATTTTAAATAATAGAAATAATCATAACAAATAGATAGAAATAAAAAATAATAATTTTATACAAAAAGTTTTAATTTATTTTAAATAATTAAATAATAGAAACATCATAGAATTAATAATTCAGTAAAATCATAACAAATAGACACTAAACAATCCCAAATTCAAACATACGAAGGTCCAACTAGAATAATGACTTTAAATAACCAAATACCAAAGCCAAACAAAGGAAATGGGACTTTTACCTTAAATGAATAAATTACATGAAGAAGGGTGGCTAGCTGTTTGGAAATCTACTTATTTTTCTTCTCTCCCTCCTGTCATCCAAGAGAACATGCAATGAAAGAAAAATATCGTCACAATAAGAAAATATGAAAAATATTGTTCTAGCTTTAAAAAAATTGTAGACATCAAAACATAAAATCTAGATTCTAAACAAATCAAAACATAAAATCTATGATTTAAACTAAATCTCATCACTTACGCATCATAACAATACGGTCCACCTTAGTCATGTGGACAGTCTTGGGGAAGAGGTTGCAACAATGTATTTGGATCCAGTTGATCACTCTTTCTCTCTCTCCCTCTCTCTATATTCAATCTAATGAGCCAACTGGATCTGCTCGACATTTTAATGTCTCAAGTATTGCCTCATGGTCTGACTCGCGAACTTTCCAAAGATTCTTATTATGTGGTTTTCCACCATATCTTATCAAGTGGACATTTGATGCAACAACAATATTTGAATAATGAAGAATCTTCCTCTCTGTTTGCCAATCCTCAAATAACCACAAGTTAGGGTTCTTCATAGAATATCGTCTAAGCCATGTGCCGGTTACAACCACCGCACCGACATGGTACTCTAAACCTTCACCATCTATAACCGAGTGATCCAATTTTTGTTTGGCTTGAACACGACACAAATAATAATCTGTCCCTTCTTCATTGTCTTCAGGTGCAATAACAACAAAAACATGGCCTGTAGTGACAAATGTACAAAATGCGGTCATTAATTCAGAAAATACTTGGGTAAAAGTTATAAAGTTACATATTGAAATTACAAAGATATATAAATTATATATTACCAGGTTGCACTAGATTAGACAAGCGATCAAAGTCAATAGACGATTCCATCTGTACCATTTCCAGTGCTTGTGGGGGACGATAGGTGTCAATTGCGTCCAAAACCCGTATATCCCATTTGTCCACCCATTCAGTCGACTCACAGTCATCCCAATTTTTCTCTGCACATGATGGACAATAGCATGCCATTTTTCATGTGTGGATACTCCATGAACCTGCATCAGAGCTTCTAAAAGAGTGCAACTCACTAGATCCTGTTAGTGTGCAACAATCCTGATATGGTGCAATGTTAGTATTATCTATCAACCAAAAAAATCTACAAACCGTAGACTCACCTTCCTTACTTGGACCCATTGTAGTGTTACACCACTGGACGATGGATTTTGCATTTGTCAATATTGTTCCATCTTTGTACTTTAGTTCTTCACGAGCTAAGGCTCTTTTGATGCATGCACCTGCACCATCGTGCTCTCCCTTTCCATGACCAGCCTCTGTGAAATTCCACATGTATTGAATTCTACACAACTTGTGCATCTTGCTCAACCAATAGAACATCCGTGCATTCTTGAATTGAGATGCACAATTGTCTGACCAAATAATGTGCTGACAATATGTGATGCCCCTATTAGCCAAATCTCTATAAAATAGTTGAAAACAACCATGTACGAACTCCGTAGAATGTGATCGATCATTGCTGATGTAAAAATGTTACTCCCTCAAAATCTTCCTGTCATCCTTTGTACTTGTAGGTGAATGCATGAATGTTATGTGAACAAATATGGAAACCTGTTGAGAAGTATAATACTTTGTTTGCACCTCATTTTGTGGTTGTAGTGTGTAGTTCTCTGTGAAATCTACAACCGAAACAATGGTATCTAGTGGAAATGTATCCTTGCACAACTTGAATTGCAAATCCAGCCATCGAGCTCTATGGGTATGCCTTGCATACTCGTAAATAATGTTTTCACGAAAAATCTTCACGAACTCATACACTAGAATCTTTTCAATGACTAAATCACATCTTTTACCATGTTTCCCATCTTTTAGAGCATATGTCACTATCTTAAATTTTTCGTAATGTACTATTTCATTTCCAATTGCATGTGTACTATCCATATGTTGACAAGTTGATAAAAGTTGCAAAGAACCACAAAATAAGCACGTACCATCCAAGCATGTCTTGTAAAATTGTTGGCCGTCCCCTATTTCACATAAAATGTTGGATATGAATTCCCTTGAAGATCTTGGTGGCTCATTTATGTCACAATCCTGCAAAACAAACTGAGAATGCAAAATTACACATATATGCCTAAAAACATCAAAATGGTTAGAAAATTCAATATGTATCCTACAACAACAAGTTGTGCGTGTGTGATTTATCTTCACATAAAAAGGTTTACCCATCTCAAAAAATCTTTGACTTATTCGAATTTGAGGATACATACCAATAAATTTTGCAAAAAATTGTGTCTGAGTTGTGTTCAAAAAATGTTTCGCATGTGGTTCGCAATTTTGGCTACCAATCCTCCTTCTCACAACATCTCTTTAATTAGGGGAAACACGTGTGTTATTTTTCCAAAAATCTTCGATCAATGATTTCAAGGCTTCACTAATTTCTTTATCCTTTCGCGGTAGTCTACCGCTAAATGTCCATAACTCATTTTTTGTTGGATCTTCCAATCTCTCACGCCTTAGCATGGCTCTCCTTAGAGTACCTCTACCAATTTTTAATGTTTTGCTTGTCTTTCTCATGCGTCGAGCTTTCTTCATTTGGCTACTTACTATTTTCGATGTAAGTACTCGTCTTGCGATATTACTATCTTTGGTGCATGATTTAGAACCCACTTTGTTATAAGCATTCATTAGATTCTTTACAATATTTTTTTCATTTGAATGATCCATCGTTCTTAGCCCAAGAATCTTCATGATAGGCCTAAATTTTAAATTCCTCATCATTTCAACAAATAATTAGCATTGACCTGTAATATTTAATTCATCAAAAAATAATCTCCACATACGATTAACTTTTCTTTGACAAGTATGCTTGCTAATCTTGTTAGGCATTGATTTCAAAATGTTACTATCAATATCAATCAAATATTTTGGTCTTCTAAAACGAATTCTAGAAGGTGTTATAATCTCTTCAATTCTCTCAACATTTTGAACATCAACATAAGGTTGAGTGTATTGCGTACCTTGAATCGAAGATGATGTGCCTTGGCAATAAGATGCAAAAGATGGAATATCACCTACTTGATGTGTTGATGTTGTGCCTTCAACATGACATGATGGAGTGTGTATATCGTCGGATCTACAAATTGGTGTCTCTTCAACATGAGAGGATGATATGACTTCAACATTGGAAGATGGTGTAGCGGACGATATGACTCCAACATTAGAAGATGGTGTAGCTTCACAATTAAATTGTCTTCTTGAGCGTAACAGTCTCATTCGTTCTCTTTGTCTTTCCAATTCTTCCTCTTTGTTTCTTGGTACCGATGGTTCTTGATCCTCTTCGAAAGTCAATTCTTCATTATTGCTTTGCAATTTTCTTTGCTCACATAGTAATTTCATTTTATCTCTTTTAATTGCCAAATCTCTCTCCCTATCTTCATTTGTTTGATTTTTTGGTTTCTTCCTTGGCATGATGATGATTTCTACATGTCAAATTATTCAAACATTTGAATTACTTAAAATGTGTAAATTAAAAATTATTCAAATACATATAAAAATTATAATTATTTGAATGAATACACAATATATATATAAAATGATTTGTCAAATTTCTAACCATTTCGAAATAACATTTCATTGAAACATACAAATTTCAATGAATTCACTATATATTAAAAAACATGTCAAATTATAATCAAATTTGTATCTATATATCAACAAACAATATTTAAAATAGATTGCACTAGCCTTTTCTATACAAGGAATATTCAAAAAGTCTTCAAATCGTGTATCCAATGATTGAATTTGGTGTTTGCTAGCTTCCAAAAGTGTTTGCCACCTTTAAATAGTGTTTGTTAGCTTGAAATAGTGTTTGCCACCTTGAAAGACTATTTGCTGTGTTGAAACCCGTAATTTCTATTGAGATAACAGAGTGCAGAACAGACCAAAAGCAGAGAATGAATGAAACGGGCCCCAAAGTTGCTTTTTGACCATTTTTAGGTGATTTCACATAGTGCGTACGCGCTATAGTGCGTATGCACTATAGCGCGTACGCACTATGTGAGAACACATCACTCTCCACCTTCCCTACTCTCTCTCTCTCCCTACTCTCTCTCTTCCTACTCTCTCTCCCCTCTCCCATCCCCTACACTCTCTCTCTCTCCCCTCTCCCATCCTTTACTCTCTCTCGCTCTCCCTCTCCCACCGCCTACTCTCTCTATCTCTCTCACCCTCTCTCCTCTCCCATCCCCTACTCTTTAGATCTCTCACACACACTCCCATCCTCCCTCTCCCACTTCTTACTCTCTCTCTCTCTCCCCCATCCCCCTACTCTCTCTCACACTCTCACATCTGTTACTCTCTCTCTCCCATCCCCTAAACTCTCTCTTTTACAGATACACACTCCCATCCCCCTCTCTCTCTCCTCTCCCATCCCCTACTCTCTACTCTCTCTCTCTCCCATCCCCTACTCTCTCACACACTCTCTCCCATCCCCTACTCTCATTCTCTCTCTCCCATCCCATTCTCTCTCTCTGCCACCTCCTACTCTCTCTCACACTCTCTCCCATCCCGTACTCTCTCTTACACACACTCCCATCCGCCCCTCTCTCCCATCCGCTACTCTCTCTCTCTCTCTCCCCTCTCCCACCACCTACTATCTCTCTCTCTCTCAAGTTCTCTCTCTCCCTCTCTACTCTCTCTCTCCCATTCCCTACTCTTACTCTCTCTCTCTCTCCAATCCCCAACTCTCTCTCACACTCTCTCTCATCCTTTCACTCTGTCTCTCTCATCTCATACTCTCTCTCTCTCTGCCACCTCCTACTCTCTCTCACACTCTTTCCCATCCTTTCACTCTGTCTCTCCCATCTCGTACTCTCTCTTTGCCACCCCCTACTCTCTCTCATACTCTCACACTCTCTCCCATCCCCTACTCTCTCTCTTTCATAGACATACACACACACACTCCCATCCCCCCTCTCTCTTCTCTCCCATCCCCTACTCTCTAGATTTGTCACACGCACTCCTATCCCCCTCTCTCTATCTCCCTCTCCCTACTCTCTCACACTCTCTCCCATCCCCTACTCTCTCTCTCACACTCTCTCCCATCCCCTACTCTCACTCTCTCTCTCTCTCCCCCCATCCCATTCTCTCTCTCTCTCTGCCACCTCCTACTCTCTCTCACACTCTCTCCCATCCCCTACTCTCTGTTACACACACTCCCATCTGCCCCTCTCTCCCATCCGCTACTCTCTCTCTCTCTCTTGGGCTACTCTCTCTCTCCCCTCTCCCATCCCCTAAACTCTCTCTTTTGCAGATACACACTCCCATCCCCCTCTCTCTCTCCCCTCTCCCATCCCTTACTCTCTAGATCACTCACACGCACTCCCATCCCTCTCTCTCCTCCTCTCCCACTCCCTCTCCCACCACCTACTATCTCTCTCTCAAGTTCTCTCTCTCCCTCTCTACTCTCTCTCTCTCTCCCATCCCCTACTCTTACTCTCTCTCTCTCTCTCTCCAATCCCCAACTCTCTCTCACACTCTCTCCCATCCCCTACTCTCTCTGACACTCTCTCTCATCCTTTCACTCTGTCTCTCTCATCCCCTACTCTCTCTCTCTCCGCCACCTCCTACTCTCTCTCACACTCTTTCCCATCCTTTCACTCTATCTCTCCCATCTCGTACTCTCTCTTTGCCACCCCCTACTCTCTCTCACACTCTCACACTCTCTCCTATCCCCTACTCTCTCTCTTTCACACACACACACACACACACACACACACACACACACACACACACACAAACAGTCCCATCCCCCCTCTCTCTTCTCTCCCATCCCCTACTCTCTAGATTTGTCACACGCACTCCCATCCCCCTCTCTCTATCTCCCTCTCCCTACTCTCTCACACTCTCTCCCATCCCCTACTCTCTCTCTCACACTCTCTCCCATCCCCTACTCTCTCTCTCTCTCTCCCATCCCATTCTCTCTCTCTGCCACCTCCTACTCTCTCTCACACTCTCTCCCATCCCCTACTCTCTCTTACACACACTCCCATCCGCCCCTCTCTCCCATCTGCTACTCTCTCTCTCTCTTGGGCTACTCTCTCCCCTCTCCCATCCCCTAAACTCTCTCTTTTGCAAATACACACTCCCACCCCCCTTTCTCTCTCCCCTCTCCCATCCCTTACTCTCTAGATCTCTCACACGCACTCTCATCCCTCTCTCTCCTCCTCTCCCACTCCCTCTCCCAGGTCACCTACTATCTCTCTCTCTCAAGTTCTCTCTCTCCCTCTCTACTCTCTCTCTCCCATCCCCTACTCTTACTCTCTCTCTCCCATTCCCAACTCTCTCTCACACTCTCTCCCATCCCCTACTCTCTCTCATACTCTCTCCCATCCTTTCAGTCTGTCTCTCTTATCCCATACTCTCTCTCTGCCACCCCCTACTCTCTCTCACACTCTCTCCCATCCCCTACTCTCTCTCTTTCACAGACACACACACTCTTATCCCCCCACTCTCTTCTCTCCCATCCCCTACTCTCTACATCTGTCATGCACACTCCCATCCCCCCTATCTCTCTCCCTCTCCCTCTCCTACTGCCTACTAGATCTCTCTCTCTCAAGTTCTCTCTCTCCCTCTCTACTCTCTCTCTCTCTCTCCCATCCCATCCCTTACTCTCACTCTCTCTCTCTCCCATCCCCTACTCTCTCTCACACTCCCATCCCCTCATCTCACTCTCTCTCTCTCTCCCATCCCATACGAGCTCTCTCCGCCACCACCTACTCTCTCTCACACTCTCACACTCTCTCCCATCCCCTACTCTGTCTCTCTTACACACATTCCCATTCCCCCTCTCTCCCTCTCCCTCTCCCACTCCCTCTCCCACTGCCTACTTTCTCTCCCCCATCTCCTATTCTCTCTCTCCCCTCTCCCATCCCCTACTCTCTCTCTTTCATAGACACACACTCCCATCCCCCCTCTCTCTCTCTCCTCTCCCATCCCCTACTCTCTAGATTTGTCACACACACTCCCATCCCCCCTCTTTCTCCCTCTCCCACTCCTTCTTGCATCACCTACTATCTCTCTCTTGCATCCTGTATTCTCTTTGCCACCCCTACTCTCTCACATTTCCTCTATCTCCCATCCTATACTCTCTTTGCCACCCCTACTCTTTCTCACTTCCTCTCTCCCCTCTCCCATCCCCTGCTTTCTCTCTATCTCTCTCACACACACAAATAGCCATTCCCTTGCCCCACCCCCCTAGCTCTCTCTTGGTTTTGGTTTACAATTTAGGTCTCAATAGTGCATGCGCACTACTTCGAATTCAAAAGCATTTTAATAGCGCATGCGCACTATAGGGCACACGCGCTATTCAAAGCTTTGCATTAAAACCAAGCCTAAGGCTTGGTTTTGCCTTGGAGATCCAACCCAAAGGTTTGGAGTTTATAAACAGGTCTAAGACGTGTTTTCCAGCAAACATACAAAAAATGATTGATTTTTCTTGTGTGCTCCCCTTCAAGATTCCTCGTGGTTGGGTATTGATAAGATCAGGTTACATAACATTATAGGTCTTTGTGTTAGCTATCTAACCATATAATTTATTTTTAATTTGAACTATTTTAAGTCTTTCATCTATAATTTCTTTTGAATGTATGTTCTTTTTTTGTCAAAAACCACCATGTACTAATTGGGCTGTAGATTTTAGCTCATTCATCGAATTTTGTAACAACTTAGTTTTTTAGAAACTAGACTCCATTCTACACACTTTGAAAAAAAGAAGTTTTGATTTTAGATTAGTTTTCAATCATTTCTAGGGGTAGCACACAGATATTTCACGTTTTTGGGATGGGTCTAATTAAAAAATTCATTAAAAAAAAATACAAATTATAAAATTACCCGAAAAATCTGGGATAAACTACATAGTGTTAGGTAACTTTTGACCGGAGCGATTAAAGAATTTCAAAAAAAAAGTTAAAATTTTAGGGGGGCCACACTTTGTACTATGTTATGTTTTTTTGGAATAAACAGTACCACTTTTTGTGGCCCCCTTTTTTGAGAACCTAAAACTAAACCATTTTGAAAAAAAATTAGTAGTTTAGAAACTAGATTCAAAGGACTACGACTTTTGTTTTTGTCATATCTTAAAATTTTGAGCGTAACTATCTTCAAATTCTTGTTGAAGTCCAGAATTTGCTGATTTCAGGAAAAAGGTGTCCACTTATACCCCCCTTTTGGCACCACAACTTGGTGCACTTACCAATCTCTCTAAGTTGAATTTGTTATTCAATTTCTTAGTATTGATTGATCAATCAACTCTAATTCACATATCAAATTATTTAACTGGAGGTTTTTGTCAAGTCCTTTTCATTTTTCTATTTATCGAGCCTATACTTGGTTTTTGATGCCTTCATCATCTTTTTCTTTGTTTTTGAGTGGGTATTTGTTAGTTTTTAGTCATTTGGTCTTGCTAAAGTCATGGATTTCAGTTTTCCCTTCAATTTGATCTAACCTAGAGTGCAATCAGAGTTGTTTGTTAAGAGATATGACCCTTTTAGTGCCCAAAAAGTAGACCTTTTTGATGCAACAACACGAATTAAAAAGTCATGTTATATTTTTAATTTGACATTCACTTTTTGAAAAATATGACTTAAATTCATTTTATGTTATGTTTTAAAGTTACTTTATCATTTAAATTTTCATTTAAAGTAACTATAGTGCACTTTATGTTATATTTTAAAGTTGAGTTTACTTTTTGATTTTTCACTTAAGTGACTATATTAACTATATAGTTCAATTTATTTTTTAGCATTTAAATCAAATGCTCTAGTAAATATTACTTTTTAAATGATATTTACATGTTATATTATTAATATGATATGTAAATATGATTTATGTCCCACTTAAGTAATATTTTAATGAATTTAAATTGACATGTGCTTATTAAATCACTTAAAAGTTATCAAAAGTGGACTTTTTCTATGTCATTGCATAGAAAATTCAACTTAGAAGTATAAATCCATCAAAAGTGGACCTTTTTCATGACTTAGCATGTATAAAGTCATCAAAAGTGGGTCTTTTTTATGTTATTTCATATAAGCTCACTTTAAATGTGCAATGACATCAAAAAGGTGAGTTTTATAACTTAAATATGTCATTGCATCAAAAAGTTGAGTTTTCACTTAAAACATGCATCCACATCAAAAAGGTGAGTTTTACACTAAAATAAAGTTTTTAATATATGATTTCACCTCCAAAAGGTGAGTTTTGCATCTTAGCATGGTTTTAAAATAAGCATTGACCATAAAAATGTGTGTTTTGCATGAAATCTCATTGTCTTGCCCTTCTAAAACTTGTTTAGGAGGAAATACATACAAAGAACTCTCAAGAATCCATTTTTGAAGATTGTGATTGCTTTTCTTCATGGTTTTTCTTGAAATATTCTCTAGTAGGGTCAATTTTTTCCTATCCATGGGTTTTCAAAAAATGAAAATGGATTTTTCTTGCTAAAAAATGTTATTTCAAACTCGTTCCAAGAGTATGTTTTTTAGAAAATCATAGAAAATCATCATTTTTCGCTCACGTTTTGGTCAAAGGAGGAATCAATTTGGATTTTGAGGAGGTTCTCAGAGAGCCAAATTGATTTCATTTCATGCCTTTTATGAGTCACTTTTTCTGTTAAAAATGCCTAGAAAATTGGGCGTTTTATCCACTTTTATGCATTTTGAAGTCACTTTTTTGCATTTGGACCCATGTATTAGTATTTGGGGAAGTTTTTGCATTCACAAGTTAAAAATGACTCAAAAACATGCATTTTTTTGGCATATTTTTACAAAATGACCCAGATTTTTGTATTAAAAAAGCATGTTTTTGTTAAGAAAACTCAAAAAATGACATTTCAGCCCATCCATTTGGATCAAGAGGGGTTTTTTTAAAGTTTTGCTGCATGCCATTGTCTTTAGAGACCATGTATTTGGTATTTTCATGTCAAATTCGACCCTTCATTTCTCATTAATATTTATTGAATGTAAGTACCAAAAAATTCAAATTATTGTTTGAGAATCTAGATTTGGAGGAGAATTGGTCTTCAAAGTCTATGATTCTTGCTATTTTGTCTCTTTGATCTCCAAGTAAGTGGACATTTTCAAACTTGCTCATCAATTCATGCTTATGACATTTTTTCTTTGAAAATGATGAAAACTCTCATTTTCACACTTTGGGAATTTCCCCAAATTCCAAATTTGAATTTGCATTTGAAAGTAACTTGCTTGTTGACATGATTGAGTTTAAGACTAAAGGCATGCTTTTGTTTTGTGCTTGTTTTTCATTATTTGGAAAACTTTTGGTCATGTTGCATTTCACTACACCTTCCATTTCATGTGATAGTATCATCACATTCCATTTCCATCTTTCCATGCAACAACACTTCACATATTATTCATCAAATATGATTACATATTTTTCATCTCATCCATCATTTGTAGGTGCATGTAATCTCATTTCCCACTTCCATTTTCACTCATCTCACTTTCTGCATCCAATTGCATGACACGATTACATGAAAAGCTTTACATGTAATGACGTCTAGAAAACCTATTTTTGACTAAAGGTCGCACTTTCAAATCCAAAAGTTCTCATTTGCATGCATTCCCATGCACCAAGCACTTTATTTCAAAAAAGAAGAAGTTAAAGGTGCTGATGGAAAGTTATTCTGAGTTTACATCCAAACATCATCAAGAAGGTTTTCAAAGTGTCAGAGAATCCAAAGTGTGCCAATCTAAAATGGATAATATACGAGAACTCAAATAAGAAGAGCTTGATCACATAAAAATTTCAAATGAAAATGGGCAATTCATCAAAGAGATTCAAAGGTTTTAAAAAGATGCAAGACAATGGTTATTAAGGTGAATGGTTATCAAGGTGACACAAAATATATGAAATCTTGATCTTATGATCTTCTGGGATAGCATAGCCAAGTACAAGGCCTTTGAGGACAATCCATAGGATTATTTCAATTCTCTTCTATCTTTCTTCTTCTTTATCTTCCATATTTTTAATTGGAGAGGATGCATTGCATGAAAGGATGTAATTACATGTAGTGTGAGTCACATATGTAGTTGTAATTGACCTAATAATTTCTTTTTTAGTTAGACTAGGTAAAGTTGGTTGAGTTGCTCCTAGTTTTTCCTCTATATTTTTCTCAACTCTTGTGCCTATATAAATGAGTTCCCCCTCATTGTAAAAATCATCTTTTTTTTGTGCAGGACAGCTCTCCCATATTTGTTCACACCAAACTTTGATTGTGTAGTATGAATTTGGGAGAAAAGTGAATAAAAGAAGCAATTGGATTCAAAGCTTTGACTAGAAGCAATTGTGATAGAGAAAATTAGAAGCTTTGACTATAATTTTTGCCTATTGTCTTTGATTCATTTTATTATTGTGTGTTCAATAATAAAGCATAGTGATTTAAAAAGCAATCAGAGTCAAAGTTTTGACTAGGAGCGGTTGTGGCAATACATAGACTAGGAGCTTTGACTGTAGCTTGTATTACCATCTCAAATTCACGAAAAATAATTAGAATTCCCTACTTCTAGAGTCTTTGTGCCCCAATGGTAGAGGTTATTCTTATAGAATAGGTTAAAATAGGATGTAGATCCAAACTAGTATGCTTTTAGCTAACCTTTGAGTTAATGTTGGGTTATTAGTATCATCATTTACAACTTTAGATAGAAGTATAGTTTGAGGTTTCATCTTGCCCATTACTCAATCTATGGGGAATTGGATTCTTTCCTGAAAGCTAAGAGGAAAGAATATTAGTAAGACCCCTTACAAAATATCTCAACTTCTTTCTTACCTTGAGTTGATCTAAGGAACAGTGAGAAGGGGGAGCCTTCCCTTTAATGTAGGAGAGACTTTGTCTCACACACTGTGGCTGGTCATCCTATTTTATGATTGAATTTTACCCAAAACTATTGGTTTCAAAATATCTACCCAATAATTCCTAAGGTACATTACTTTTCTAGTCCACAACATGGACTTCCATTCACTAACCTTGAGTCACTGCTTCATGATTTATGCTTTTACAAAGCTCTAGTCAATATCACTCATCCCATCATTAAGTCGTACAAATCTCTTAGAGACGTCCTTCCCAATACAACAAAGAAGCTATATTTTCAAGAAGTAGAACTTGTGGTAAATGAGTTCTTAGTGTCACCTTTGAAATGTTTGATGAGATTGTGGAAGAAGAATGGAATGAATTTGATGATGTTAGTAATGCATTTAGTTTACTCATGTTCTCTTGAAATGATTCAAGGGAAATTGTGCATTCTAGAAATTTGGTATCCTTCCCTGGACTTCAATATAAAGAAGAAAATTAGTTCATTTCCTATGAAGTTCAAGACCAATGCCTCTATTTTTGACACTATTGTTGATCAAGACTTTCAAAATTCACAAGCTAGAGAATAGCCTAATTATGGGGGTCATAATAATTTGGATCCTAAAGTTAATTTATCTTGGACCCAAACTCCAATGATCTCTCAAAAAAGCTAAAAGTTTCCAAAACTACAGGAAGAAAGTCAAAGAGTGTGAAAGAAAAGGGAGAAATTACAACAAATCTACAATCAACCATGGTTGAGAAATTTTCTCCAATCAAGAGACTGACATGGAGAATGATACACTATCCTTGTCGCCAATGAAGATCCAATCTCAAAATGTCACGAGCTTGAATGCCCTTGATAAGCATCATAGAATCAATGGACAACTTGATTCTTTACAAGCAAATATTATTCTTCTAAAGGAAACAAAACTATCTCATAATATATTTTCTAATATAGTTCAAAGAATGGTCATCTTGATATTCAATCCATTCTCAAGGGGTTGGAGCCTCTAGTGGTCTTGTTATCCTCTGGAATCCAAAATGTATCCACTATCATCTTATTCAACAAAGCAATAATTAACAACTAGTATATATACAATACTTTCAAATTTCATTTATGTTGATTGATGTGTTTGGACCCTCCTCCACCTTTGACAAGACAAATCTTTGGACAACTCTCACGGTTCTTCTAGAATAATTTGCTAAGTCAAATTTTGTTGTTGGAGGCAATTTTAGTGCCATCACTCCTAAGACTAAGAAGCAAGGTAGTATCTATCCACCTTCATAGGTAATCCAAGATTTTCTATTTTTTATCAATAACAATAATTTTTTGGGATGTTGCCCCCTCCAATGGTCATTTTGCTTCGATGAATAAGAGAGTTGGATTTCTTCAAATAACTGAAAGGTTAGATTCTTACTAGCTCAAGAATGAAAATTGTAATTATCTTCCATCTAATCAGAGGTCTTGTCATTTCGAGGTTCTGATAATTTTCCCATTTCACTCCAATTGCCAAACAATCCATCATCCTCTAGACCTTGACACAAATCATTGTTCAAGTTTGAAAGCATTTGGTTCATGCATCCAAATTTTACCTACCTTCTTGAACAATGGTGGATATGTGCTCTACCTAAAAGTATTTTTTAACAATATTTTTTTAGGAGAAAAATCTGTCGAATCATAACACCTTATAAATGAAGCTATTATTAGGAATGACCTAATCAGTCCTCTTATAATAAAGATGTCTCTTCAACTAGTGTGGAAGGAATTGTGTAAAAGGGTAGAGGAGTAGTGGCATCCAAAGTCCTATGAACTATGGCTTTCACAAGGTAACAAAAACAAAAAATTATTTCACATGATTGCAAAACAAAAAAGAGTTGCGAACACAATTTTTTTGATTCAAGATTCAGTGATAGGTTGTGAAATTTATGATCCACTAGAGATACAAATTGAGGGTGTCAAATTCTTTCAAGGCCTCTTAGCTCCTAACTCTCCATCATTCTCTTCTATGGACAAATAATTTGAACTTTTGGGGGCCATTCTATCCCTAGTTTTAGAAGTAGATAGCAAAGTCTTGGCTACCTTCAATTTGATTAAAATTAACAAGGTTCTCTTCTTTGTGTTAGTTGAGAAAGCTCTTGACCCTTATGGTTTCATAGGACTTTTTTTAAGAAGTGTTGGGATCTCATATTTTTTGAGCTTCTATATGTAGTGGAAGAGTCTAGAAAGAATGCTTCTATGCTACAAAATTTCAATGCAAAAAATATTGTCTACATCCCAAAATGTAGGGATCCCATTACCTTTTCTTATTTCCTCTCTATTTCTCTTTGTCATACAATATACAAGATCATTACCAAGGTTGTTTACTTAAGGCTTCAACACTTGATACCTAAGACCATTTCTCCTAAGCAAGGGGATTTTATGGGAAAGAAATGATGGAAGGTGTACTTGTTGCTTATAAAAATCTTCATACTATTAGCATGCATAAAATCCAACATGTCTCGAGTAATTGGATATGATGAAGGCCTATGATTGATTAAGTTGGGATTTGTTTATTTAAAGTGCTTAGAAGATTTGGTTTTGCTCAAAAATGGTGTAAATGGATTAAAGATGGTATATAAAGGGATCGCTTCTCAATACCATCAATGAGGATCTAGATGGGTACTTTCCTTCTACCCAAGGCGTTAGTTAAGGAGATCCCCTGTCTCGTTTTCCATTTATCATCATGGTAGAGGCTTATAGTAGGATCATAATTTCTAAGAGAGAACAAGGTTTATGGTTAGGTGTTTGAATTATGGGTACCTCCATCTCAAAAACACATTCATTGTTTGTTGATGATTCTCTACTTTTTGCTAGATCTAACGTCTAGGAGGTCAAACAAATGAAGAAAGTGCTAGATATTTACACTAATGTTTATGGACAGTGAATTAATGCACACAAATCCAACATTTTATTTCTCAATAGAAAGAAGAATATTTTTGACGAGATTGTATTCATTTTTGGATTTTCAGAAGGTGATATTCCTTCTTCCTATCGAGGGATACCCTTCTTCATGAATTCCAATAAAGTCAGTTTTTTAAACCTATTATTCAAAGGATTGTGAATAAATATTTTTCTTGGGAGGTTTGTTCGCTATCTCTTCCTAGAAAAATTGTATTTATCAAGTATGTTCTTACCAACATTTCAAACTAGTACATTTTTATTCTCCAAGCCCCTTAACTAGTCATTCATCATATTGAGAAGATCATTGAAGGATTTTTTTGGTCTAACAACATGACTCTTGAGAAAAAGATCCCTTTAATTTCACTCAATGAAATGTCATTGCCATACAATGCGAGAGGTGCCAAACTTCATGACTTTTCACTTTGAAATAAATCCTTCACTGGTAAATTAGTATGGATTATGTATTCTAAGCCTAATAGCAGATGGTGCAAGATTCTTCAAGAAAAATACCTTGATGCAAGTGATTTGAGCAGAATTCTCACAGTCCTTGATGCTCCAAGAGGTTCAATTATATGCAATTTCATGACTTAATCAAGGTATATTATTACAAATTACATTTCTTGGGAAGTTCATAATAGAGACAGCTTAAGATTTTGGGAATATTCATGGAATGGATTCCCCCCTTTGTCCTCGAAGTATCAGTCATTGGTGATATTTGCCTCTAATTGTTGGCGTAAAAATTTGTTAGATTATGTTTGTATAATTGGTATATTCTTGAGTAGAGCCCTCAAGAGAGATCCTTTAGAACTTCTAGTCTTAGATATATAGGTTGATTCCCTTCAAAATAATTTTGACATGAGAGTGGTTTACCTCTCTTATGGATTTGATTCTTGGTTTTGTGCCACCTCACTTTATGGAAACTACTCATTCAAGCAAGGTTACAAAGTGCTTCACCTCCTTGTGAACTACAAATCTAGGAAGAGGGCTTTCTCCTTCTATTGGAACAAGTGTGTCCTTCCAAAGGAAGGTTTATTTGCTAGGTCAACTCTTCATAAGTGAATCATTACTAGTGATAGGTTGGAGCTCTTGAATATTGCTAGATCTTTCCAATGTGTCCTTTGCAACTTAGAATTAAAAAGATTGGAACACCTATTTCTTCATTACCCCTTTTCTTAGCATTGTTGGTGTTTCATCATGAATAAGTTGAGCATTGTCTTTCCCTTCTACAATTCACTATGGGATATGTTACAAGCTTGGGTCATACTCTTTCCAAAGTAATGTTTTCCACTTTATGGATTTGTTCCCCTTCTGCAATCTTATGGGCTATTTGGTGGGAGCAGAATAAAAGAGTCTTTAGAAAAACTTCTTCCTCTTTGGAAAATATAATTCTTCTACTAGAGAATTCTATTGCAAAAATATTGAATACTTATACTCATAGATTGGAAGGGAAAAATACTTTTACCCTATGAGATGTGGGGTGACTTAATCTATAAGAGGTGGTCAAACATAAGTTCCCTTCTTTCCCTTTTCTAGTTAGTCACCAACACCAATCTACCTTCAAAATGATTTTCATATGGCTACCTCTCTATCTAGGTCAAGTTAAAATTAACTTTCATTGCCTAGTGGTAACCCTAGCTTTTCAGGTATTGGTATTTGTATCAAGGACTCTTCGGGTAATATATTGGCTTTGAAATCTTCAAATGTGTAATCAGATACAAATAATATGATTGAAGCATTGGCTCTCTTAAATAGTTTGGTGCTCATGAATAAAATTAGTATCACTCACATCGACATTAAAGGGGATTTGTTTGTTATAATTAATGCGTGCATTTCAAGGCAAGTTCATAATTAGAAAATTGCATATATACTTCACCAAGTTTGGGCCATGTTGGATTCTTACAAGGAATGCTACATATCACACTGCTATCGAGAAGGAAATAGGCTTGTTGACATATGGACGAGCCTGGTTTGTGATCAAATTAATCTTGACTCCACTTCAATAAACCTACACATGCCTAATTTGCCTCATCTTTACAAATCATGAAGGATGAAATGATACAATGAGTGGCTTCAGATGGTTATATTTTGGTCAATTCTTCATGCTTTCATAACAGATTGGGACTGTGTTTTTCCTAATGTTTTGGAATCAATGAGTGATCTGGTTCTTGGCAGTATTAGTTTCTTCATTGCATTAAAAAAACATGGCTTTGTGACCCAAGTATTGTGTGCCATTGTTTCTCGCCTGACGTGTTCTTCACATTAGTATGGCTTTACATTGTGGGTTTCACATTGATTGGTTCTGGGCCTGCTAACATTCCTCCCTTGCTTTATATCTACGACCTTGTTTGCGCACGTACATTATGTTCCATGATTTAGTTCTCAACTGGTTGGGAC